>JASFAT010000543.1:237500-344283 GCA_031353405.1 Baronia brevicornis | reverse complement strand
AAAAAAAATCACTTGTTTTGTAACGCGTTCTCTCTTAGAATCATAAGAAGATTTGTATGTCTCGAGTCGGCTCACACATGTCAGGCTTTTTGTGTGCCGCCAAATTATGAAATCGTTAAAAGTGTGCCGCGGCAAAAAATGTTGAGAATCACTGATTTAGGCATTCAAGGACCTTCTCACAAGCATAGTTGTGCACAATACTGCTTTTTTAATTTTAAATTTAACTCTTACTTATGGGCGTCAAAATTATTACAGAGACTACTATGGGTTTCATATAGCGGCAATATTGGGATATATTTTTTTCTTGTTTTTATAAAAAGGTATTCTAATCTTATTGGTCCGTGGATGGATAACAGTGTGTAAAGACATCATGTTGGTTAGTTTAAAAAATATGTAAATGGTCATAATAATCTAGTTGTGTCACACTAAGAGCAATCTCGTCACCCTTGGCATCTCAGATGAAACGGTGTCGTGAAAAAATAAATGAAATAAAAACAATGAGTATTAAGACAATCGATTGGCTTAATGGTGAAGCACCCCACACACGAATTCAACGGTCGCGGGTTAAAATTTTTTTCCGTTTATTTGTTTATTTTTCGATTTTAACAGATTTATGTGTGTCATATGAAACACATAAACACAATTATAAACATATTTTATTATTAAAACACAATTTTAGCGTGATCCGTTTACTGTGACTTTTTATTCATTACCCCAAGGCCACAAACATATTACGTCTGCAAAAACTCATAATAGCTAACATGGTGATAGTAAAATTATTTCCTAAAAAAGGATGATATTCGGTCAATATGATGCTCAGGTTAAGTTATTACGCGAATGAGTGTGGTAGTATCTGAAATAGGTCGGATTAGGCGGTGCGCCTTGGGGAGGCCTATGTCCAACATTGGACCTCTCGCATCCTGAAAATGTAAATTATAAATATTTTGATAAAAAAAAATTAATGGATTATATCAAAGCTATCAATAGATCCCTAAGTAAAAGTTACGGACTTAATGTTTTTATTTTTAAAAACAGTATAGATTCTTCGTTATTTAATTATATACATTCGATTATTCAAAATTACACAACTACTATGCTATGCATAATAGCGCCTAACTACCAGAGTTTTAGTAAAACGCTTTGACTGCATTGTTTGAGGAAACTCTTGAAACTTAACAACTTAAACTTTACTGAGATCAGCAGTGCACTGAATCTTATGATTGCAGTTTGAGTAATTTACATTAATTTGAAAACTAACAGCTAACATAAGGAAATACTAGAAACAGGATGTTAAAGTCTTATTACAAATTTTAAATCTGAATTAACTGTTGGAAAAATTAAAAATGTAATTCTTAAACAATTAAATATTTATTTTCCATTACAAACTTGACCTAAATAAATATATATTCTATAATTGAAAGATTATTTATGGAGTCAGGCGTTACTTTGCGGAAATCCATCGCTATGTGGACAATCAAAAGTTTTACTTAGTTAAGTAAAACTTTTGACTGTCCACATAATTGAAAGAAATAAATATATTTTTTAAAATTTTCATAACCGAAATGGTCGTTAGCTCGATTTCCGCATCGAATTTTATATATTATATAATTTGTATAGCCTACTCCCACCTATCTATTTTCATGTCGTAATATTTTTCATGTCATTTTTTTTTTATCCTGGATCCTGGGAATCCTGGGGCTTAATAGTTTATACTCATGTAAAAAGCGACTTATTTATTTATTCGTGTTATTTAGTGAAGTTGTAGTCACATTAATTTTACCGCTTCTGAGACTTCTGACTGATTGTTCAGGACGTCTATGGCCGGCGGTGATCACTTACCACCAGGTGACCCGTATATATAGTCACTTGCCTACTCTACTATAAAAAAAAACAAATGTATATAACTCAGTAGGATAAACTAATCATTCGCTTTTATATATGTTTTATAATATCGACAAAGTAACCGAACGCCAAAGCCACCAAGCTCTTTCGACATCCTTTGAGTAATACCGAAATCGTCAATGGATATATAGTTAATTACCTCTATGCGGAGCCACAGGAAGCTCTCGCGTTTCAATCTTCCCTATTTCAATGGAACACAATTTCGATACGATTTGTGGAGAATTCTACTACAGACCCGGAATCCACAAGTTATTACTAAATCAATTTCACTTTGTACTTGATTCAATCGCTAGTTTATACCGAAACAAAAGACTGCCGACAAACTCGTTCACATATTTTGGATAAAATTGTAGATATAATCAATTCTTCATCATCATCGACCTACAAAAGTCCACCAAGCGTATCCTATCTATTCTATGGTCACTTCAACTACCTACTAGGGAAAATCCCGCTTTCAATTAGCCTAGACTAAGCAATATAAAAAATCGTGTTTTCCTAATTTTTCATTATATTTTGTAATAAATAAAGAAATCGAGATAAAATTTAATCAGCAACATCAGCCTACAGTTTTATTATTAAATAATTTAAATATTTATGTACAATAGACACAAAGATATCAGTTTTAAGTCACGATCAGGCAGGGTAATACGACAAACATAAATTATTCTACTAAAAATAACAAAAAGTTAGTTTTAGTTGCCTGATAACCTTCTAACAACATACCCTCGAAAAGTAAGTAAAAAGTCACAAACTATGATAATTTGGAATTAACTTTTTTTCATACTTAGACTATTAAGTAAATTTTTACTATTTAGTCTAAGGTAGACGATACATCGACGATAGTAGGTACATGCGATACTGTAAATTTTTATGGCCGACGGCGCTTGCTTACCATCAATTGGGTCACTTGCTTGTTTACTATCGCTTTCATAAAAATAAAACTAAATTAATGTACCTTACTTGTTTATACAGCTCATAGAAGCATTAAATTTCCTGCACTACACTGCTCGTCAGATACATCGCAACGTATGTCCCCAAGTGATCATTGTCACCAAACGTGGCACATGGAAACTATTTGGGCTTGAATTTGCAGGTAAAAGTCAAATTATATGTTTTAAATTTTGTACTATAGGGTCCTTAACATTTTCACTGCATGCACCGCATTCAATGTATGCGGGATCTTAAAGATTCCTTGTTGGTCTTTCATGCGGTACGTGGACAACATAGTGTTTTCTCGCCATAGCGGGAATCCCCAACGACAAAATTTTGACAATACAATTCATGACTAATTTTATAATAAACTTTTTGTTTGTATACCGAAAGTGTGTACGAAAACATTTAAAGCAAA
This sequence comes from Baronia brevicornis, assembly GCA_031353405.1. Classification (NCBI taxonomy): domain Eukaryota; kingdom Metazoa; phylum Arthropoda; class Insecta; order Lepidoptera; family Papilionidae; genus Baronia; species Baronia brevicornis. The sequence continues at coordinate 341,033 of JASFAT010000543.1, read as the reverse complement.
TATATACCAATTTTTTGTCGATATATACATTATTTTAAAAATAGTTTTATAGGAGGTTGATTAGGTCTCGTACGCACTCAAGATAAATCGATTAAGTTGTTATAGGCACTGCCTGATTTCTTTGAATATGGCACGTCAGTGAAAATATTATTATAAAATGTAAATAAGTTATAATAAATGAATAAATAGTGTTTTTTAACGATATTTTTTCAAATGCATAGTGAATTTACCTAAAGTATTATAAACTATTTTGTAATATCTATCGAAATCTATATCAAATTCAACTTAACATTGTGAACAAGTTTGGATAGATTTAAAATTTAAATTATCTCCTTGTAAACTCTCGCTACACGTACACGAAGGAAAGCATTTAACATAGCGAATGGTAGACATAAAATTTTACATCTAACCAAACATTTACCACCGATGTACTTCCATTATTACTATGAATTACTAACCTAAGGCTAACGGTTAATATATATGGAAAACGTTTTTAATTTTTAAATTTAATTCGTATACAATAAAACGCTATTAAATATATAATAAAATATATTGCATTGCTTTCCTTGGTACGAGTACTTTATTTGAGGCATATTAGTGACCTTTGTAGTTTTTCCTTCGAAACGTGCTATAATATTTTCAAGTGACAAGGACTTTAATGTCAGTAGGTACTTAAGCTAGATTGCATATCAATTAGTAACAGCTTGACGTCCTTATTGTCACTTCTACTTAGATAATCAAAATATCTAAGTAGAAGTGACAATAAGGACGTCAAGCTGTTACTAATTGATATGCAATCTAGCTTAAGTACCTACTGACATTAAAGTCCTTGTCACTTGAAAATATTATAGCACGTTTCGAAGGAAAAACTACAAAGGTCACTAATATGCCTCAAATAAAGTACTCGTACCAAGGAAAGCAATGCAATATATTTTATTATATATTTAATAGCGTTTTATTGTATACGAATTAAATTTAAAAATTAAAAACGTTTTCCATATATATTAACCGTTAGCCTTAGGTTAGTAATTCATAGTAATAATGGAAGTACATCGGTGGTAAATGTTTGGTTAGATGTAAAATTTTATGTCTACCATTCGCTATGTTAAATGCTTTCCTTCGTGTACGTGTAGCGAGAGTTTACAAGGAGATAATTTAAATTTTAAATCTATCCAAACTTGTTCACAATGTTAAGTTGAATTTGATATAGATTTCGATAGATATTACAAAATAGTTTATAATACTTTAGGTAAATTCACTATGCATTTGAAAAAATATCGTTAAAAAACACTATTTATTCATTTATTATAACTTATTTACATTTTATAATAATATTTTCACTGACGTGCCATATTCAAAGAAATCAGGCAGTGCCTATAACAACTTAATCGATTTATCTTGAGTGCGTACGAGACCTAATCAACCTCCTATAAAACTATTTTTAAAATAATGTATATATCGACAAAAAATTGGTATATATTTGCTTTAAATGTTTTCGTACACACTTTCGGTATACAAACAAAAAGTTTATTATAAAATTAGTCATGAATTGTATTGTCAAAATTTTGTCGTTGGGGATTCCCGCTATGGCGAGAAAACACTATGTTGTCCACGTACCGCATGAAAGACCAACAAGGAATCTTTAAGATCCCGCATACATTGAATGCGGTGCATGCAGTGAAAATGTTAAGGACCCTATAGTACAAAATTTAAAACATATAATTTGACTTTTACCTGCAAATTCAAGCCCAAATAGTTTCCATGTGCCACGTTTGGTGACAATGATCACTTGGGGACATACGTTGCGATGTATCTGACGAGCAGTGTAGTGCAGGAAATTTAATGCTTCTATGAGCTGTATAAACAAGTAAGGTACATTAATTTAGTTTTATTTTTATGAAAGCGATAGTAAACAAGCAAGTGACCCAATTGATGGTAAGCAAGCGCCGTCGGCCATAAAAATTTACAGTATCGCATGTACCTACTATCGTCGATGTATCGTCTACCTTAGACTAAATAGTAAAAATTTACTTAATAGTCTAAGTATGAAAAAAAGTTAATTCCAAATTATCATAGTTTGTGACTTTTTACTTACTTTTCGAGGGTATGTTGTTAGAAGGTTATCAGGCAACTAAAACTAACTTTTTGTTATTTTTAGTAGAATAATTTATGTTTGTCGTATTACCCTGCCTGATCGTGACTTAAAACTGATATCTTTGTGTCTATTGTACATAAATATTTAAATTATTTAATAATAAAACTGTAGGCTGATGTTGCTGATTAAATTTTATCTCGATTTCTTTATTTATTACAAAATATAATGAAAAATTAGGAAAACACGATTTTTTATATTGCTTAGTCTAGGCTAATTGAAAGCGGGATTTTCCCTAGTAGGTAGTTGAAGTGACCATAGAATAGATAGGATACGCTTGGTGGACTTTTGTAGGTCGATGATGATGAAGAATTGATTATATCTACAATTTTATCCAAAATATGTGAACGAGTTTGTCGGCAGTCTTTTGTTTCGGTATAAACTAGCGATTGAATCAAGTACAAAGTGAAATTGATTTAGTAATAACTTGTGGATTCCGGGTCTGTAGTAGAATTCTCCACAAATCGTATCGAAATTGTGTTCCATTGAAATAGGGAAGATTGAAACGCGAGAGCTTCCTGTGGCTCCGCATAGAGGTAATTAACTATATATCCATTGACGATTTCGGTATTACTCAAAGGATGTCGAAAGAGCTTGGTGGCTTTGGCGTTCGGTTACTTTGTCGATATTATAAAACATATATAAAAGCGAATGATTAGTTTATCCTACTGAGTTATATACATTTGTTTTTTTTTATAGTAGAGTAGGCAAGTGACTATATATACGGGTCACCTGGTGGTAAGTGATCACCGCCGGCCATAGACGTCCTGAACAATCAGTCAGAAGTCTCAGAAGCGGTAAAATTAATGTGACTACAACTTCACTAAATAACACGAATAAATAAATAAGTCGCTTTTTACATGAGTATAAACTATTAAGCCCCAGGATTCCCAGGATCCAGGATAAAAAAAAAATGACATGAAAAATATTACGACATGAAAATAGATAGGTGGGAGTAGGCTATACAAATTATATAATATATAAAATTCGATGCGGAAATCGAGCTAACGACCATTTCGGTTATGAAAATTTTAAAAAATATATTTATTTCTTTCAATTATGTGGACAGTCAAAAGTTTTACTTAACTAAGTAAAACTTTTGATTGTCCACATAGCGATGGATTTCCGCAAAGTAACGCCTGACTCCATAAATAATCTTTCAATTATAGAATATATATTTATTTAGGTCAAGTTTGTAATGGAAAATAAATATTTAATTGTTTAAGAATTACATTTTTAATTTTTCCAACAGTTAATTCAGATTTAAAATTTGTAATAAGACTTTAACATCCTGTTTCTAGTATTTCCTTATGTTAGCTGTTAGTTTTCAAATTAATGTAAATTACTCAAACTGCAATCATAAGATTCAGTGCACTGCTGATCTCAGTAAAGTTTAAGTTGTTAAGTTTCAAGAGTTTCCTCAAACAATGCAGTCAAAGCGTTTTACTAAAACTCTGGTAGTTAGGCGCTATTATGCATAGCATAGTAGTTGTGTAATTTTGAATAATCGAATGTATATAATTAAATAACGAAGAATCTATACTGTTTTTAAAAATAAAAACATTAAGTCCGTAACTTTTACTTAGGGATCTATTGATAGCTTTGATATAATCCATTAATTTTTTTTATCAAAATATTTATAATTTACATTTTCAGGATGCGAGAGGTCCAATGTTGGACATAGGCCTCCCCAAGGCGCACCGCCTAATCCGACCTATTTCAGATACTACCACACTCATTCGCGTAATAACTTAACCTGAGCATCATATTGACCGAATATCATCCTTTTTTAGGAAATAATTTTACTATCACCATGTTAGCTATTATGAGTTTTTGCAGACGTAATATGTTTGTGGCCTTGGGGTAATGAATAAAAAGTCACAGTAAACGGATCACGCTAAAATTGTGTTTTAATAATAAAATATGTTTATAATTGTGTTTATGTGTTTCATATGACACACATAAATCTGTTAAAATCGAAAAATAAACAAATAAACGGAAAAAAATTTTAACCCGCGACCGTTGAATTCGTGTGTGGGGTGCTTCACCATTAAGCCAATCGATTGTCTTAATACTCATTGTTTTTATTTCATTTATTTTTTTCACGACACCGTTTCATCTGAGATGCCAAGGGTGACGAGATTGCTCTTAGTGTGACACAACTAGATTATTATGACCATTTACATATTTTTTAAACTAACCAACATGATGTCTTTACACACTGTTATCCATCCACGGACCAATAAGATTAGAATACCTTTTTATAAAAACAAGAAAAAAATATATCCCAATATTGCCGCTATATGAAACCCATAGTAGTCTCTGTAATAATTTTGACGCCCATAAGTAAGAGTTAAATTTAAAATTAAAAAAGCAGTATTGTGCACAACTATGCTTGTGAGAAGGTCCTTGAATGCCTAAATCAGTGATTCTCAACATTTTTTGCCGCGGCACACTTTTAACGATTTCATAATTTGGCGGCACACAAAAAGCCTGACATGTGTGAGCCGACTCGAGACATACAAATCTTCTTATGATTCTAAGAGAGAACGCGTTACAAAACAAGTGATTTTTTTTTTTGATTGAATTCCTCATAATTTCTGTTAAAATAATTGGTACATTTTCTTTTTAAATTATATTATTTAATAATTTTAATATGTCCATATACATATATAAGTGTTATTCTTTAATTTAAACTCAGCTCGTAATTAAAAAAACCTTATAATTTTTACTATATTTATTTCTAAAGTTTAGCGACACACTTCAAGAATTTGGCGGTACACGAAAGTTCCGCGGCACAGTGGTTGAGAAGCACTGGCCTAAATCCTTCATTGGTTTGGCTTATCCTGCCACTTAAGATTAATAACCCTAATAATTATTTTTGTAATGTTTTTTTTCGATTAATAATGTTGTAAAAAAAAAAATATTAGTAAAATTGAACATTACCTGTAGTATTCCGTAGCGTAGTTCAATATCCAAAAAGTAATACTCCTTAGCAAATGGCGGTCGTTGGGTTGGTGCGTGGTGCATGTGGTGTTGGGAGCTTGGTGGGCCCAACGATATCGGAAAGGGCATAATTGGTTGTTGCCCACCTGGTAGCACTGGGGTTGACTCCTATCGAATATATTTATTTTTAAAAATTGAAAAATAATTTACATTTATTTTTTAACTTTCCATATACTAGAAAACAATGTGTGCCAACGTGAAACAGCGTTTATCACACTGCGATATACAATATCATCACCGCGATGTATAAACATGGGTATTTTAAACACGTGACAAACAATCAAATGTTTAACTTTTATATCAACTCAGTTGTTTATATCATAACGTTGTAATATCGCTTATTAAACTATGCATTATATCCTCTAATATGTCAAATATTGATGAATGTGTTAGGTCAGATTAGACCTGATTATCTGTCTGTTTAAAACACTAATTTTTATATATATATACAGTGTTCTGTACCATGTTCAAACGCCGCGACAAATAAACTGTCTATGTTTATTTGTCACGAGTTTTTTGTCACGTAACCGAAAACGATACAGATACACAAATCAAAACACACATACACGAATCACATAGAATACACTGGCTTCTAAATAATAAACGCATTTGAACAAATTTCGAAAATTTTCATAAATGCCGAATTTGAACCCACTCGAACCTCAATGAAAACCACCTCTAAAACGAAACATTTCCCGATACGTCCTTGCATATTATTTGGATAAACATTCAAATGTTTTATTATCTAGCCTTGGGAGTTTAAAGATATCGAAATTTTCAAATGTCATACTTTTTGTGTTAATATATTTTTCCTCCCTGAAAAAGATCTAATTACGCACACACGATATAAATAATTAAGAGTGGTTTCACCACTTTAGCAGATGAGAAGACAGATATGTGGAAGAGTGGCAGAATTAAAAGAACGCGTATAATCCCATTGCGGTGAATGAGAACGGACAGTTTAAGTTACTTATGCCATGACGTTATTTATGAGGTTTGTGCTGTAGTTGAATGTAAAATTTATTAATGGCTTATATCTAGTAGTAATTTAATTTTATATTAATTATAACAATGAACTCAGTATACACTAATTTTCTATAATGCACAAATTATATAAGATTTATGTCATTGTTGGCTGATGGCTGAGCACAGTGGACGCCCTCTGCCTTACATGGGGGACATAGGAACAAAAGTGAAGTATCACAAACTGTCGTTATCGATAGTTCGTTGTAGATAGTTAGAATATCGATCGTTTCATCGCTTGTCCAACATTGGAACGTTAAAGAACTTATTATTTGGACATATGTTTGGAGATTCCCTGTAGAAAAAGAATGTAATAACACTTAGCAAAATATACCTTAACTATCGAACTTTATTATTCAGTAGATTAGGCCCTAAGGATAAAAAAATATAGTCGTAAAATATAGGGGAAATCAACCTGGAGTTTTATAGTGCCTTAGTAAAAAAAAACATATATGTACATACATAATTTATATACTCACGTGCCAAGCCAATACGTTGTGTAGACTGGCTAATACTGACTCCGAGGCAAACGCTATAGTGTTGTGACCTTCTTCCAGAGAGTGTATTATCTGTAGCATTCTAGGATGTCGCATTTGCTCTAGTTGACCGACGCAGTTGCGGATACGATCCAGCATACTCTCCTTGCGCTTGGGCTTGTACAACTTCTCGGCGATGCGTTTATCGAATATAAACACGGAACACTCCTGCGGTAAGAAAAAAAAAATTAGTGGTTTCGAACATCAACTTTATCCACTTGTAGTCCATCGTATTATAGTCAAAGTACTGTAGTGATACATTTATAAATGTATCACTAATGTAATAAAACTTTTTATTTGAATATATTAAAACCTTTTACATTATATTATTTTTAACGTGGTAATTTTTAAATTTAAAATAAAAAAAATAAATTGTTTTATAAAAACAAATACATTAGTTCGACTGACGTCTTTCGACTAGACATGTCACCTGCCAGGCATAAGAAGTTGAAGTTATATATTATATATTGAGATAATAAATGTTTCACTTTACATTTTTTGTGAGTGAGAATAAAATATGAATAAGATATTATATAAATGTACAATAAATAGAAATTAATTTGACTTGGAAGAATTTCGACTACATCGAAGATAAAACCTCCTAAAGATCCCGCGTGTCGCCGTAAGCAGTACGGTTGGCACGGTACAGTACCAAAGCTCACGGAATAATTGAATTAATAGGTAGCATTTTTCTGTTACAGCGTTTAGTATTATAAATGCAGGAATCAAGAATCAAGACTCCTTTCCCTTTTCTTTACTACCTTTTTTCCCACTATTATTTAGGTAGATATTACATCACCAGTGCGCTATCTGGCTCTACAGAAAAAAAAATCGATTGATATTTAAACCAATAAAATATATTTGAATTTTATTTTTTATTTCTATCCTTCTTCATTTATTTGTATAACTCAACCTTTTGGATGATGTTTGTATTTAAAAAGAATACTTTGTTTTGTTTTTATGATAGGCATATGAAAGCGTGTCGCCTGATGGAAAGCAATCAACGCCATCCATAGACATCTACAACACCATAAACTCCACAATACCATAAACACTTCAGAAGCGTTGTCGGCCTTAGAGAAATATGTAGGTGGATTTTTAATGGTGCTAATTGTGTATCGATCAGGAAATACTGCTAAAAGTAGCTATTTTTACAGAACACTAGAGCGTAGAACGAAGTTGCGAAAGTATTGATAATACATAGCTTGTGTGGAATTAGTAAAAATGAAAGAAAAAAGGAAGAAGAAACGACGTTGCCTCAAGAATTTGTCGAAATTTGACTGAATGTGCTGACTGAATTATATATTCAGGATTCATGAATCGATGAATGAACGTTAGGGAACTGTGGATATACTGAGTTGATAACGGCTCATAGAAAATTATACATACAAATTATTACAAATAGAAATAATTAGTTCGTAAAATTTTCTATGAGCCGAAACTGTTTTGTATGCTGGCATTCCTATGTTTCTACTCAAAAATTCGAAAATAGGCATCCAAAATTCATTGTTCAAAGGAGAAAGTGCAGGAAGTAAGGAAGTATTCATTCATTGGTTATCTGCGGAGTGTTGTACTAACCGGGTCGAGGCGACTCATTGATTCTACCCGACAATATTAACCCACAAATATTTGACAAAAAATTTTAGGATTTACTTATTATTTATATAGGATTTACTTATTATAGATTTTTAAAAATATATAATAAATATTAGTGTATAGCATGGCTGTAAAACTTAAAACTATTTTTCGTTTGTTGAACATAGCAAATCTCTAATTAAAAGTTAAATATCAAATAAATGAGTCATTAAATAAGCAATATTTGATAAGCGAAACGACTAAACTGAAACTACCATGTCAATTACTGAACGGTCAATATTAGCTTCAACAACCTGTTGAATTTTAATTAATTTGCTTTTGGAGGCTATTTCACCGACACACCAATTAAATCTGTATTTCACAAATAAAAATCAATTGCCGTATAGATACGGCCAGGGTGCACAATATAATTATTTTTAAAGCTCTTACGATATACAAAAAAAAGGGGATTGATTGAAATCAGTTTATCTGATTATCATTTTTAAGTCTCCTCCCAGTTGCCAGCTCTCCGGCAACCATAAACCCATTCTTGTTTCAGTTTGTTATATCGAAGAGCTATTTCGGAGACTGCTTTTCTGGTAGATTTCTTGATTTTAAGTCTTATCATCATATAAACTCTTATATGTTACATATGTATCTCAAGGAAATAGACACATATATATATGTATATACATATATATATATATATATATATATATATATATATATATACATATATACTAACTAACTAACACATATACTAACCAACTAAATTTTTTAATTCTAATTTTGATAGTATCTTAGAGAAACTTATCTATAAAGCTACAAAACGGCGGAATACCATAACCGTCGGTATACATAAGCAAACAAACCCTCGGTCGGTTTATGCCTATACATGTGTTAGTGATTTGGTCTACTTTGTGGCTTGTTTACTTTACGGGGAAGACCCGAATTTTATTATCACTTTTTTCTTTATGTCGTTGTACTTAACGAAAGAAATTCTTCATTTGAATCAATCCCGACAGTTGTGGTCGACATATCTGACATATCTACTGATGATAGTATTTTTAGTTCACTCCGTAATAAACGTGCACGCTTGTTATCAAATAGAAATGAATAGTTGCAAAATTCATTTTCATTCTTAATTTTTTATTTGATTCTTTTGTGTGGATTGAATTTACACTGTACATTAATTTTATTTTATTTTTGTAAGAAATATGAATTGTAATTGTTTTATAAATACATATTTAATATGGATTTACACGGTTTTTTGGGAAAATATTTAGATTTTAATATACTTAAATGTATTTTTTAACAAAATTTTTTTGCACACTTTTCTAAGAAACGTATCTACCGTGTAAAAAAATTCGGTCGTATGTAATTATAAAGTAACTGAGATTTTCTAAGTTGAGAAATTTAAAGTTTATAGTGAAAATGTCTCCTTTATTTAACGATGAAAGGCTAAGGAAAATACTAAATAGGATTTAATTACCCTCTGTGCATAATAGTCTAAGCTTACACTTGCGCTACCTTTCACTAAAGGCTGTAGAATAATAAAATGACTTGTACATTGCCGTATAATAGACGTCTAGAAAAGCAATAGAGCGTATAAAATATTATAATTTAAAAAGACTTAATAAAACAAAACATGGTTCTTATTACAAAAGCTTCGGACGCTAAAGAAAACGATGAAGCTTTTAATGAATGAATAATAGTTGTTTATATAATTGCATTAATACAATGGCATTATCATTAGCATCACCGACAAGAAAGATCCTAAAAATGAACTCGGTGCATTGTTATTTAAAATTTAATTATCTTCTTTGTAGTCCTATGATGTTTTCTTTCGGATTCGGTGCTATCTTACAGCATGTACCTATTTTTATACCTAGTATATATATATATATATATATATATATATATATATATATATATATATATATATATATATATATATATATATATATATATATATATATATATATATAATACCTAGTTTCATTTTTATGAATACCTGTACACTAACCCTTATCTTTCTTTCTTCACAGCCCAAATATGTCCCAATGCTGAGCACGGGCCTCACCATTTCTGGACGACGGACATTAACCCACCAATCCTCTCCAATGCGGATTGACGGGGTTACCAGACTCTAAATATTTCAAATTATATTATAAATTTATAGGCCATATATATATATATATATATATATATATATATATATATATATATATATATATATATATATATATATTTCGATGTGGGGAGCGAACCCGCGACCTCTCGCAAATTTGAGGGGTATCTGTAATACCTACGCTTGGAAGGTTGCTTGGCAGGGGGTCAGAAGGATTAAATGTGCCTACACATTTAATTGTATTAATAAAATAATATAATAAAATTAAAATTGGAGGCCAATATTACAGCTGTACGAACGATATCGATGAAACTTCAAAATTTTTTTATATTAATCTGCACATCATTACGTATAGCATAGCAACTACTATAATATATAAAGAATATCAACGATAAAACAAAAAAATTGAACGAAACCGTTTACTTAAGTTTTGTAACGTAAAGGAAAATGGAGAATCTTTTTATAAATATACTAATTTGTCATGAAGTATCATCCAAGCAAAATATTCCGTGATAACACAGAGCAAATGTCACGGAAAAAAGAAAACAAAAGCTGACGTTCACGAGATAGCAATTACGTTTTAGGCACCGTCAGGCTTTTCCATATGACATCTTAAAAAGAAATTTAAAAACGTTTTCATGTTACTGTCGTTATTTTTATTTCAATGAACTATGAATAAAAAACACATTTTCGTTTTATTTTTGTTAACATAATTCATTAAATCTAGTGCTAGATACAGACTATGTATTACCCTATATCTGGAGGAATTTTTGAAAAGGAAAATTATACACCGTATTTCTGGAGGAACGGACATTAAACGAACACGCTCCATCCAGGATGGATCGGCGTGACACACAAACTCGGAATAAATACCTGTAAAGGATACATATATTTATTCCAATGCGGGAATCGAACACGCGACCGTTGATTCGGAAAGCGCTAATTTATTAACTGAACGAAGTAGGTTGTCAATATATAAAAAATGCAAAACATGTCACAGATAGGTGGGCAGCAGTTGCTTATCTGTTATCCATAAAATAAAATAAAAATTAGTTTGTCCACGCACTATTTGTAGTATAAAAACGTTTTTGTCATAATATTAATTCGGATATAATCTACTCGAAATATCATTAGGCTTTGTGGATAAAGGCGAACTCATTTTTGATACCCACAATTCCTCTCTCAAGGGTAATTAGAAAATAAATACCCTCCGGCATTCAATTTCGTTTTTGTTATATTCACTGAGAGTGAGATGGGATCTTGACTATTACAATATGACAGCGTTTAGTTCTTTTTCTAATGTTACGATATGTTCATATTTATTAATCTGGGACGTTACAAGTATTAAATAAAAAAACTAAAGTCAATTCCTACTTAGGTCAACAAAGAAAAACTTTATTTAAGTAAGAATTAAGATTTAGCATTTTTTCTTCTTCATTCCCCCATATAAAACAAAAATTAATTAATTAAATTTGATAAAACTGTATTAATATCAAGTGTCATCTATTTCAAGAAGTGTAAACTAATACAAATGCTAACACTAATATTATTCTAAGAGAATAAAACAATTTGTGGTCTGCAGAATGGTAGAACCATAGACTGACGAATGGGCTGACTCGACAGGGAAAGTACCCCATCCCTCACAAAATATCAGCATAAAGTGGTAACATTTTACTGTGTTACAGCATTTCGTACGGTGAATGCAGGGATCGGGGGACTCAATTCCCCCAATTGGGGTTATTATACTTCTTTCCCTTCTACTACTTTCTTCTTCCATTCCCTTTGCTTCCTTCTTCCCCTCCTATTATTCACATCCTTATCCTAAAAAAGACGACGATATCTGCAGTGCCCGTAGTACTGCAGATGTTCATAGATGGCGATAGTTGTTTACGATTTGGAGACCTGCTTGCTCGTTTGCCTATCGCTTCCATAATCAAGTAAAGAATACAACAGGTATAGATTTGACAGCCACTTAGAAGCACACGCCAGAAGTTAACCAGGGTCGTTATCGTCATAACTTGGATGACATCACTATACATAAAAACTTCGATTAAATTCTATGCATAAATAACTAAAATGTAATTGCATATATGAATCCTCGCCAGCATTGTACAGGGTCGCGGGGATGTGATGTCAAAGTGGATCGATGGATGAGCGGACTGCAGGCGTATGCGAGGGATGAGAGGGCGGCAGACGTATGATGTCAAAGGGGATCTAGGGATAAGAGGGTGGCAGGCGTATGATGTCAAAGGGGATCGAGGGATGAGAGGGAGGCAGGCTATGATATCAAAAGGGGATTGAAGGATGAGCGGGCGGCAGGCGTATGATGTCAATGGGGATCGAAAAATGAGCCGATGATCAAGAATCGAAGGATGAGGATGAAGGGGCAAGGAGTCATTTATGCGGTGCCATTATATTTCTTCTTCTGTATAAATATGAAGTTTATATATGAATATGTTATATATTCATATACAAACTGGATGTGTATAGCCAAAAATAGGTCTAGGTCGCGCTTTATGGGGGAGGCCTATGTCCAGCAGTGGACTGCCGCAGGCTATTGATGATTATATTTATTCATCCTGTACGTATAATATACTAATTTAGACAACTGCAAAGCTTTATTACAAAAACCCTATCGAATTTTCAAGTTCGCATAGATATACGCATATTTCGAAATAGAGGTAACATTTTCAACCAATTTAACGTGCGAGTTTCAGCTTACTTTCCTCGTTAGACAATATGTATAGTTCGATGCTGCGAAGATTTCTTTAACTTTGTCTCTAGGAAACTTGTTGAGTTTCCTCAATTTATTCCACGTTGATTTGGACCGTCTGCCCATCAAAAGTAGTACAAATGATGCCTTTGCCGTATTAATGTATCGTTCTCCTAAAGTTTTTTTTACGAAATTATTATTAATTTATTGAATTTCTTTATTATTATAAAAACGTTATTTATTAAATGTACATTCTATATAAACAATAAAGTCCGAGAGTCAATCCATTATACGTGGTAAATTTGTCATGAAAATTAATTAATATATTCGTATCGAGGGGAAAATAGGTGTATCATCAGGTGTCATCGTCGACTCTCATTTTAATGAAAATGCATGCGTAGCTGCTAGCTTTGACCTCGACATTCAAATTAAATGTGGTATGTCAATTCACTGACAGAATAATTTGATTGTTCGTTAAGTGCTGGACGCTTTGGCCGATTGAATATTCAAAGTAGTCAAATAGCCATTGAATATCGACACTACACGTGTTTTATATTTATAGCGAGATTTTTGAATAATTTCCCTTGTTATCCCTGCTAAAGCAAGGGAAGTATTGAAGCTGGAAGCTACAAAATTATTGTCAGAATTATCAATTATATTATGATTTAAGAAAAGTCTTTGATATGTTTTTTAAAAGTTTCATTCTCACTATCTGGATGAGTGACGATTCAGTACGGTGCGTTTTTCCTGAATCAGCTACCTTCAGCGGTATTTTTGAAACGATAAGGCATCTCTCAAAACAATGATGAATGAAACCTCAAAACAAGCTATATCTGGTGTTGTTATATCTATGCGTGACATTAATTGCTTTTCATCAGACGACAAGTTTAGTCATTTGCCTTCTCATATAAAAAGAACTTTATATAACATTTCTCATACCAATGAATTGGGAACGTATTATTCGTAAATTTTCGTCTTTATTAAAGAAATAGTAAACTCAACGATCAGATCATATAATAGAAATTTATCGGTGCCTATTGACATATATAAAACTTAGAGTAGAGTACTGCAGACATTTTATAGAAACGTAATATTTAGAATTTGACTTCTGCGCACGTTTGGTATTCTCTTCTCTGGATGAGCCGGACCATTCATGCCGCTCACAAAACTTGTCTACCGAATGGTTCTGTCCTTATGAAAGTGTACTGAGTGTTTCATGAATCAAATAGTACTATGTAAAGTGTTGAAACTATAATATTTAAGATATTGTGGTTTAAATTCTTACGATATATTTTAATATTAAGATTGGAATAACTTTTAATCGAATAAATTACAACTTCTATGAACAATACATTGTTAAAAAGTTAACAAATAAATATTACCTTTAATTTTATAATATAAGTTTTATGAGATTCAATATAGTTTTGAGTTTTATTTAATTTACCTTTGACATTGAAATTGTAATTAAAATCTTCCATGAGTCACCAAACGTCAGCTTTAAAATTTTAATTGAACTCCGGGAGAATTTCACAATTAATTAATTGTTAATTAACTTTGTAAGTTACGGCTCAAAGTAGTATTTGTGGAGGCTGGTTCATAATTTATGTATTATTGCAATTTTATAATACAATATTTTGTTGCACAGTAAAATGCTAATGTTTAGCTATTTTTTGCTGTCAGCTTCCTCGTAAACGTAGAATGTATCCCATATAGTTGAGGTTGATAATTCAAATAATGTGGTTGGATTCTTTGTATCCACCTTTTAGAACCAAATTATAAAATATAATTCAAAAATTTGATATTTTGTTTAGATTGCATTCATTAAATTTTGACGATTTAAATTGCCTTTCAGTTTCAAATGCTAAAAATTGTAATTAAAAAGATAAACTCAAGGAACAACAGGTTGATTAGCAAAAATTGTTAGATGGCACCCATGGGGATTATGTTCATCAGCTTTAGGCGATGGTTAATTAATGATCACGAAAGTCTATATTATTTAATGAAATATATCAAATCATAGGCTAAAATTGTAAATAAATATATTTTTCAGTTGTAAAATGAAGTATAAATTTATAAATTATTTTGTAAAATACTGCTATAAAACTAATCAAACGCTGTTTAATAATAAAAATATTCATTATATTTCTTTTAAAATTTGTAAGATCTAAATTGCTTTGAAAGTGTATTTTATAAAATTCGGTTTCGTAAAGCTGGATAGCTTGTAATGAAATTTTTAAGAATATAATTTAAACGCGTTCAAAATGAAGGATGAAGTGGTTTCTTTTTATAAAATTTTTTATTTTTAATAATTTTTTTTTATTCATACTCATTCATTCATTTTTTATTCATATATACATTTGACTACAGTGACATAGTCAATTACCCAAAAAAAGTACATTTGAATAATTTTTTTAACATGTTACTAAAACATTTTTTGTATTTGGCCCTTATTTTAAATGAGTGCAAGTTTATTTTTTATATTGCATTCAATTTCAAATACAAGTACAAAGGTTATAAGTAATGTGAATTGTTATTTTAAGTCCATAGGAATAGGCAATAAATCTTATTTTAACTCTCAATATATGACTGTATATGTACATTTTTTTTCACAGCCCATATATGTCCTACTGTTGGGCATGGGCCTCTCTATTTCTGGAGAAACGGATGTTAACCCGCCACGCTTGTCCAGAGTGGAATGGTGGGGTCAGAAGGCTCGGAATAAATGACGACCGATTGGCTCAGTGGCGGGGTTCCCTGCCCACGGAGTCAATAGTCGCTGGTTCGATCCCCTCATCGGAATAAATACTCGTATACGTACATGGCCTACATCCGAGTCTGGAATATGTACATGTAGTGTATGAGTAGTTTGAAGATAACAGTATCTATTGTTCAAAATTTAATACTGTGTTGTTAATAACAAAGCATACAATAAAAGGAATAAATGAAATTGCATTGATTAGATTTATAAGAGATTTTTTAATTTTATAGTAAAAGCGTAACTAGTGGGCGTTAGCGGTGGTATTATATTGTATTATCGCGTTTCTTACCGCGCGTAATCGCGTTTAAGGACTGGAAGTCCAACTTCTTTTTCCTTTCTTTATTTCCTTATTGCATTAGGTCCTTTTTAACGTTTTTAAAATGTATAAGTGGTACAGTCATGCTGTAGACGAGTACTTTGTCAAGAATGGCATAATATTTGTCTGTAGCATGAATGGGCCGGCACGCCCGGGGAAGTACCACACTTCCGCTGCAAACCGGCGTCTGAGTGGTAGCTTAGCTACCGCGCTTCGTATGGTGAGAGGCTGAGTACCGGAGGGTCAACACCCCCCCTCTTCCCTCCCCCTCCTTTCTTAAAGGTCGGCAACGCTTCTGCACTGCTTATGGCGCTGAGGATGTCTATGGTTGGCGTTGATTGCTTTCCATCAGGTGACACGCCTGCTCGTTTGCCTTCGTATGCAATAAAAAGAACCTCTCATTATATCCTTCTTTCCTTCCCATTATTCATATCCCTTCTTTAAGATAGGAACGCATAGTAGTATTATGGACGTACACGGGCAGTTGTGGTATTTTTACATCGAGATATTCTTGTTCAACTGCCTATGTATTTCATAAAAATAACAGTGATATTGAATACAGGTTCTTTTATTATTGTTTTATATTACGTGTTCAATTAGTTTAAACGCACTTAAGCCTTGTAAGGGGTTTTGTTCATTTAATCTCACCTCTGGTGTCTATATATTAGCGGTTACTTCAATATATATATATATATATATATATATATATATATATATATATATATATATATATATATATATATATATATATATATATAGATATATTATAAAATATTAAATTCACTCTGCTCTACATCGTTTTAACCCCAATCAAACACAAGACATTAATCCACATCCCTTAAGTTTTAATTACTTTCAGGAGACATTTATACTGAGATAGTGCGCTAACCGTAGAAAGTTTTCATCTGCAATATACAAATCACACCTGAGGGATCACATCTACTTAAACTTAAGCTTTATTTGTACCCACAATATCTTTGTATATCTATAACATTTGTTTTGTACATGCTTAATTTTTAAAATTAATTCTTTATATTTTTGAAGAAAGAGTGTAAATAGAAAATGATTTAACAAGAGAAGAAACTTTTTTATAATACTTCCAGGTCCAAGTTGGATTGGCGAGGTACCCAGACTCGGAAAAAATATGTGTATTAATATATACATAAATTTATGCCGATGCGGAAATCAAACTCGCGATACCAAAAGCGATCTACATAAAGTCATTTAAAATATTACAACTTGGGTTTGCAATCTGGCTTCATTTTCAATTCGGCCGGATTGATCAAACCAGGATAACATAATTTTCGTTTATCGTTCCAACATGGACTGTTAATGAAATGTAAAAAAAACGATACGTATACGAAATAAATTTTATTGTGGCTGATTTTAAAATGAGAAAACGATGAAATTATCAGGGTCAAAACATATATAATCACAAATTAAAAAGTAAAAACAAAAACTTAAAAAAAAAAACAGTGTCTTTATTCTTAACGTTACGTACCTGGTGGATGTCTTCTTAGTTAGATTTTTATGATAAAGTAGAGATCAATATTATTAATCTAAATTGAACATATGTAATATAATAATTAAATTTAAATCAGATCAGAATAATATCAATAATAAGCACTGTGAAAATGCTATTCAGTTTTATTCTTATATATTATATGACTAATTACCGAATCTATCTAATGAACTTATTATGTTGTTTTTTATGGGGTAGGAAGGCAAACGAGACATCCGCAGCGCCATAGACAGTGGGGAAGCGTTGCCGACCTGTAAAGAGTGTCTTTATGGAAGTGGGAATGGAAGGGGGTAGAGGGAGGGAAGAGCTGCGGACCTCGGCCGCTCACCGTTCGAAACGCGGTAATTAAGCTACTACTAAGACATCGGTTTTATACGGGAGTGTGGTATTTTCCCGGGCGGGCCGGCCCATTCATGCAACAGACAAATATTATGCCATTCTTGACAAAGTATTCGTCTGCAGCGTGGCTCTACCATTTATAATTGCTGAAGTGTTCACTTATAAAGTTGTGCTGTGCTATGGGACGACGCAATAATTACAATAACTATTTTTTATTATATTTTAACTCATTAATTTAAGAATTAAGATTATTCGACTTTAACGGTATTTAAAAAATTTAAAACTTATGATTTATTTAAAAAAATATTATGTTTGGTGAATTAGGAAGTTCAAATACGCTTTTTGAAAGCAAATATCTTAAATCTGTCGATATAAAAAATAAACTGAAGGGTATAGAATCTTTACTTAATGTTTCTAATGGTAAATTTAATTTTGAACGTTTTCTTGGGTATCTGAGGTATTTTTTGGGAATATCTTCAGAAATGATATCAGCTGATAAATTATTTGATGTGGGTAGTTTATAATAATAATTCTTTATTTGTATAATGATATATATAAAGATCTATATATTATATATAACTTAATTATTATATTGACAATATAGATATGATTGATTTATCTATTTTATACATTCTATAGATCTTTAAAAGTCCTAAATAGTAGGAAATGAATTAGAGTGGGAACATTTTAATTGGTAATTTTCCGAACTTAGATCAATGCAATGCTTTGTTATTAAAAATGTGTTTGAACCTTTACTTATTTTTAGAACGAGCACAATACACATTCCGCGGCAACAGCGCGGTTATTTTGCTAAAATATGCAAAATAAGTAAATCGGTACTGCATCCGGTAAGTGTATCTCGATCCACCGGATTACCGGATCCGGTTCTCCGGATTGCAATCCCTAATCACAACTATTGTTTAACCTATTCAAAAAGCATATATGTAGATTTATGTAAACATTTTAGGGTCTGTTACTTTTTATTTTACAACGAAACAAAGTGTTGCTCTATTGTTTGAACTTTATCATGTGAATATTTACTTTTCAGAATATATCTTTTTTTTATTTTGAAACGTTTTACATGTAATATTATATAAATTCAGTGTCCTTCCAATTCAGTTGTCGAGTTCAGTAAACGAAATAAATTAATTTAAATTTTGCACAAATTAACGTACAACGATAATAATTGTTGATTAACTATACTGTACAGTAGTATCAGATACTATCGATTTGCTAGCTAGTTTATTATGTAAATTACAAAGTTGGCGATCGCTTTCATTAACTATGTATTATCGGAACTATATTTACAGGATAAACGATCTCAATTTATATTCTATTAGAGGATCCGGACTGACATCGTCTTACCACAGACCGCACTGGGGGTAGGGTACAGAAAATTTTTAATTGCATGTATTTTTAGATGATAAATCTGAAAATAATAAATATACAATTTTGTTGGAAAAATAAAAAAAAAATATGTCTCAACAATATTGTCACCTACCAGGAACATGAGTACCATAATATCTTTCAAACTTTTTTTTATTCCAAGTGATGCTTTCATGGTTACATTATTCTGTAGATATCATTATCAAAACTGCTGTAATAGTCTAGAGTTGTACAGTCTAAAGTTCTACTCAACTCATACATGTTCTATAGTTCCCAGAAGGAAATTTCGCTCAAATGTTAGTTACAAGTCTATTGTATGGAACTAATTTAACTATCGCTGCCAACTAAAATTTAATATAAACTTTAGGTGCCATTTCAAAATGATGCGGTGCGAAATCCCGACATTCCACTGAAAATTGCATAACGCCAAACTATGTATATTATTATTGAAAATTACCGAATTTAAGTTCAAAGTTGTTGTGAGTTTCTGCGAAAATTTAATTTGTTAATTTAAAATGTAAGTTAATAATTTGCATAAACTTGTAAAATATTATAGTGCCTTTTCGACAAGCAGGTTGGCAGAGAATTCAACACAACTGGTTCTTTCTTTAGCCAGACATTTTCTGATATTGCATAGACGAGACTGCTTTTAAAAATCTCCCTAAATCTCAATTTGGACTCAAATATAAATGTATAATTTTAATTAAATGTAAATATTATGTATTTTCTCTCTGAATTTATCAAAGATTGGAATTTTAGAATTCTAACGAAGATTAATTAGTCTGAAACATTGTTGTGAAGACCCAGAGTGGCTTTATCTAAGAACTTTTAAATATGCATTAACCGTTTTAATCAAACAATCGAGCAATAAAGTAAGTTACAGTCATTTAAAGACTTTTTATTCAACGCCAATAATTTATGTAAAGTTGGAGCGGAGTCGGCCGAGTTAAAAGTTAACGGAAGTGTTTAAATGCTATTGTGTCACTCGAGAAAAGCCTATTAGAATTTTTGAATATAAATAAGATTAATAATTATAATGGAATTTTTAATTCTAAATAAAATAAGCTAAATTTACGCGAAAGCTTCGACAGAAGAGTCTTAATAGCACGAGTGGGCCGACCCGGGAAATAACACACTCTGACAGAATACCCTAATTTCTTTCCCGAGGAGGCCTAATTCTTTTCCATGTATTATTTTCATCTGTTCATCCCATTATTTTCTTCTTTACCACTGTGATTATTTTCTTCTTTGCTCATGAGTTTTCGTTCGCGATTCGCTTTGTTATTTTGATTTTGTTGTAGCAGTCTATGTATGCATATTGGAGTACCGAGATACACGCATTTTCTTGTATTATTATAGTAGTCGATTTTATACATCAACAACAACTGCATACGCCAATACACCATTCTCCACCAGGCTTCACGCATCCGTTCTCTGCTAGCCGCCCAGTGCAGAGGTCGACGACGACGGGACGCCTCCTTGTGATTTCACTACAATTTGCATTAATCATTCGTTAAAAAGATTCTAAACACATTATAAATAAAATATTCAATTCAGTACCTTTCCATCGCTTTTCCTGTATGCATCATGAACCCTCCAGACAAGTCCCGGTCCAGCGGTAGTACATTCTTTACCAATTTCGAAGTACTGCATTATGGGATTGTGCTCCAATGGAGGTGGTGTATTGCTCGAGACGCCACTCTTTAGTTTAGACATTATAGCTGCCATTCTAGGGAAAGCCGGCTTCTTTTGTGTTCCGGAGACGGACGGCGTAGGCTCTCGAGCTTCACCTGGAAAGAAGACTAATTTAGATTGTACAAATACAAATATGCTGAAAGTCAACGTGATCAATTAGAAGGTTCGCCGACAAGTAAAGTAAAATCATAAATTTTGCACACTTTCAAGAGTAAAAACGTTGGTAACTTGTGTACATATTATGAGACATGACAGGTATCAATTTTTGCAAGTGATCATGAATGAACGATCATGAATGACGAATGAACGTCACGGGCAGAAGACGGTTTAGTTATAGAAGAAAACGTGGGATACGCAATTTATCAATTACAGGGGTGGACAGGACTAGCGGGTGCTGCCAAACTGTTCCGCCTCGCTAAAGAGGAAGATATAGATGAAGATAAGGAAGTTGCGCTAAATTGGCTGTCAACATTTGTTCCAAAAAGAAAAAAGCCAACGAGCTATTATAGAGAGATAAGAATTTAGAGAGCATAGCAGTAAAAGAAATTAGCTGATATTGCACAGGAAAAGTAAAGTTGAATCTTCTTAGTTTAGTTGAAACTTCGATGTATTGCAAAGTTCAATTAAATGAATTAAAAAAAAACCCCTGGAGCAGATTAGTGATGGAGTACAGTCTGCATCTTAATAAACATAGTGTAAGGTGCCTTCCGATGAAACAACGATCTACAGACGAGAGCTGGTCAAATTTGGATCCGCGCAGCCATAGAGCGAGCTTGGTGTATCGTTGTTGGGGTGGCGTTGCCGGTCTATGTCGGTAGATGTGCTGAATAGCTAAGCTTTATTCTTATCTGAGTGGCAAAAGGCTGATCATATTTGTCAGTCACTTTAAAATATATGCATACTGGAGTCAAGATCGCGTCTTGACAAACAGCGTGAAGATACCCTAGAAACTAGCAAGATGTAACGACTATCTGTCCGAAGCACGACTTGGAGGAGACCTATGTACAGCAATAGACTGCCGCAAGCTAAGAGAACTCTGTTTTCTGCTGCACCATCAACCATTTGGGAAAGTTTTTGTTTCGAAATTTTCTCAGAAGCAAATTACTATGGGGCTAATAATTTGACTTAGAAAAAATCATCGTCATCTGTAACTTAAAAATGTATATAAAGTATTTGAAATAATTATGGAAATTTTTAAGAATTGTTAACAAAAAGTTTTAACAAAAATGTTGTCGTACCTTCGCTGACATAGTGCACTATATGTATGTGGTGATATAACAAATAGGTATATGAAATTGCAACACAACCGCTCGCTGTGATGCGGTGCGGCTGCTTTCAAAGTTTGATTTAAATGGAAGGGCATTATGGGCAAATTGACCACAACCGCAAATGCGTTGTGTGAACGGTTATTCTAACCATGACTTTGTTATTGTTTCCAAGACCCAGTATATATAACCAAATCAATACAAATTGAAGTGTAAGTTATTATAAAAAGAAGCTAAGGGTAATTTGCTTGGAGGATTTTAATCAAATAATTATCAACAACAATTCCAGCACTCGTCTACCACAATAGTTTTCGGCTCTCAAAAACGTAACCAGCCCTTTGCAATTTCATTTGCTGAATTGAGGAGTTATATAAGCAATTCTACTTCCCTGCGAGATTATTTATGCTTAATGATAACTTCTGATAGAGAAGATCCTTGTAACACCATAGAATGGTTGTCAGAATTTTGTCTATCTATCAACAGTTTGTACCACGTAGTAATGTTTTAATTTATTTTGTAATAAGAATACAATACACTTAATTTACAAAAATAACATTCACCACAAAGATATTCAATGCATCTATAATCAGTGGCTATATTAGGGACCCTACCTATCCAATCACAATCAAATAAAACATTTTTATTATATAAAAAAAAACATATTTAAGATTTTAAAACCAATTTCTGTCATAAAACCAATTTCGTTCATGCTTCTTCCTTAATGATGTAAGATTGATAAACTTCCTGGAAATTCCAATAATTTTAAATACAATTGAAATTGTTTGTGTTGAAAATTTTTAAAAGTATATACATACTGGTTGCATGTGTGTTTTTAATTCTTAACTTAATTTGAGAGTGATAAATATTTCTGATTTTTTTTTCTTCTAACATTTATGTTTTTTTAATGTGTATTAAATATAAAAGAAAATTTACGTACTTATGCTATCTATTCGTTGTCTTCAGCGTGCTAACATTGTTATCAACATAGCAGAAAACCTTAAAAGAGAAATTTTCTCGTAAGCTGCAATACCATAAGATATAAATTATTTGCATTCCGGTATTGTCATTTTTCTCTTCTATTTACGTAGGTAAGCCAGTGACTTGCGTAAATGAATCCTTTTAATATTAACTCTTATGAATATTTCTATTTATTAATAGAACATTTTATTTTACAGCATATTTAAAGGAATGCCTTTGACTTAAAAGAGAGGTTTCAATGCCTTTTGGCACTTTCTGTCAAACAAATTTATATATTTTTTTCTCCGCAGCCCATATATATATATATATATCTTACTGCTGGGTCCAGGCCTCTACATTTTGGAGGAAAAGACATTAACCTACCACACCCAATTATCATTGGACGAAACGCGGGTTTGTGGGGTTACCAAAATTGGAATAAATATTTGTAGATTATACATAAATTTATTCTAAAGCGGTGATCGACCCGCGACTATTGACTCCGCATGCGGGGACCCCGTCACTGAGCCAGTTGGTCGTTATTTACATAATTTACTAAAATAAAATAAATAATTTACTAATATAATAACTGTAAAATAAATCCGGGAAAATGTAAAATATAATACGAATATGTACACGAACATTTTTAAGACAAGTACCTACAGCTGCAGTTTGGGTTAAATTACTTCAGTATAGTATCATCATCAATAGCCTGCGTCAGTCCATTGCTAGACACAGGCCCCTTTTAAGGCGGGTCACTTTTTGTCAACATGCCTAAAGTTTTAATCAGCTGCTGTGCAGAAAATATTCCATCTAGTTGTTACGCGTATCATGTCGTGTGTCAAGACGGGGTTTCGACTCTAGCTCCTTCACTCATATACTCCAATGGTTCTCGGTTCACCGACAAAAACCTATTATTCAGGTAAAAATAAGCATAAGTAACAAATTTAGCTATTAACTGGATCTACCGTTTAATCAGTTTGACTAAAGTTGTCATTTCAAAGAAATAGGTACGGCAATTTGAAGAAGACTAGCCAACGTCTTGTGGTAATTCCAAGAGAATATCAGGGAGTAACTGATTTTGTGTAAAGTTTTCGGATGAGTTTTGGAAATTCAGCATTAGAGGGGCCAGGATTGGTTTCCGAAGGGAAATGTTGGGAACAGTTGCCGGCATTTATAACTTCCACTGTCAGATTTTGGCCGAAGGATGGTGTAGTTCTGAAGTCCGACGTAGTTCCGAAATCGTTTCCGAGGCAGTACATAACGAAGTCCACACATAAAAACACCCTATTTTATGACTACACTACATAGGGCAAAATTAGTTTGTTAAATATAAATATCTGTTAACTAAATTAATATAAATATAAATGAAAAAAATTATTTTTAAAAAATCTCTTAAGTAATTTGCGGCAGTAATCCTCTGAACATAATGAAGTATTCATAAGTTTTTATCTCACCCAGTATAAAGAGACTGCCAAAGTTTTTATACATTCTCTACACGTAATACTTTTATGTTGCAAACGTTTTAACGAATACTATATGATGTTTTAAATCAGAGATAAAACACATTACAAATTGACTTCTAAAGATATCCTGCCATAACTCACTTTTAGAAGATCCGCAAAAGCTACTCATATTTTTTAATATATTTATTAATTTAATTAAAAAAATATTCGTCTTTGTTTGTAATACTATCGATTTAAAAAAAATCAGTATTACGACACAGATATGGATGGAGGATGGCTCAGTGGCGAAATTTCCGCCTTCAGAGTAAATCTCTGGATATTCCGCTAATACGTGGTAGGTATATTCTCACACAAATTGGGAGCCTTCGTACCTGACTTATGGTTCGCTCCCTCCCACACTATATATGTTTTATAAAAATAAGTATAACACATAATATTTAAAGTTTTAAAAACACTTTTAATTAAAATTTATAACAATGCTATATTTAACTTTTATGAATTCATTATTTTTAATGGCATTAAAGAGACCCTCGTCATGAGCGGAAAGAAAAACACTCCAAACCATGAGCAAAAGTAAACAGCAATATAAAGTTCGTTGTATTTTATTTAGAAATATTTAAATGAATGAATGATATCTTTATTAACGACGCACGCACACACCATTTGGAAGAAAAAAATCTAATTAATAACCGAATAAAATGTATAATAATTAAAGAAAATACAAGAAAAAAAAAGCAAATCTCCTCCTTCTAGTACAATTCAGTAAAAATTCTAATAAAATAAAATAAACCAAAAGTAAATGGTATTCCCCTTAAATATATAGATATTTTCCGTGAAATTTGGATATAAAGTACAGTGTTTACGAAAGTCGATTGTTGATTGATACCGAAAAATCCAATTTATCTGTAAAAATATTATTTTCCAACGGCGAAGTAGATTGTACAGAAATTGTTATTAAAAATAACATCAGGATCCGAGGTCGTGGCAGGGTACGTAAGCCCCGCTTAAAGACGTCGTACCTCTGTAGTATGGTAACGCCTCCCAAAATCAATAAATATTTCAACTTCGCCCGAAAGACTTGCCGCGAGTTGTGGCTGACAGGGACGTTGAATTGGGAAGACAAATTGTAATATGCCTATAAAAAAATCTATTTGAGATTACTTTGTAAATGTTAATCTACATAGATTATAAACATTTTTCTTATTAGATGTTGATTTATTTATTTGTTTTCTTTTTTGCACATAATGCATAACAGGCGGACTTATTACCATCAACGCCCTGCAGGTCCAATATAGCAACGGTTTCAGAATACTGTTGGGGCTTCCCCGTTTCTACAGTGCATCAGGTATGTTCGTCAAAGCCCGCACCGATGGATTTTAGGCCATTTTGCGAAAACGAACAGCCTCGTTGCTTCAGAGAATACGGGATAGCTCCAACTCTATAATAAAACAGTTGTTGCTAGATTCAAGCGCGCCTTATGATCTATGATGGGATCGGCTTCAATTTAAATGATTTACTAATATAATTAATATTTACTAACACAAATGTAAAATATATGGACAAAAAAAATTGTCTGAAATAAAGATTATTATTAATGCTACTCGGTATTCTCTACCAGTCAACTTGCAGGCGAAACTGAGGAAATTGATTTGGAGGTGATGCAACTTGCATTAAAGAAGAAATTAAAAACTAATTACATATATTTAAATATATACACACATACAAACATACATATAAACGCACGAGAAAAATTAATAAAAATTTGAAAAAAAGAAATATTCACATTGCAGCAAGTACTTTCGTCCATAGAGCTTAAAAAGGTCCATAGGTTTAAAAAGATATATCCAAAATTTTAACTTTAAATCACACTACGTATTTAGAATGCGAGATATAAGATCGTTGTAGTTATCGGTTAATCTCAAAAGACAAATTAAAGACTGAAGTACTAAAATAAATTTTCAACTGTATAGGATTTTGTGATTAAATATCAAAAGTAGACATTTAAAATAATTGGAATTATATTCTTAAGTATAAATTTGATATTAATCTATTAGCATTAACTGTAATTTTAATTTATAAGTAAAGTCAATGAAAGTAATTATACTACATTGCCTTTACATATCAAAAACTCTGACAGTTTTCTTCAAAGAAATTTTAATAAAACACATTTTATTTGATGAAAGTAAAACGAAATATTAAATTTATAAATGGTTCCCAGGAAAGATTAAAAAAAAACCTGGACTATGGGGGTAAATACTAGCAAATGGACGGCAACGTTTACGTGGGTAATAAGCGCTATGCATCCCACAACTGGCCTTTAAACATGGGGTCTAAGGATTTGAAGGAGACCATTGTCCAACAGTCGATCGTTATGTTATATGATTAATATCTTGTAAAACTTTCGAATTGAGGGAACGTAAAACCTCGATGACCAATTGGCTCAGTAGCGGGGAATCAATGGTCGAGGGTTCGATTCCCGTATCGGAATAAATATATGTATGGCTTACAAATATTTATTCCGAGTCTAGTAACCCCGCCAATCCGCATTGGACAAGCGTGGTGGGTTAACGTCCGTTCCTCTAGAAATGGAGATGCCCGTGCTCAGCGGTGGGACATTATATGGGCTGTTAAAAAAAAACATGGTAACAAAAAATTAAAATCAAACAATATAATGTGACTAATTAAACTGAACAATGTTCCAACCCGTCCAGTGAAAGATTATTAATAAGTGATGTTTCCACCTGTGTATACTTTACGCTACAAAATTATTTATTTATAATTCAATAAGTTTATATGATCGATTTGGATAATGAAGCAGCTGTCATAGAAATCAGCAGCAATTGCTCAGTTGGCTCAGCAATACTCGGGCTTACAACCTGTACGTCGTCAGTTTGTATCTTCCATTGGACAATTGATGTGAACCATTTCCAACCACTATTAGCTTATTTGAAATGGTTATCAAGCGTTGTAGTTATATAAAAGCCGTTGCTAGTCTTCTTTAAAAAAATGTTTAATTATTTTAGTATCGTTTTATTGTAATTGCACTACATTGTACAAAAATCGTGGTGTATGGTTGGCGATATAAAATAGGGTTAAATTGTTGCCGTAGCTACCATAGGAGATAACTATGGAAGTTAATACATGGGTCTACGGACTCTATTGAGTCTAACTGAGAAAAAAAAAAACAACCTGCAATCGCACCTTTATTTTGATGATACTTTGACGACGTTTTGAAGATGATTTATTCAGCATTATTCAAAACGAAATCTATCGTGGTTTTGAATAATTTTAAATCCAATGGTAATTTAATTTAAAAAAAGTATTTGTCGTTTGTAAATAACCGCAAAGGAAAATGTTTGATATTTAAAAAAACTTACTAGATTTTCCATTATTATAGAATTTTGTCATCGGAAACATGACTAAATGATGAACTTTCCAAAATATTTTCGTCTCCTGTTTAAGTATCTTAAGGGATGAATCGAAAAAATACCTACGTAATACATAGTGCCCACTTATGTAAGAAATTTTTGTGTAAAATTTCATGCCTCTAAACTCACCGGTATAAACTATGTTTTCTATTATAGTTTCTATTAGAGTTTCCATTTTAGTTTCGTAAAGTAAATAACTCTGCCTTGAAATATTAATTATACTTCAGGAATAATCTAAAACCGCATCAATTTGTGTAAGCTTTGTTTATATTTTACTTTTAGTAATTAAATAAAGGGAGCTATATTACTTATTTTAATCACTCTTACGAATTCCTTTCATTAGATTTTCGTATTCTACTAATATTTCTATCTTAGAAGTTTAAACAAACCATACGATAGAGTTGCAAGATAGTTGCAAAGTAGGAAATGCCATTACGGTGAAACCGGCTTGAGTTTATTTTTCATTTGCAAATAGAATCATATAAGAATACACACCATTTTTAACTTTATTTTATTTATAAAATATGTATTTAAACATATTACATATTTCTTTTCAAAACAAAATTTGTTTAAGGTTAAAGATGTATCGTATTTGCTATCTATCATTCATACATACATAGTTAATAAATATTTTATAATACATGACAAGAGAGAAAATAGGTTATCGATACAAGTGTTTAAATATACACAATTCATAATTTGATCAAATGAAAATAATTTTGTACATTTATTAAGTTAGTTATTTCTACTATTAAAATTTGTATGCTTTGTATTTATAAAATTTATATTAAGACTAATTTAAAAGAGAGTCTAAAAATTCAAGTGTTATTGTTTTTTACCAGTCCACAACATGAACAATGAGGGAATCCGTTTGCTCTAAAACTTAAAGTCTCTCAGATAGCTATAAGAGTGGTATGTTTGGAGTTTCTCTGGTGGATTTAAGTCAGAATGCTGGGCTGTTGAAATTCGTTGGCTGTTGATCATGATGATGAAAAACAAATTAAATAAATTAATCGCTACTTTTTACAGTTCATTTATGTCCCATTGCTGAACTTCCCCATTTCTGGCGGAAATCATGTCTATCCGAGGACGATCGGCGGAAATCCGATGCTTCCTATGATGTGGTATAATAAATGCTCTTAAATAATAGTTGCGTATGAAATATGTACTTATTGAAAGGGATAGCCTACGCCTCATTCAAAGAAAGAGAATTGATTCTTATTTATAATAACAATCTGAATCTACTCAGTAGACAATCGGTTTAACCATTTAAAATCCTTATCATGGAGGTAACCTTTTGTGTTTTGTATTCACAATATCGCACATCATAGGACTTCTGTTAAAACGAATATAGAATACTTTATTTTATTTTTCACAGTACGGAATTATACTTTTCAACGTTCTTTGTAAGAGATACCACCTACTTGTGACGATATTTATATATTTATGAAACGAAGACTTTGCTTAATCGACAGCTAATTTTCATATAATATATTTTATGGAATGTTAAATATAAGTCCTTAAATCTTTAAATGTATGAATGTAATATTTTTCATGCTTCATTTTTTTTGTGCCAGTATTTCTATTCAACTTCAAAAGGTTAATACAAATATAAGAGATAATTAAACCATATCAATGTATAAAATCTTTTGTGTACGCGTGTGTATGTATTTGTGTGTGTGTGTGTGTGTGTGTGTGTGTGTGTGTGTGTGTGTGTGTGTGTGTGTGTGTGTGTGTGTGTGTTTGTGTTATAGTTAACAGTTAATTAATATTGGTAGAGCCATGGTAGTAAGAATGACATGGATTGACCTGGGAGGTACTACATACTAACAAAATATAGGAGTTTTGTAGCATAGTATGGTAAATGTCCCTGCATCCAAAGGCTGAATTCCTACTCCTCTCCCATTAAAATCTTCTTCCCCTGCTATTATATACATCCTTACCCTAAGGTAGGCAACCCATCTGTAATGCTTTAAGCATAACGTGTGTTCAAAGGCGGCGGCGTTTGTGTGTCTATTGCATTAAAAAACCAGCATAGGTATTTATAACATGAATAAATAAAGCGATTTACCCTAATTAATGTCCTGTTTTCTGATACTGAACACTTAACAGAAATATACGGCTCTAACGGTTGCGTGATTTAGATATAACAGCCCTAAGGGTGTCGTTCAAAAAGAAACCGCTTTTTTCCATTCAAACCAACGAAGCGTATACGTGTGTAATGATCAATAAAACATTAAGTACTATATAATGGAGACATAAACTTTATGTTACCTCCAGACTGCCTTCACTAAATATTAACAATCCCTTCTGCCAATCCATAATAAAATTTTAATCATGAAATAAAGGTTTATGTGCTTAAATAATATAATATAATATAATATAATATAATATAATATAATATAATATAATATAATATAATATAATATAATATAATATAATATAATATAATATAATATAATATAATATAATATAATATATATCTTTATTTTCAGAATGTTTAAATATGTTACAGGACACTAGATCCCACACTAGGATTTTGGAACAACACAAGAAACTAGGCTTTTCCCTTCATAAATAACACATAAATGTTATAACATAAATATCAAATCAGTAGAAAAAAAATAATTAGAAAAAGAAATTAAACACTAGTGATAAAAAATGGATTAGGTAAGATAATAAATTATTAAAGATGTGGTCTGTATGTGTTTAGCCTGTATGTGTGTGTGTAAGGATTTTGTGATATAATAATCGCTAAATTTTACCACTTTTATAGGTGGTTTGAATTTCTTCAACATTTCCACGTATTTATAAACTATATATTATGCTACATAAATTATAAACTATCAGTTTAATTAAAACAAGATTTATACTGATTTTCTGTTTACTTCAGTAAATTTTCAGAATTTCCAGATATCTTAGAGTTAGAACAGAAGCCACAAGGGGCTCGCGTTGGTCGCACGACAAACAACCTCAGACCATTGTTAGAGTAAACAAGTTGGCTTTAATGGAGATCGCGCCTTGCTAAACGTAGTGTGCCATTGAGTGACTAGACCAGCGGTTCTCAATCAGCGTGTCACGACGAGATTTACAAATACGATTTGGATCTATTTTTTACTTTGTGTTTGTATGTCATGTTCTTACGCAATAAAAAATACGTTTAATATATTATTGATGTATAATTTAATAAATTTACATACTTACATTCACTTCAGCTATCTAACATTTTTGCATGTACGTACATATGTATGGGTGTCGCAGTTGTAGAGTATGTTAGTGTGTTCGCTAAATAAAAAAGGTTGCGAAGCGCTGGACTAGACTATCAATTTTGGACGTGTAGCAAGACGCAGACGGACCATTAGTATATATGTTTTGATACCATAAATAAAGGCAGGATGTACTGATGTAGACTTTTCTCTATCAGCATTATGACTTAACTTTAAGAGAAAACTAGACGAAGCTTCTTTAATGCTACTCAGACTAATTGAATTCAACCATCAGTTTATTTTTTGAAGTTGTCTTCAATGCGACATTTATCCGATACAATTGCTTTTGCTTTTGCACAAAAACAGCCTACATTGTTTCATAAACGACGAATATGTTTTCACCATGACAATGCACGACCACATATATCTGTAACCACCGTTTATTCATTTTAAGAAGCAAAGAAGTTAGTAAGGATTTCTTGAGATATTCTATTTCACCCACAATATAGCCCGGACATCGCATCATCCGACGACCATATATTCCACTCACTACAAAATTATCTTGACGGAAAAAATTCGCAAACTTGGAGGACATAAAAATTCATCTTGAGAGATTTTTCGAGAGCCAACACGAAGCCTTCTGGAGAGATGACGTTATGCAATTGTCTAAACGTTGCGTTAGAGTGATACAAAATAATGCACAATATAATTAATAATAAAAGCTTAAAAGCAAAATACTATATATAATATATTTAATATATATACTATATATAATACAATAATATTTTGCTTTGATAAATAAATGTTAAAAAACCGAACGAACTTATGTGACAAGCCAATAAAATATAAATATTGCCTTACATGTATTGAACTAGGGATAAGTTGATATTTGTTATAAGACTGAATACGTAGAATATTCTTTCTATTCATATTTTCAAACAAACAACAAGCGAAAAACGGTATCTGTAGAACTTCTGTAGTTGCAATGTTGACGTTACCAGGGGATTTCTATATAAATATGCTTAAGTTCAACTTTGAATTTTATTTTTCAAAGGGAGTGAATAAAATATTGTAATATTCTTCGCAAATAGGATCATTTAAAGTAAAAGAAGAATTTTTAAAACAGAATATCACTATTTTGATTATACGCATTATGCAGATGATGTTATTAAGCGATTCGGCAAACGATTCTATAGGGTTATGCTCGGAGTTTCTATGGTGGATTTAATTCATTGTAAATAAATCTGCCGGAGAACCAGTCATCGATATAGCCAGCTAGAAGTGGTAATGGGCTGGATGCGTTTGTTGGAGAATCCAACAACCTTTGGAGTAGACGATCGTTGGAATGGAAATCGCTTCTCAGCAAACGTAGTGAGGAATGTCCCCTCTGGATGGTGCGATGACGAGCAGAAGGCATCTGATAGAGACTATATTTGTATAGCTAAAGATTGCGCTGGTTCGTACAGCATGGGAGAGCTGTATTCAACCATTCACATACTTGTGATAATTATGATGAACGCTTTTAAAAATTTGGAAAATATCAACAGCACAGTATATATTTAGTGCCTTCAAAGTGCGTCCGCAAATATTGAAGTCACTTTTCAGGAAGGAATTCTCTTTAATCCAATGGAACGAAAGATGGAGAATAGTTTGATTGGAGTGAAGACCCAAAATCTTATGTATATGTCGATATATACTTACTAATTTGGAAAGATTTACTGTACGTTATATACTCATAGATAACAGGGTCTGAGATCCGTTTATCGACTCACCAGCTGTAATATTTTCGGTATGTTAAAGATAACAATTCTTTTCATCTCAGTTCAGCTTAGGATTTTTAAACCCTTCGTTTGTTCTCATTACGTATAAGTATACCTTTGAAGCAATATTATGGGTTTAGTTTTGTATTGGCCTTAAATATCAAAGAAAACTGTCTTACTAAAGATTTTCTTGTATAAATTTCAGGACGATTTATTGTTACGTAATATATATATATATATATATATATATATATATATATATATATATATATATATATATATATATATATATATATATATATATATATATATATATATATATATATATTACGTAACAATAAATAATTATGGATTACAAATAATACAATATAATATAATATAAATGAAGTGGTTACTACTACCTACTGGTTATAGCCAATTTATTAGATAGCCGCAATAGGACTTTATGTACACTTTACTAGCATCTATATTGTTTGGTTAACGGCATGCATGTGGTTAGTAAAAGGCAAGGAAATGCTATTCATATTTATGTTAGGCAACACAAACCCGGCGAGCTGCTTCAGAGACTTGAATTAGATTTGCAAGTTGGCTTCCCTTTATATAGTTGACTTAGGAATTTTTCTCATTTTATAACTTTTGGTTTTATGTTACTAACAAATTTGCATGTTAACCATAATTTAAACGGCAATAGATTAACTGGTTAGGGTTTCCATTCACGATTTAAAAGCATGGTTTCGAGTTTGGATGGAGCACGGCTCCGACCGTGTGTGTGGTGTTTCCGAAAAATTACGACTTTGGGTAAGTATTTCAGAGACGAGTGTATGTGTCCATTGAAGGCCGGCAACGCATTGCGGATGTCTATGCGTGGTGGTTGGTGATTACTTACTATCAGGTGATCCGCTTTTTCGTTTGCCTGATCTCTGTATAAATAAATAAATTATAGTAGTTATATTTGTTTGTATGTAAAATCTAGCCATCGATCATTAAAAAGTAAACGAAGAGTCTTCACACCGATAACACGCGTAATAACTAAAAACAAATAAGATTAGTAATCTATAAGATCTGAAGATTTACGTCAAATAATATCCAGAGTAAAGTATTTTCCATTTTCTTAAAAACTCTCCCATCACGCACTCTTCCGTAAATGTCATAAAAATGGACTAAGAGATTTCAGTCGTAAAACTGACGTCTTTGATGTTGATCTCGTACCTCACATATAAAAGTCTTTAATAAATTAAGACCATAAAATTGGTATTATATTTTATTGTTTGACTATTTTTGACTACGTTATCGTCAAAATTTTATAATCAATTTAATTGATTATAAGTTAATGACGCTTTTTTATCTATATATAAACTATTAAACTATTAAACTATTATTTAATTGATTATAAGTTAATGACGGTTTTTTATCTATATATACACTATTAAACTATTATTATATTGTATACACAAAATGATTAGAATCCGTTACATTTACGTTACTATTCTATTAATATTTTATATATAATTTAATTACTACGGTTAATAAAACGCATAAGCGGCGTAAATTATAAAACTTGGAACTACACGATCTCGTTGATGTCTTCATTATTCTACTTTATTGCGCAATTAGTTAACTGAAAATATCGATAGGAACTTAATGTGTGCTTTCCATCTTACAATATGGCTACTATATTTCTTCTCGTGGGTTTTATATGAGGTGATTATTGGAAAAAATACAAATAGAAAGTCGGCAGCGTCTATCTTCTGTGTGATAATAATCAATGTATGTTTCCTATTCCATCTATTAAGCGTGGGACACCTTATTCACGGGGAAGGAACATGTCAGTTTTAATGATTGACAAGAAAAAGCCAACATCGCTCATTCATCGATACACTGTTTCTCGAACTCGACTCGATTCGACACTCGCGTTTCGCGAAGAATCGAACAACGTATAGTTAAAGTTGACTTTTTCCGCTAACTTAGATCATTGGAGTTGTATTTTTATTACATTCTTATTATCTCATATAATTATCAGCTTTATTGTTTAATTATCGTGGCGAATTGAACAGTATTCTTATATGATCACCACTGCTGAGCACGGGCCTCTTCATTTCTGGAGGAACGGGCGTTAACCCACTACTGTTGTCTAATGCGGATTAGCGGGGTTACCAGATTCGGAATAAATATTTGTAATCCATACATATATTTATT
Source organism: Baronia brevicornis (assembly GCA_031353405.1). Lineage (NCBI taxonomy): Eukaryota > Metazoa > Arthropoda > Insecta > Lepidoptera > Papilionidae > Baronia > Baronia brevicornis. Next base: position 305,603 of record JASFAT010000543.1, on the reverse strand, counting down.
CCGAGGCGGGGATCGAACCCACGACCATTGACTCCGCGGGCGGAGGCCCCGCCACTGAGCTTATTGGTCGTCATTCTCATTACCTCTAATTTTTATCAGATATATTGTTTAATTCTCGTGGCGTATTGAACAGTATTCTTCCATTAAGGTATATAACTACATATACATACAAGTGGAGTGAAATGAAATAAATGTGTTTTTAAGTTGATTGCAGAGGTCTATAAAATGGTATGATAGAATTACAACCATTTTGTCAAGACTGAAGTCACTGTTAAGTATATTTAAAAATTCTTATTATTATATTTTTATTTATTATATTATTAGAAGAAAGTATAGATAACATTTTCGATTCTAATATTCTACAATACAAAGATAAAGTAAAACATTTCTGTGTGTTTAATTTATAACTACATAGCACTACTAGAAATTTCTGCGTATCAAGTTTTGTATGTTTAGTTTATAAATGTGGTTACGAATTCATACTTGCCCTATGTTATGTTCTCCTAGCAAACATGTCAATCGGTCTACACTGACAAACAAGGCCAACACAATTTATATATTAACGTAGACATATTGTGGCGCATATAAAAAAAAAATTATAATACATTTTTACTATTTGCTGTTTTTTTTTTTCAGAATATTTTCTTTTCATTAATATTTTTTCTTCAGAATATTTTATTTTATTTTATTAATGAAAACTATAGTGTTTGTTATTAATTTTAGTAGAGTATATAGGAGGATAAAAGGAATTCTTCTTCAAATTACTATTTAATACTGTCTAAACTGACGACCTAATTGGCGCAGTGGCTAAGTCCCTCCCGGATAAATATCAGTGTAACTGAATATATTTATTCTAAATTTTGTTGACTTTGGAGAACTTGAAAGCGTGATGGGTTAATGTCCGTTCCTTAGAAATCGGGCAATCTCGTGTCGAATTTTGGGTCATATATGAGCTATGTATAAAATACGAAAAAAATATACAGAAATAAAGTTTAAAAATCGAGAAAGTAGTAATTTAAAATAGTAGTTAGTTTAAAATAAAACTTAAAGCAATATCTAGATCTAGACTGTAATTAGCACTGCTTTGAAGTTACCGACCTCGTCCAGTCCATTTCAGATCGACGAACTTTATATAACTTTTAAAGTAATACGAAAAAGGGCTTTCTCATGAAATGGAACTTTTAATTTTAAATAAATAACAGCATATACGCTTCTGGGATACGAGTCGAGTTGTTTTCATGAAAATAATTCTGAATAAAACTTATTTAGTAAGTACTAATTTTTTTTAAGAAAAACACATCTTTTTTCATTTTTCCCAGTTTTTTATTTATTTATATTAATCATTGGAAATAACTGTTGTGACGAATGAATCGTCGAAAATAGGGAAGTACCACACACATGTAATATTGGCGTTACATGGTAGCGCTTTTCTAAGATCTAAGTCTATCATAAAAAACCCTGTTATGCGAAAGCTGAACACTTTTCAAAAAGTAAAGATTATATTTAGGACTATTCAAAAATTGCCTTCCTATGCAATAAAAAAAGGAATCGCGGTTGCAGTTAGTTATATTATATGTGTACTGATATAATTATGTTCGATCCATAAACATTTACGTTTTTTAACGTATCAAGAGTTCCTGCGCGAAGTTTGAAAAGCTTTAAAACTAATGGCGTGGACGAAGGTGTTAGTAAACGAAAGTATGAACACAAAGAAAAAAGAAATAACAAGACCGAACTTCTCTTAGGAATATCGATATTAAAATTTGAAGAAAATTCGCGATGGACTGTGCTATATATCGATATCTATAAACAAGACATCATTATCGTCATCGATTACGGCAGTCCATACGAGTAGGTCAAGGCGCGTCATCTATTCTGATAATAAAATCTGAAGTAAATTCGTGGTAGACTATACTCTTCAACGTACATAAATAAATCGATATCTATAGACAAACAAGACATCATTATCGTCATCATCGGCTTACGAGAGTCCATACGAGTAGGTTAAGGCGCATCATCCATTCTGGTAATAAAGTCTAAAATAAATTCGCGATATACTATACTCATCAAGATGAATGGATTGGACCAATGAAAATTGAGATGGAGAACTTGAATATGAAATTCGAATATCTCAAGGAAACAAATCACGTGATATATATATACAGCCATCACAGGCTGCCCACAAGTTGCCTCTGAGTTTGTGAATATGACTGTCAATTTTCAACGAATTTGATGTGCCTTCAAAAGAGTCATATTTCTTTATGACCTCCTTGTCTTTAACCTCGTAGCAAATAGTAAATATGCATTAATACTTTTTTTTATTTTATTATATTTTCACGCCTATCCCCCGCAGGGGTTGGCAGAGACCACAGAGCTCCATCCGCTGCCATTCATAGCAGCGAAACGGGTCGTCATTGGTCGCTTTTCGCCCTCGTGAGAATCAGGACAAGACGGGTGGCGAATCACGTCGCCGTCATTTTTCGACAAATTAGGTATATTAAATTCGTCTTAATGAATCCCACGAGCCGCAAGGGAGGATGGAGGTCAGCCCCAGCAGAGCCCTGCATGCTGAGGTAAGGCACCATAGTCCCCGGGGGAGCCCGACCCCGGGACGATCGGCACGCTTTCGACTAGGCTTGCCCCTAGCCACGCATCCATTGGCACGGCAGACCAATTGGATTGGCGGAGAGGAAGGGAAAGGATAGAGAAGAAAGGAAGGGGCAGGAAAGGAAATGCGGTTTGGGGGGGTTACCAGACGCGGAATAAATATTTATAAATCCATATAAATATTTATTCCGATGCGGGAATCGAACCCGCGACCATTGACTCCGCGGGCGGAGGGCCCCGCCACTGAGCCAATCGATCGCATTAATACTTGTAAATAGTTATTATAAAAATATGGGCAAAGGGGCTTTACTCGGAGTATATAGAACTCCAGTGAAGCTCGCTTGCTCGTAAGCTTTCTACAGCTTAGTGTTATATAACGGGATTAATTATAAACGGTGCATAATGGCGTCGGACCGACCAGTTGGAATTTGTGGGTTATTCTCTCTGCAAGCTCAACTAAACGTCTATATTTCAACGAGGTTAACTTTAACGAGGACACATTTTAATTTATTAGCTCATTCAACATTTTCCAAACGATTCCTCAATTGAGTTTTAACTAAATACAAACGATCGTAAGTTTCATTAAAAGTTAAATAGTTCGTTTGTTTTTAATTATCAGTTTTCACCTCTAGTTTCCTTTATTAGCAAGCAAGAGAAAAATATACGGCGCTATTAAAAAAATAGCCCGCAATAAATTAAAGTTACGACCATCCGTTATTAATTTTCTTTGTTAATTGCAAAAGGAAACGGATGCTCTCTTTTCAAAGGCGTTGAAATATAAAAATAAAAAGTTTTTCAAACGATTGATTTCGAATGAAAAATAGGAAATATTTTGAATATTTTTATAAGCTTTTGTCGTGTATTTCAGCCTTACACCTATATATATAAAAACTTACGCTACTATAAATTTAGGTTTGAGCATATTGCTTACTGAAAATTGACACTTAAGTAGTCGCAACGAATATATTAATAGAAATCTGAATCACATTTTCTAATGTATCTAATATAATCATTTGCGCGCATTATGTTTTTATAACTTAACTCGTAAAATGATAAAGATGGACAGCCAAATCCATAAATTTTCTATCCATATCCATCCTGCTAAGATACGCGAACACAAATAAGAAAAATAATAATGTGTGTTTGCAAAGAAGTGTATATATAGATAATTATTTACCGTGAAACGGCCGTCAACAAATCATCTTACACCCATATATCACTTTTTACCATAAATATGTAGTGTTTATGGTGAAAAGTTATATTGTGTGTTTGACGTTGTCAAAGTTAGTGCTAGTGTAGGAGGATTTGCTGACGACCGTTTCTCCGTTAGTAATTCTCCATATATGCACTTATTTGCAAACAAAAAATATTATTTTTCTTATTTGTGTTCGCGGATCTTGGCATGGCTGATTTGGATAGAAAAGTTATGTCTATGGTAGAAAATATTTTTAAGGAATGATATATTTTTATAATGTAATAAAATATTTTAAAATGCATCCGGTGCACCAAAGGAATAGGCGTGGTAAATACGTGAGGAACTTTAAAATATTTTCTAAAGGCATGTGAATTATGCCTGCATCCGGGGGTGCACATAGAGAGGCGGTGCGACGGATGGGTTAGAAATCTAAATAGAAAATATTTTTAAGGTAAAATCGCCAACATGCATGGTTAGGAAAATTGCAATGGAAATATTATAGGTATTCTTTATTATTCTTCTATAGTATATGATAGAATTGATAACGATTTGATTGGCTCAGTGACATAGCAACCGCTTTTGGAGTCAATGGTCGTGAGTTCTTTTCCTGTATGTATTTGTTCTCAAGTCTTTGAGCCTCGTTAAGGTACTTCGGACAGCCGTGTTGGCTTAATGTTCAAACGTTTAGTAATGGGAAAGCGAATAAAAAAAATATATTAAGGGAAACTTAATAGACAAGTAGAATGACGTTAGTATTGCGGTGACAGTTTCGCTGTGTTCGCTTTTAATAAGTGATGCCAACAATATAGTTGTGTGTAATATCACTCAACGCACAAGGAATTAAAGTGTGAGACGAAAAAAGCTCAAAACGATTTAAAAACAAATCCGGTTAATGGACATTAATGTGCGTTGTAAAACGGAAAGGAAGTTAACGTACATGGTAAAAAAAATATTTTCTGTTCCAGTTTATTATTTTATTTACTAGAAAGTGGCAGGGACTAAGTGGATAGAAGAGGTGGAGGGGGTGAATGGCCGGAGGGGTTGGAGAGGATCGGAGCGGTGAAGCGGTTCGAGGGGTTAGAGGAGGTTGGGGAATGTAGTGGTTGAAGGGTTAAAAGAGGCGAGAGGGGTGAGGGGTGGTAGGCGTAAGCGGATGTGGGAAGCGTGGGGGGGGGGGAAAGGTTTTAGTGATGAGGATATAAGAGGGAGGGGGAGAGTTAAGGGAAAACATGGAGAGGTTAGACGGAGAGGAGTAGTTACAGGTCAGCTTTACTCAATACATAATTTTATGTATTGAGTGAAGCTGATAATAATAATGAACGGAGTGTGGTAGCAAAACTACTGAAAGAATGCTATGTCCTTCGAAAAGGGAGCCCATTCCTGTTCCTGGAAGAAATAGCCAGTAGTAAAAAAGATATTATATTCTGATTCTGTAGTATCCTTTATTAGATTAAGAAACAAATGTCGTAAATAGGAATAGACGGGTATTGCAGATACGCTGCAAGCTTTTGAGAAAAAATTACGATGATGCAACCTGTAAGGGAAAAGATGTAGGGGGTAGGGTATATGAGACGGGGTGATAGTGGAGGGGGATGGCAGAGGAGGTGGTGGCAGGGGAGGGGGTGGCAGAGGAGGGGGAGGCAGAGGAGGGGGTGGCAGAGGAGGGGGTGGCAGAGGAGGGGGTGGCAGAGGAGGGGGTGGCAGAAGAGGGGGTGGCAGAGGAGGGGGTGGCAGAGGAGGGGGTGGCAGAGGAGGGGGTAACCAGGAGGGGAAGAGGAGGGGGTGGAAGAGGAGGTAGTGGCAGGGGAGGGGGTGGCAGAGGAGGGGGTGGCAGAGGAGGGGGTAACCAGGAGGGGAAGAGGAGGGGGTGGAAGAGGAGATGTGGCAGGTGAGGGGTGGCAGGTGAGGGGTGGCAGAGGTGGGGTGGCAGAGGTGGGGTGGCTTGGGAGGGGTGGCTATGAAGGGGATAATTGGAGAGTAGTTGGCAGTAAGATACGCATCGACCGAAGTGCAGTAGCAAAACTACTATTTCGGATATGAGCTTCCATGAGAGAATGGTACTTCACTGGAAAAAAAAACCACTTCATGTTGGTAGATAATAATATGCAGTAGCATGGTTCTTCGCTAACAATATAAATCATAATACACATAATATTTGTACACATAATTGTTCGCAAAAGCAATAATGCTGATAGGGTTCTACCTTTCTACCGCTACCAATGCGTAAAGCTCTCCGTTATCTTTATTTAATATACATATATAATTATAATAAAAATAAGAAAAGTAAAATAAAAAAAAAACGAAGAAATAAACTGGATTTTAGATTTAAGAATATCTTGGCATGCGGCCTGTATCTTTGGAAATATATTTAAAAATATACCAGTATGCTTATAGGGTCAATTAAAAATTTGATTAAAAAATATATTTAATATATTTATTAAAAATTTAGTTATTAATTAAGTCTTTTAATTTAAATTTTGTTTTTGATTGAATTAATTATAATAATATCATTTGAGTCTAATTTTTAACTAAATAATTTGGTATGCTCTTTGAAATTAGAAAATGAAATTTTTTTTTCTTTTGATACAATATTGAAAAGCATATATAAATAAAATACAATAAATTAAAAATTACTTATTTTTCAAAATAAAAATTGCTTTGAAAACAATTCGCAAACTATAAACAAAGATTTTAAACACGTAAAAAGTACCGCGAGACGAGCGCGAAACAAGCTAAGTGGGAGTTAGAGCGGCGCCGTTTAAAAATTTATAACGCCAGCTGACTCAATTAAGGCATCAGAAATTTTTTAAAAAAATTTGGATTTTTCCAGTGGCAAATTTAAAACTTTTTCATCATTATAAACAATTAAAAAATTTAAAAGTTAACGTATTTCTCGCTCGATACCTGTTGCGGCGCCGCGCGAGCCCCGCACACCATTCTCAAACTTTTACGCGCCCTTACACGACCCATGGGTCCCCAGTACTCACCAGAGGTGCTTGCCTGCCCTTCGGCCGCTGTCCCCGTGTACTTCTTCACAACTTTTACTACAGTTGAAAACAGTTTGAGGCCTGTTCTTTGACTTTGGGGTCAAACTACATGGCCACTCGCGTACGATCGCGAGTACCAGAAGCGGACAAGACGTTCGTCCGCTGAGCCGTCCGGAGAGACAGTGCGGTGGAACAGCGCCGCACCCCTGCCCGGCCCTCCCGCTAGCCTCGCCTAAAACCTTAGCAGCCTTTTAATCGAAGTCCTTCGTAAATTACACTAATTTACTAAAAGATAATTTTTATAAAAATACAATATGAAGTCAGCAAAAAATAAGAGAATTTTCATTTTTTTTTCTACGATTATTATAAATTAATTTTAGGTGTTGTGTAATGTAACTATTTTATTATTTTTATAATGTATACATTTTCCACTTTTGGGTATCGGACCTGCCCATGTCCGGAGGAATGAACATCACCCCGCCGCGCTTGTCCAGGGCGGTGATTAGTGAGAAAACCAGACTCAGAATAAATATTGATAGGCCATATTTATTCTGATATGCAAATTGAACTCGCGACTACTGATTTCGGAGCGGTAGCTAATCGTCACTGAACCAATTACGAGGTCTTTGATTAACTATTTACAAATATGTAACATTATTTGAAGTAATTCCTAATTACACAGATTTTATATAAATCGAGTATACTATACAAAAAGAAAACGCGTATAATTATCCTCCCTTTGATAAATTATTGTTACGGTAAATTGCATACAATGAATTTGTATATTTGTCGATAAATGTAGTAGTATAAAATCAGATGATCACTGTATAGAAGTCAATAAGCTGCCTATAGTTACTTGTTTTAACTTAAAGACAAGAAATAGTAAATGTAACAATTACCGCGATAAATGTTTTTATGTACCTTAAAACTCGATGGCTCTCGAGAAAATTGAGCTTTATAGCGTTTGTCCATTTAGAAACTGACCAAGCTTTACATCTATTTTAAGACATCTACTCGAAATGAAACTTTTTATAATAACGTTTGATTTGATAGACAACGCATAGCATAAGTCTATGGTATTTGTATTATTCGATATATATATATCGTAGATGAGCATTAAGAAAAGATATTTAAAAATTCATCACTTTAGATTTTAATGAGGTGATGTAAGTTTTTATAGAAGTTCGTGATTAAGCTGTAGAAAACCTGGTCCTTTTGCTTTTTTTTTTGCTAGGTTAAAAAATATATATTTTAGCCCTTAGTGCAAAAGTCAAATAAGTTTTCGGTCTAATTTATAGTATATATCAAGTAAATTTCCCCATTGCTACTGCAAATAATGAGCTTTGTAAACGCCAATGTATTCTGCATTATATACTAAGAGGACAGAAAATTGGACGCTGAATGTCCTTTACACAAGCTCAAGATGCAAATCTCTCAAAGCGTAATGCGGAGACTGATATTACGATTCTCGAAACAAGATTCTTAATAAAAAATCACTCACGAGCAAATTGGCTAATACCCCTTTTATAATATATAATAATAATATCATGAATAATTTTCCAACAAAATTACTGCCAATAATTTACTTATTTATGCCGCAAAGAAAGAACTTCATCCATCATACTATTGAATTGATCAGCCATCAGTAACATCATACTTTTGAATTGTTACGACTTTGAAATCTTCAAAATAGAAGCATACATATTTCTCAAAGACCTGCACCAATTCTACAGTGCCTGTGGTGTTGTAGATTTCAATTATTATTGGTTGCTTTCCACCAGGTAACAAGTTTGCGTTTGCCTCCTGATCCTATAAGAAAAGATGCTCCGAATGAGAGGTTTATTCTCAAAAAGCAAACTGCTGAGTGATAACTTAGTTACCGCGCTTCGTACGGTGAGCAGTTGAGTTTCGAAGGCCCAACACTCTCCCCCCCTCCTCGCCTCTCCCCCATCCCCTCCCCTCCCATTCCCACTCCCATAATGACACTTTCCATAAAGGCCGGCTATGCTTCCGCACTGCCTATGGCGTTGCGGATGTCTATGAGCGGCGTTGATTGCTTTCCATCAGGTGACATGCTTTCTTGTTTACCTTCCTATCCCATAAAAAATATGGTGAAAAAATACGACAAACATACATCAATATCTCTTCAAGATAAAACTCAAAAGCTTCCTTACAAGATTTAATAAATGCAGTAAAATAAGAAAATAAAACATTTTGAACAGCATAAAATATTTTACAAATGAAAACAGTATTCACTTGTTATGATTCAAATAATTTATTAACTCGTAAACGACGAATGATTAATGTTGTTGAATAGTTGTCCTGTTTAAATAGTACATTAATTGGTAATAAGCAATAATCTGGACATTGGTACAGTACTTAAATGTAATTAAATTTACCAATTTTTTTACAGTTGCGAGATACCCGATGATCACTGCCTCCCATACACATTGGCAACGCTTAAAGCATCTCGAATACATTTCGTAAATACATACGCTTGTCTCTTAAATACCCCATTATCGTAATTGTTCGAAAACACCACAGGTGGATGATCATCATAATAGTGGCAGAGCCACGCTGCAGACGAATACTTTGTCAAGAATGGTATAATATTTGCCTGTAGCATGAATGGGCTGGCTCGCTCGGGGAAGTACCGCACTTCCGCAGAAAACCGGCGTCTGAGTGGTAGCTTACCTACCGCGCTTCGTACGGTGAGCGGCCGAGTTCCGGAGGCCCAACCCCCTCCCCCTTACCTATACCCCTCCCCTCCCATTCCCACTCTCGTAATGACACTTTCCTTAAATATATGGACAGTCAAAAGTTTTACTTAGCTAAGATCCGCGACAAGCAAAACAATAACAGAAAATTAATAATGTGTGTTTTTCCGTTGGGTTTAGTAGATTATTTGGAACTTTAAACCAAAAACTTACCGGAAGACAACCGAAAAGTTTTCGGTTGTCTTCCGTAGAGTCTACTATACCTGAAGATGCCTCGTGTTGGGGCGAAACACGTGTCGTGTACAAGATGGAAAAGTGATAGTGTGTGTTTGGCGTTGTGTATAGTGGTTGGTGGGTGGAGAGTTGATGGCCGATTTTCGGTAAGTTTTTGGTTTAAAGTTCCAAATAATCTACTAAACCCAACGGAAAAACACACATTATTAATTTTCTGTTATTGTTTTGCTTGTCGCGGATCTTAGCTAAGTAAAACTTTTGACTGTCCATATAGTGATGGATTTCCGCAAAGTAACGCCTGACTCCATTAATTAACTTTCCTTAAATTTCCTTAAAGGTCGGCAACGTTTTTGCACTGACTATTGCGCTGCGGAAGTCTATGGACGGCGTTGATTGCTTTCCATCAGGTTACATATCTGCTCGTTAGCCTTCCTATTCCATAAAAAAGTTATCTCACAGATGCACATCTTACATATTCTGTAGCTGAAACCAAAACAAAGAATTAAAAGTATTTTTTTATAGAAGAGAAAGCCATCACTTAATAGTGAGTTGCATGTGCAAAGGCGGTGAAAAAGATATATAATATACGAGGGATGTCATGATCATATATATATATATATATATATATATATATATATATGCAAACGTGGTAATGACAATAATTTTTGTATTAATTTATATATCAATAGTTATTATATTTACTTTATCATATTTAATATATGTTAATTATAACATATGTACATATTTATATATCTCCTTTATAGGCACTTAGAGAGGATGGAAGAAGATCGCGACGCCGAAAGGATATACGTAGATCGGACTACAATCCGGTCAACGTCCGGTCTGTAACCACAGGTATCGTTAGAGTGATTTAAACGAGCTTCAAGCAATCAACTGGCGAGAAACCGCACAAAATCGCGACCAATGGCGTACTCTCGTATTAGAAGCCAAGACATACTGACTCGTGATCCAGTGGAGTAAGTAATATTTATAAGAAGACTAGCAATGTTTTTAAAACTACTATTGTAGAATTCTTGTTAACCATTCCACCTAAACTAATAATGCTTGTGCTTAGATATGGTTAACATCAATAGTCCAGTGGAAGATTTGAACCCACGACGATCAAATCCTAACGCCGTGGCTTACCGATTGAACCATTGTTGTTTTAAATTGGCTCAGCTACCGGTTCCGGTCACACATTCAATTCCCGCATAGGGATATATATACGTGTAGGTAGCATCAAGTATTTGCTACATAAAAATGATTCATCCAAAAGAACTTAACTTACGTTATTACGACGTATTATTTTTTTCGTAGAAGCAGTGATGTTGTCGCAAAAAAGCGAAAACGCTGTAAATGACACTAATGCCAAATTTTTTTTTATTGTATATTCAGATGAGAAAAAATACTATATTGAATGGTCTGAGTCTCACAGCTCTACTATAGTCACTTTCAACGCTGTATAAAATTTTCAATTGATAAATTTTATACAGCGTTGAAAGTGACTATTTTTGAGTGATCAGATACATTTTTTTAACTTACTTTTTCGGTTGTCTTCCGTAGAGTCTACTATAACTGAAGATGCCTCGTGTTGGGGCGAAACACGTGTCGTATACAAGATGGAAAAGTGGTAATGAGTGTTTGGTGTTGTGTATAGCGGTTGGTGGGTGGAGAGTTGATGGCCAATTTTCGGTAAGTTTTTGGTTTAAGTTCCAGATAAATCCACTGCATCCAGCAGGAAAACACACATTATTAATTTTCTGTTATTGTTTTGCTTATCGCGGATCTTAGGTAAGTAAAACTTTTGACTGTCCACATAGTGATGGATTTCCGCAAAGTAATGCCTGACTCCATTAATAACATTTTTTTTAAATCTTAAAAGATTTTTTGTCTCTGGTGGTAAGTTTTCATTTTGAAGTTTATTAGGTTTTCACGGTTTTGTGTCGATATATGCAGATTTTAATAAGCGAGTAACAATTTTTGATAAAATCCTGAATATCGCCTCTGAGTCGTCAAAGGCCTGTGATCAATGATTTAAACTTGTGCTCGTAACCACTATTAGCCTAGGGGAAATTGTCGTATACGGAAATGTAGAGCTAGTGCACTCATATAAACGTTTATGGAAGCAATTTAGCGATGTGAGCGAACTGCAACTCTCTTGTGTGTTAGCTTTTAATCACATTTACATACCTTGATTTCAAATACTAATATGAGAAATATAATAGAGCATTTTTAAAATGAAATCTATGTATGTGTTTTCTTATTTTGCAGGAGTGCCAGATTTCTGCTAGAAAGAAGAGAGCACTGAAATGGAAGTGATTAGAACGAAGCAGATCACATGATTAGAACGAAGATAGAAAAGCCGAATTTAATAAGTTAAAATTGTATCGAAAGAATATGAAATTGTATCGAGAAAATAAGAAACAAAGAATATGAATATGACCTTTTTACGTACCCTCCACCTTCTTCTTCCAAAGAAGGTGGAGGGTACGTAAAAAGGTAAGACGACGATCTGTTAAGGAAATAATGGTAATGGATGGACTGAAAAAAGTGAAGTTAGATAGAGAAGCCCGCAGCACAAGACAGCAGAAGCATTATTAGGTTAGTTGAAATAGTTGACAAGAACTGTAGTAATATCAAAATATTGCTATTTTTTTTGTTAAACCAAAGAATCTGGGTTTATATTTCAGTGAAAACTTAAGTATATTTTGAAAGTTAATGTTATATTAATTTAATTCAGGTGCGTATTCCAATTCCCTATCAATAATTCTAATATTTCATTCTACTGGACTAAAAACCAATTGTAGTGTTATTCACTTTATTCTTTCCTACGATGTTAATAGTTCGGATTCGTTTAGATAAATAACAATATAAAATAATAAAATGAAGAAGAGAATTGAAAATATATTACAGTTTTAGAAATATATGTTAGTATTGAGGTTCGAATTATTTTTATTCACGTTCGATATAATTTAAATGTGCCCATAAATTAATTACTAAGGTAATTATACTTATTACTAAGTTAATTAACTTGCTACTAAGTTAATTATAATGACTTTATTATAGCGCCGGATGTAAACTTCTATAATATACCGAAGTTTGTGGAAAACATAACTATAGTAACATAAAAGTTATTCGTATTCCCACACTGTTTGTTGTATACAACTCGTCAGTCCTATATACGTATGAATCGCACTTTGTAATACACTCCATTCCAAACAACATGATAGTCGACAGCTGTGAAATGTGTAAGTTACAACTGTGTCAAACCCTCTATTGGATAGTTGTTAATTAAGTTGGCACTAAAACTAATATGTGGATGAAGTTGAATATGTGTTTCTGATACAAAATAACTACGTCCCAAAGTTTGTTTGAACTTTTGATACGAAAACCCGCCATTGGTCATCATTTGCGGGTTTACACCAGTTAGTTTGAAACTTCTCATTCGCAATCATTGAATCTTCGATTCAATATCAATCAATATCAGCCCGCGGCAGTCCACTGCTGGACATAGACCTCACCCAAGGCACGCCACCTAGCCCGATCTTCGGCTACACGCATCCAGTCTCTGCCAGCCGCCTTGCGCAGATCGTCGCTCCATCTAGCAAGAGGGCGTCCCACACTACGTTTGCCGAGTCGCGGTCTCCACTCCAGCACTCGTCTACTGCAACGATTGTCGGTTCTCCGACAAACGTGTCTAGCCCATTGCCACTTCAGTTTGCTAACTTGAAGAGCTATGTCGGTGACTCTGGTTCTCCGGCGAATTTCTTCATTTCGAATTCTGTCCACCAGAGAAACCCCGAGCATAGCTCTCTCCATAGCCCTCTGAGCGACTTTGAGCTTAGCAAGGAGACGCACTTTAATGGTGCGCTTCGTGGGTGGTGTGCCCGTAGTCGCCACACTGGGTAAGTGTGTTGGCGACCGCGGAGCAAAAGAATATGAATGTGAAAACAGACAGTTGAATTGAAAAAGTCGATAACAGAGTTTATTGATGCTAAAGTTCAGAATTTTTTAACACATTCGTCTATGCTTTAAGTCTCGATTTTGATTGAATAATCAGCTTTTGAAAAAAGATATTCAGTTTTATATATTCACTTAATAATCCGACATTTCATACGCACCAACCAATACTATTATATATATTGGTAAAAAACAAACCCTTCTTATGGTCCTATGTCCCCGAGGTGGGGCAGAGGGTATCCACAGTACTTCTCCATCGGGATCGGTCTTGAGCGACGCGCTTGATTTCACGCGAAAAACAAACCCACACATACCTAAATGACCGTCAATGCTTCCGTGACTCCTGTGATGTTGTGGATATCTATGGGTGGCGTTGATAGCTTGCCATCAGGTGACATGCCTGCTCGTTTACCTCTTATATCATAAAAAAGTATTGGTATTTGCGTCTACTACCAGTGCATTTGGAATTAGAAGTAAGGGACAGACAGACATTAAGTATGCATAAAATATATTTAATACAATAAATCTACCTGATTTAATCATGATGATGATAATGATCAATTTAAAAAAATGTCATTTTCGACATTAGGCTATTCTTAATTTTGTGTGTCTTTAAATATTATTGTTGAAAACTTAATCATCATCATGAACAACGTGCAGGAGTACTTGGAGCTGGACCTCTAACTGAGAGGATTTGCTCTAATTAACACACTGGAGCGTTAGCAACCGAAAAGTTAAATGCTATAGGATAATGTTGAGCTCAAATCATTTTCCTCATCTTCGTGTGAGATCTTGAATTTCAATTAAGCGATGTCAATTGTTTAATTGAAATATATTTATTTAATTAGAGTACTTCAAATTACTATTTGTAACTTTATTACGGTTATAGAATTAAAAAATAATTTTAATAAAATAATTACCGTCGTGTGCAACTTTAGAAATAGATATAAATGTTAGGCACAAACATGTGTTGGAATACTGTATACTCATTTAATAATATTATATTTCAATTTAGAGTCCTATACATGCAGTATTCTACCTTAAAGCCGATTAAAACCTATCATATCGGATTATAGCTGTTAGCCGATCCGAACTCTAATAATACCTTCATATAGGTAAGTATATGTTTGCATAGCACTCAGATTATTCTCGTATAAGCTTCTCTATGTATAATTATATCAGTCTGGAATGTAGGTACAATAGTCGAATCTTAACTTAGGGTTGTTGAAATGAATAATATTATAGGAATCTTTTGTTGTCTTTTTTTAATTACTAAAGAGAATGAATTTAATACCTGGAGAAGTCATGGTCCCTGAATTCGATAAAGCTGTTAAAGCCAATAGGCTACCAGCATTAACATCTTCGAATCAAATCAATCACATGACCCAACACGGTGCAGTTCGAAACTTTCTATCAAACCACTAATCGCCTCACAAGGTGTCGTACGAGGTGACTGTGAGCAGGGGGGGGGGGAATACGAGTATCAGTGTAGGATAGCATTCATATGTACATATAATGCATGTCAGTACGTCTGTTATCCGTAAGGGGAGTCAGAGACCACAGATCTCTATCTACTACCATCTCGGCACACTTTCTTTGCTTTATCCACGCTCATCACTCCTTTCATACAAACTCACAACCAGTGAGATGAGGCCAGACCAAAATCGTTCTTAACCAAGAATGATTTTCATCTGGCCTATCTTCAGAATTTGGTCAATGTATGTTCTTCTTGGTCTTCCCCAACCCTTTCATCCACACCATAATAAAAAGTAATCTGTGATTCCCAATTCGTCTGCCAAACGTAGAGACTACAGCAATGCCTGTCAATTTTGAAGAAGGTTAATGTTCAGCCGTTGACTATCACGACGATTTTATTGACACGGTTAAAAAGAAAATTAAAAATAGATAAAAGTTATCTAATAATTATTTTTGCATAAAATGAAGCACTTTTCTTAAAATTAAATAATTCTTTCTCCAGTGAATATCTCTTTAAAGCGATACAAAACTTGATTTTTTCCGAACTAAATAAAACTGCCTTTTGACTAGCAAATCGATGCTTACCTAAGTAATCAACTCAACCTGTTAAAGCATCGAGTGCGGATCGCTTCAAGCGAGATAACGATTTTTTTATTAACTAACAAACAACGTTTTTAGTTCCATTAAAATGGTTGTCTTTTTAAAATAGTTCATTCATAAAAATAACTTTATTGTGACGATTATCGTGCATTAAATTATGAATAATGGATTTGCTGCTTATATTAACATTGGTTTATGAACAATGTTTAAGTAACTACATCTTGACCTCTTGAATTTTTTTTTCACAGCCCATATGGGACATATATGGGCTGTGCTGCACTGCTGAGCACGGGCCTCCCCATTTCCGGAGAAACGGATGTTAACCCACCACTCTTATTCAATACGGATTGGTGGGGTTACCAGACTAGG
This sequence comes from Baronia brevicornis, assembly GCA_031353405.1. NCBI lineage: Eukaryota > Metazoa > Arthropoda > Insecta > Lepidoptera > Papilionidae > Baronia > Baronia brevicornis. The sequence continues at coordinate 289,458 of JASFAT010000543.1, read as the reverse complement.
AATAAATATCTGTAGATCATACATATATTTATTCCGATGGGGGGGGATCGAATCCGCGACCATTGTCTCCATGGGCGGGGGCCCTGCCACTGAGCCAAAAGATCGCCCCGCATGTAATGCATCAGGCTATAATGATCAATTGATGGATGTGTCAATATATCTATAATACGGCAACACCCATCATTTTTGAGGTAGATCAAATATGTAGCAATAGATGTGTAATAATTGAGGTATTAATTAATAAAAAAATGATAGAACTTAGAATAGTTTATTAATAATAGAAATAGTTTGTAAATTAACTGTAATAAAATGACTGTATTCATTATCATCTATCATTGATATCAAATATGTCATTTTATTATAGTTAATTTGCAAACTGACGATATTTGAAAAGCTGTAAAGTAACATTAATTTATAATATATATAAATAAGTATGTATAAATTTTGTATGTGGAGTAATTCCTTTTCAAAGTATGAATATTCTTCACATCATAGATAAACAAACAGTCCTTCTTGTTAGATGAGTGAATGATCCGATGGAAAGCTTTCAATAACTTTCCATCGACTTGAAAGAAAATGGTTTGTGCTGCTATTTCTGCTACAGATATTGAATACGATACACGTTGTTTGATTTTTCATCGTTCCCACTACCCCTATCTCGTCTATGTTGGCAAACGGTTACGTCATGATCTTTGCTACGCTTTACGCTACGAAACTTACTACACTACGAAACTACGAACATAATGTCCCGTTACGGTTCGTTGGGAACAAGTTAATTAATTATAACAGCCGCATCCTTGCCTTTGTTAAATATTTTTGCAAATTTTAATTAAGTAAAATTGTTGTTGAAAAATAACAACTTTTTATATGAGATGACAATGACGAATAAGCCTGATGTAAATTTATCAATATTGCTTAATATATTATATATAAGTCTGGTAACGCTACTGCAATGCATATGGCGTTACAGTTGTCTATGGATGACATTTATAAACAATGATATATCGTCATTCTGATTTGTTTGACGTTTTTCATATCAGTAGACTGCTACGTTACCTGCTACGCTATGCTACCGTAATGACTGATGCTACGACTTTTCTATCATAATTTGAAAGTCTTGAAAACATAATGGTTATTGTTAAACATTACTTTTATTACTAATATTAGCAAATAAATCGGCAAATAAAAACATACCATAATAAAAACAACAACGTTATACTTGGCTCAGTGCAAAGTTATGGTTATTAGGATTCGATTTCCGTATCGAGATGAATTTATGTATGGCCTCCAGGTATATATTCATACTCTGGGTGCCACACTAATGTACCTTTTTTTTAACAGCCCATATATGACGCACCGCTGAGCACGGGCCTCTCCATTTCTGGAGGAACGGACGTTAACCCACCACACTTGTCCAATGCGGATTGGCGGGGTCACCAGACTCGGAATAAATATTTGTAATTCATACATATATTTATTCCGATGCTTGGATCGAACCCGCGGCCATTGACTCCGCGAACGGAGGGCCCCGCCACTGAGCCAATTGGTCGGTCAGTCGGTGTAATCTACCTTAGATGAGCGAAATGCAAAAGCTCGTACCCAGCAGTAGGATATGTGTGGTCTACGTAGAAAACACAACAGTTACATATATACGTCACGTAAACACGTTAAAAAAGTTATTTCTCATAAAAATGACATCATCCTCATCCTCATCAACAGCCTGCAGTTGTCTACTCCTGGACATAAGCCACATATTTTTATTGTGTTTTTAAAGTGACGGGAGTCCATCTTAATGTATACGATGTGTAACGTGAAAGAATATTAAAATAGAAAATGCTTACTTTACAAAGAATCGATAAAAACTGAAAATCGTCACAATAGAATTCGATTGCGTGTTATTGTAATTGGCTACTGTGTTGTTTACTCGATAAGTTATTCAATCGCATATAATGTCATGCATTTCCATAGCGCATTGTGGTTTCGCCGACCCCACACAACCCAATATTGAAACTAATTAGTTTGTGTAGACTATTGCAATGATACAGAGTTAATTAATATCTTGACAGTTTACATACATTATCGAGGTAATGTGCAAACTAATGTACAATCAACTTCCATTCCATATGTCGACTCCCCTTGTGTTTTATCATTGTTATTATCACCTCCTTTTCCGACTAAGCCAGCCGTCCTGCATGGATTGTCGAATCATATAGCCGCAGGATATACCATACTACGTTTACTAAAATACGGTATCCACTCCGGTCCTCTTCAACTTCAATCGTTTTCGGTTCTCCGAGATACTTAACCAGCCCATTACCACTAACGTTTGCTTGAACTGTAGTGATCTTGAAGATAATTTTATAATTTAACTCTACCGTTGTACTAAAATGTACATTAAGAATAAATAAATAAATAATATACTTGTTCCAACAAATATCGGTTCATCTGTTCCCATGTGTGCCCGGAAGAATATACCAACGGAGGAAAGGAAATATTAAAAAAGACAGATTTCGATGCAAATGCGTCATAAATATAGTCATAAAATATGGGTATTGAATTCTCTTTTTGAAGAAATGGCTATATTATTATAAAATAGGTAATTTTAACCTTTTTTTTGTATCAAATTAAACTTCTTTATTATTTTACAATAGAAATATTCCTTTTTGTTCCATTTTTACATTCATAAAGCAGAACTAATAGATGAACATTATATGTACTGTAGCGAAAATTCAATAGAAACCAGTAGAATATTACAATATTGAACATAAAAAATGAAAAAGCTGACCCAAGCGGACCGACTTTCGAAAGCAACACCTTTTCATAATTCAATGGTCTCCTCAACAATTTTAAACAGGAGTATAATACCCATTCAAAAATTTAATTAAATTATCATACTATTTTTTTATTTGGATATATTACAAATTCCACAATAAATATTTATATAAAAATAAAAAGAATAATAATAAAAAATACCAATTGTAACATCCACACCATTTATCACAATTATTATAGTTATGAGAGATTGACAAAATTTTTTCATTACAAGTTTTTTGAAGTTACTGACAAGCCTTAAGAATATTTAATATTTTATCTATCTTGATAAAGAATTTCATGTAAAATAATTGTTTGAGGTAACATAATGAGAATGACAAGGTTGCATATATTTTGCATGTTGTTGTTTCTCTACCTTTATTGCGCCGAACGACATGTGTTGTTTGTTCATGCATTATACTAATCACTACGTATTACATTCACTTCAATGCACTTACTTGCATTTGAACGTCAAAACAAGTTGTCTGTTAAAAAATTGCTTATGCACATAATAATGTTGTTGACGACCTTACCTTCACTGGATGCTGTGATAAATATGCAGGATTTTTTATGGTATAAGAGGGCAAATGAGCAAGCTTGTCACCTGATGGAAAGCAATTAACGCCGCATTTAGGCATCTGCGACATCATAAGTATTAGAGAAGTGCTGTCAACCTTTAAGATATGTGTAGGCTTGTTTTGTGAAGGTTCCAATGTCGAATTGATTTTGGAAATACCTTTAACAAAGGCTCATTATTCTTAATCATTATGCAATAATATTATTAAACGTTTGTAAAATTAACATTATTAATAATAAATTACATCCCTTATTATTAACAAAGATCCAACTGTCTAATGTTCGATAGTAAAATAGTACAATCATTCTAATTGTTCTCACCATGAAAAACTGCCCGATGACGGCAAATAGCGTAAAATACGTCGCCAAATCGCATATAGCAAATTCTAAGCTAGGAGCAGTCTATGTCTAGAGCCTATGAAATAAACTCTACTCTAGCTCTTGTATAAGTGTGAAAAGTAAATTCCATGTCACGTGTACCATATATGGTACACGTTAAAGTTAATACTAATTGGTGCTATAGCATATGATTATACTTAAGTAACTTTAACGTTTACTGGAAAATCAACAACCGCAGGAGTTGAGCGTTCGTTTGCTAATATAGACAGCGTCTTGGCATTCTTAGTGTGGGGCGTCCCCGGTTGAATGGGGAGGAAATATGAAGATATAAAAAAATATATGCGCAGGATGGCTGGCAGAAACTTGAAGAGAGAGATTAGGTTAGGTGACGTATCAAGGGGTAGATCTGCGTTCAACAGTTGACTGGTGCCGTAAAATTCACCCCATTTCTTTCCGTGTGTATCGTATGAACCGACCATGAGAACAAATACTAGTAGACGAGCAGCTGTGTCCACTAGAGTGGTGAAATCAATTTGCGAGCTCTACAACGTTGACGGGCGGTGGGTGTAAGGCTTGCGTCAACACCCCGCGATTTATAGGGAGGTAATGGACTGTTCTGGCTGTATTGATGATTAATTGATTGACAGTAATCTGTAATCTCGTAATTGCGGCGTTAGCTTTAGAGAATTCTAATAGAAATAGAAATCACTATTGAAAGAAAATAAAAAAATTAAATTTAGACAGGTTCCTACAAAAGACGTTGAAATATAGAATCAAAGCAAATATGTACTAGGTAAAATTAATTATATAAACTGAGGAAAAATATTAGGCAATTATAACAATAGAAAACTCGAAGAAATTATAAGGTAAAATATTTTTATACACACTGAAAAAATACTGCTATATATAATCTTAGTAACTGGTAGTATGTACACCTGGAAATATTATTCGAAAAATTTGTTGTATAAACTTTAAATTCAATCTTTTGTATGGACAATGGACAAATATTGTTGAAAGCAATTTTAATAGTTTCAATCACGGTGTGTATGAGGGCGACCCTCGTGATTCCATCTGGACACGTGCAGCACGCCACAGACCCAAACCGCCATTAGAATAGCGGGTGTCGACCTTCTTTCACGATCACCGTCGTGCCGACACTGAGACTCTTGCCCTTGCTCGCTCGCAATAAATTTATTTATTAAATTGTTTTCATACATAATATTCTAACCTTTTCTATCAGGGGTAAGCAACATTTTTTTGTGCCAATTATCTTCGCGGACTTAAAAAAAAACTCACCAGTTCATCGCAATCGAATGAATGATTTAGAATAAATGAAATGCAATTTCTTACGACAAAATAATAAATAATTTTAATTTAAAATAAGATAAGATCTGTACGGTGATCCATTTTGGGTCGCTGCGCCAACAAAGTTAGAAAATAAAAATATCGAGAAATTCTTATTTCATAAAATATTCCCATTTGTTCTGAAAACATATAAATAAAGATTATATACTAATTAATGCCGACATTTCTTTATTTTAATATTCCCTCTGTCAATTTAGATAAAAAAAAAAGAAAATTATGAATAAAAATTAACAAACCTTAAAGAAACTTTTTGCAGAACCAAAGCCAACGGCTTAGATTTTTGACTATAGTTCCAGCAGGCTGAAGTATTATAAAGGTGCTTTAATTTCATATATAAGTCAGATAGAGAGGCAGCTGTGTCCACTAGAGTGGTGAAATTACAACCTAGAATTACACCCTATATTAAAGAAGTTTTATGTTATATTCAAATATTAGCTGTTCAAATTCAAATATTTTTCTCTATGCATTTTATAAACGAAAATTAATAAAAACAAACTTCGAATGTGTACGTATATGTAATACAAAAAATATGTACATTATAACTCTATTTCTGTGCAAATGTTGATAGCATTCAAAAAATATGGAACCCGTTTAAACTGAGCTACACGAGGGTAGCGTCAAACCATCGGTATTCTTTTATTGCAAGATTGCTACGGAGGCAAATTCCTACACAATCCGGTATAGAATAGGGTTGTCAATAAATCGAAGAGGAATAGTCAATATTATTTATTTTTAGTTACATCCTATTTAATTGGCTTAACTTCAAAGTCACCGCTTTTGAAGTCAATTGTAGCATTTCCCGTACAGGGATAAATATATGTATGTATGACCTACAACAGTATATGGTATTGTTTATCCCGAGTCTGAGCGCCTCACCAATCCGCCTTAGACAAATATAGTGTGTCATTATTACTCTAGAACATGGTTACCAACCGTTTATGGACTACAGCCCCCTTTACAAGAAAAAAATGTATATTTACTCCATAATAATAAGATAAACATTTTAGACGGCTAGATGAAATGTTTTTTCATGAAAATAGAGATACCCGCTACCGCCCCCATGAAAAGTTTCAGTACCCACTAAGGGCGGTACCACCGCGGTTGGGAACCGATTTATTTCTAGAGCAGAAATAGAAAGGCCTTGCAGTGATACATATATGAGATGTGAAAAAAAAACAACGGATTTACAGATAGACTTTAGTTAAAACAATTACCTTTAATGCGGTCAATTGATTTTATCACAAGAATTTTATTCAAGAAGAACATTTTTTATGGAAAAGGTAGGCAAAATAGCAAGAGGTGACTTCTGCAAGACCAAGGGCAGTATTTTCGAACCAACAAGACATTGAAATCTTCAAAAAACAAGCCTACTTATATCTTAAAGGCTGGCAACGCATTTGTGATGCATATGGTGTTGCAAATTTATGGGCGGCGTTGATAACTTTTTATCAAGTGACATGCCTACTCGTTGGATCCCAATCCCATAAAAAGGACAGTACAATTGCAATAAATACCTTAGAAGAACGTGTAAATAATGCGAAGTATAGACGAGTGTAAAGGCAGGGAAAGAGGGAAGTAAAAGAAGACAACACGAGTTGGCTCTCTGATTCCTGCACTCACAGTACAAAACAGAAATAAAAATTAAAAATGCTATTTAATTTCTTAAGATTTAATCCTATAAGAGCGTGGTGTTTCCCTAGTCGAACCGGACCGAAAAGTAAGGGAGTTGCGTGTTGAAACAGATTATTCTAATCACAAAATTACAATTATCAAATATACAAAAATGATATTTTTTTTTTACCTGGGAGTAATTTGGTCTCTTAAATCTATAATAACATATTTTTTAAAATTCATCCATCTTATGTTGAAACTTCACAATAAATATAATTTGAAATAAAGTGATATTTACTCACGAATATCGTAATAAGAAAGTATTAGTTCGCCAATAACGTGGACTTCATATAGTAAGAGTGTTTCAGCCCTGTTTATTAGGAAATATTCTCCGACGTGTGACGATAAGTGAGTTTCAAAACAAATTAGTAGTGAAACAAGGTTCCCCTAGAAATTGCCAGTGTATTTTTGAACGTGAGTCATAGCATACCCCTCAAGCACTTTACTAAAAATATAAGAAATATAAAAGATTCTTTAAATAATAGAAACATTAAAGATTCTTCGTAGGTGGTTAATAGAAACCCCGAAGTAATGAACATAAGGAAAGCAAGTCATGAAGAATCAGGAAACAGTACCAACATGGAACGGTGCACAATGGCCCATTTCTACGTATCGCCCTGGACCACACAGCAAGAGAAGGTTCTAGATACATAGCGCCTCCCGCACCTCACACGTCGGAGGGATATACAAGACCAGGACGTTCTCGAAGACTTTATTTTTGACTTTACCAGTGAAGACACTAGAAGACGTTATTTTAGTGTGAATATTGTAACTTTGTAAAATTTAACTTTATAAATAAATTTATTTTTTAATTGGATTACCATTCCAATTATTTTGACTCGTGTACAATGTCACGAACACGTGTACACAGGATGTCGATTGCATGTTATTTTGAACTTGAATTTTAAAAATTCTGGAATATTCGTTCGTTTATAAAGCTCTGACCAGTTTGAAACTTCGCTTGCGAAAATATTCTGCGAATGACATCAAACGCTGCACGCCGGATGTCGATAGTATTTTTTAATTTAAACTTGAACATTGACGTGAAAAAATTCTGTTTGTAAAGAACTGGCCACATTGAAATTTCATTTGAAACACTCTACGCTTGTGAATATCAGAAGCTTTTTGACGAGGATTGTTTTAAGTTATGGATATTTTGAGCTATTTCAAAAATCAAATTAAGTGACGAAGATTGAAGATCCTCGACACATAGTAGTAATACAAGAAAAATTATTGTGTTGAAAATAGTAATCCTTTTCGATTGTTCTCTTAATACTGAGAATCGTGACCCGGAATGGTAGGTGGCGGTGTCTTTTTCTTATGGTCCTATGTCCCCGAGGTGGGGCAGAGGGCGTCCACAGTGCTTCTCATTGGGATCGGTCTTGAGCGACGCGCTTCACTTCAGGCCACGTCAACCCGATTGATTTCATCTCGGCCGCTACGGAGTGCTTCCTTTTCCCTTGAGTAGCCCAATCCAGCGCCTGTCTGGGAATGTGATCGGGGTTCCTTCGGAGAGTATGGCCTATCGAATTCCAATTGCAGCGCAAGATCTGATGTCCAATTAGCGGTTCATGACAAAGATGCAGGAGGCATTCGAGGTGGTGTCTTGGTGTATATTATTCGAGTTGTCCTTCTCTAGCGTCGCTCGCGAAGCTTCCTGCATTGATATCTGTAGTACATCCATTATTTGGTCTACCTATTGCGTGGGCCTTTAGCCACGAGATCTTGTGCTATCTTTAGAAGAATGTTGTTTTCCAGGTTTTCAGGCAAAGTACATACATATCTATCGACAAGAAGACCAAGAAATACGGTCTTTAATGGACTCATTTGTACTAAAGTATTATTACAGAAAATTTATTAAAACCATACAGTTTATATTTATAATTGAAGTCATTTGCAAACAATACTGATGCGTCACTGAACTGCGTAATATCTGGTAAATATATGACAATAATCGTGACCGAACATCCTTTAATAAATAACCTGTCAAATATGAGGGAAACTAGGCGAACGGTTTGTGTAAAAATAAAAGAGATACCCCGCTTTGGTATACAATGCTTCGGTAGACTGGCGATCGATACAGGTAGAATTTTGTTTGAAAAGTATAATATTCGAGTAGTGTATAAAAACCTTTACGTATGAATTCATAAGTTCACATTCGGTGCGTATACTTCAAATTTTTTCTTTTACAATTTGTAAATTTAGTGAAATGCTCAATACATAAATACAATACACGTAGCTGAATATTTATTCACGTAGCTACGTGTATGGTATTTATGTTTTAAGCATTTCAATGTTATTTGTGTAGCAAAACCGCACTACGATATTACACAGATTTTGTAGATATTACACAGACATACCCGTCTGGGGAATTAGGGAAGTAGTCTGCAACTGACATCTCCCTATATTTAACATGGTCATCGCCGCTCTTGTTTACACTACAACTGCGCTTTTATTTTTATAATTTTTGCAACGCAATATATTTTAGATTTAAAATCAAATATTTTAGAGGTGTTAAATAACTACGACGATACTTAAATATTCGTATATTACATCATCGTAAAGCCAAACGAAAAGACAACCGGAAAGTGACAAGAGTCACTTTTCGGTTGTCTTCCGTAGAGTCTACTACCCTATACCTAAAGATGCCTCGTGTTGGTGGCGAAACACGTGTCGTTTACAAGATGGAAAAGTGGTAATGTGTGTGTGGTGTGTTGTGTATAGTGGTTGGTGGGTGGAGAATTGATGGCCGATTTTCGGTAGGTTTTTGGTTTAAGTTCCAAATAAATCCACTTCATCGAGCAGAAAAACACACATTATTAATTTTCTGTTATTGTTTGGCTTGTCGCGGATCTTAGCCAAGTAAAAGTTTTGACTGTCCACATAGGCTGATGATGATTGCAATATTTCCCATTGTAGTCTTACTTCACAAATTTGAGTCAGCAATAGCTTTATTTGCGAGGATTGGTCTTAAGATGTGATGATTTTTTTATTTTCTTGGACTATTAATGTGAACCATTTCTTATTTCACAAGCATTATAAGCTTAGTTGAAGTGGTTAATAAGAATTCTAGCAATATTAAAAACTTGTTTAAAAAAAATACACTTTAATGCCCTTATATAAACTTCCTATTATTAATAAACTACTGTTTTAATAAGTTCCGATGAGACAATTAGACATAGTTTATTATTCAATCGAAATAATCACGATCCAAATTTTTGTAAAAAAGAAAATAATTAAATTGAATATTTTACCAAAATAGTCAAGTCAAGAGCACTTAAAGAGAAGTTTCAATTTGCAAACTAACACCAAAGTTCAGAATTGGAATTCAAACAGTGGTGAGTGCAGGCTTAGATTGATAATCCCTTTAAGTGGCGTTTATATCACATGTTCCTATGTTCTAGAATCAATTTAAGCCGGTTGATTCTAAGCGGTGTGAGTGTAATTTCAAGATGGCTGTTAGTATTGAATTTCGAATCTTATTTACTTTAGCACCTTCAATCGGTTTTTAATCGTGAGTTTTAGTCTGATTTTCTTTAAGGTATTAGTAATAAAAATAAGCAAGTGCGGACTTTTCCCGCTGATTGGTGAGGGTGGTTTTATTTTACGATATTATTAGTTATATTAAACAGTACAAAAAATATCAAGTTTCTATTAGAAGTAAATAGATATTTTTTTTATGGCCTAGGAAGGCAAATGAGCAGGCGTGTCACCTGATGGAAAGCAACCAACGCCGCCCATAGACATCCGCAACGTCATAGGCAGTGCGGAAGCGTTGCCGACCTTGAAGGAAAGTGAAATTATGGGGGTGGGAGAGGGAGTGGAGGGGGAGGGGGTGAGGGAGGGGAGAGGGAGGGGGAGAGGTGGGGTAGGGGGAGGGGGGATGGAGGGGGAATGGGAGGGGAGGTGGAGGGGGAATCGGAGGGGGAGGGGGGATGGAGGGGGAATGGGAGGGGAGGTGGAGGGGGAATCGGAGGGGGAGTGGGAAGGGGAGGGTGTTGGGCCTCCGAAACTCAGACCGCTCACCGTACGAAGCGCGGTAGCTAAGCTACTACTCAGACACCGGTTTTCTGAGCCGGCCCATTCTTGCTACAGACAAATAATATGCCATTCTTGACAAAGTATTCGTCTGCAGCGTGGCTTTACCACTAGTGAACTGAAATTAATACAAGTATTTTACTTGGCTATATCTTACAGAAAAAGTGTTAAATTAATTGTAAGTTTTTAATTTATCTCAGCCTTAAGTTACCTGAAACTGATCGTAATTTTCATTAGAGGTAAGGTCAAGGAAAAGTGAAATTCAGAACACTCTTCCTTTGTGCAATATTTATCGAGTGCATTTCCCTTGAGTGCCGTTACATAGCTCTATGTCTGAAAAGCGTCTGAAAAATAATGTCAGTTTACGTGAGAAATATTATATAACACAATTACTTCGGTTTTAAAATAAATTCATACCTAAGTATTTTTTTTTTATTTATATTATATTTAGTAGGTCCAGTACCAACTGGAACACAAAACGAACTATATTTAAAAAAACACCACCATAATTAAACAATTATGGTGGTGTATTTTACAATATAGTTCGTCTAATGTCTGGTAGTGTAAAAAAATGAAATAAACGCATGTTTCTTGACTTTTTGAGTTGATTGCAAAAGTACTTTTCAAATATTGGTAGAAAGTCCACCTTTATAATAAGACATAACTAAAAGTTGGCTGATATTTCAAGGATCTTGTTATTATTTTAAGTGACACTGGCACAATATTTATAACTAAATTGCAATTAACGAAGAAGAATATGTGAATAAGAGTAAGAACATTAAAAGATTGATTGCCTTTGTGCAAGGTGTGAATAAAGGGAGACCAAGAGGAAAGCAAAAGAAAGAGAAAGGAATTGGATCTCTGTATCCTTACACTTATCGTTTAATACACAATCAAATAGAAACATACTACATCTTTACATCGATATAACACGACTCAAAATTTGTCTTGGTATGGGCATTTCTACGCATCTACAGAGTAAAGACTCTGAGAACATGAAGACATAGAGCCCAGACTATGCATTTGCACTGTTGGCACCGCTCTAGTTACGACACTGGTGTAGTACTTTCGCACTCGATCCTGACCATCTGCGCTTGTATGGCTTATCATTTATCATTTTTATTCATGATTTACCTTTATACAATCATTTTTATTAACGTAAATCAATCATTATATGTATTTCAAAAGGTATTTCAAGTATAGTTATAAAATACGGTTTAATTGGTTCAGTAGCGAAGCGATCGGATTTTTAGTATAAGTTTGCAGGTTCGATTCCCGCATCGAGATAAGTATACATATACCCTATAGGTATTTTTTCCAAGTCGCGAACGCCTCATCAATCCGCTTTGGACAAACGTGGTAGGTCAACCTCGATTTTTTTAGAAAAAGCAATAATCGTTCCCATCTGTGAAACAAACAGACTGTGGAAAAGAAATAAAAAATACAAAATGGACTAGAAAAGAAGTAATGATTTATCTTTGTACAAAATAAAATATTATAAGATGAACTTTTATGTATGTATACATATTCATCTTTACAAATATTAATAAATGCACGCCTGTACGAATATATAGTCACACACCGATTACATACATTCACGTATTCAATCCGTAACAAAGCATTGTGGTTCCTATAGAGCGTGGGTGTTCATACAGAAAACGTAATTAAGCAACTATTCACGCAAAATCGACAACATTGATGACTATTTCCTTCGAAAATTTGGCAGATAACTATTAACAATTCAGAGAAACTAAGTCAAAAGTGAACAATTCATGTATTAAACATACATTACGAGTATTAAAACAAACTTGTATTATATAATAATGGGTTTGGGCAAACGTTGTTCTGTAATAGATCTGAAAAAATAAAATTCACTGAAAAAAAAATAAAAAATAGATCTCAACAGCGCTCACTATCGGGTCACATATTACACAAAATTTCATTGAAGCCGTCGTAGCGTGGGCGGTTTCGGTGGTTAGCATGTATGAACCGTTAACACGTGATTTACATGTATATATTATATGAAAGATAAAGATCATCTTCACCATAAATATAGTATTGTAGAGTCCACCATGAAGTGAACCTTTATAATTAGTATAGAAAATTCTTATCATCATCATCATTCGGAAAACCGCCTTTCTCAAGGCACGCCACCTAGCCCGATCTTTGGCAACACAAATCCAGTTTCTGCCACCGCCTGCACAGACGTCGTCCTATTTATAAGAGAGGGTGTCCTATACTACATTTACCGAGATGAGATCTCCACTCCAACGTCGGTTCACCTATAAACGTGTTCAGCCCATTGTCATTTTAATTTTCGAAGAGCTATGTAAATCGGTGACTTTGGTTTTCCAGTGGGTTTCTTCTTTCCGATAATATTTACTAGGTAAACTCCAAGCATATAGTCCTTTGAGCGACGTTGACCTAAAAATGTTTATGTATGTGGATAAACATCAAATACTCATCCAACCGTGACTATCCTTGTCTATTGGATTGAATAATTAATACATGAGAAAATGCAGTTAATATAAGAGGGAGGTAGAAAATGTATTAATATAAATAGAATAAAATAATTTGAATTGAGGTTCATATTAAAAATAATGGTTTAATTAAAATGATGATCGTATTTCGTTGCCTGAATATTAAAATAATGATTATTAGAGATAAATGAATGTGGTTTTAGTGTGGATTGCGGCTCGTTCCCGAAACATATATTATGTACATATATAATATATTCCGTCTAAAGTGGGAAATATACATATATAAACATAGATTGACTACACTACCTTAGGTGGCAGTAGATAAAACAATGTTTTGATAGAAGTGTACTGAAATCAACCCCTAGTATAAATATTGTAAGTCCATTACGAAGGATAATGTATATTGCGTCTGCAATAACTCAGTACCTGAGTTGATCTTACAAGCTGTCATCTAAAGTTATATGTATATTTATTTTATGAACTAGACAAATTGCAAAACTTTGACTTTGATTCAGACTTGAACGAAATTTTAATAGGCAATCTCAAGTTTACCTGCAATTTTATTCTGATAAGAAAATCCTTCTTTCTTAATGCGCTCCGTATATTTTTACTTATATTATAAATATGTATATTTTTTTATTCTATCACTTTCTATTTTAATATAGGATTTTTTCGTTGGGCACGGAATTTCTCTATTTTTGAAGCATTACTCGTTAACACACCATGCATGTCCAAAGCAGATAAAAAGGACGCGCAGACTCAAAATAAATATCTGTAGGCCATATATGTATATTTACGCTGATGCGGGATCTAAACCCGTAAACATTGACTTCCACAGTAGTAGTTTAATACCTGAGCCATTTAGATAAACATCTACAGAATTTATAAAAAACTTAACAAAATTTGTCTATAAAATATTAAAAATACTTTGCAAGTCCATTCCCCCGAAAACGCGCATAATTTGAATTATCTTTTTAAATTATTCACGAAAGGTCTTCAAAAAATTTCAGGACAAATAATCTATATCTCCTTTCGTTACATTTTTCTCTCTTAATAACAATATTATTACTATAAAAATAAATAAATACTATAAAATTAATATATTATAATTAGGGTTATTATAATCCTTCGTGGCGGGATAAACCAAGCCAAAGAAGGTTTTAGGCATACAAGGAAAGCTATGCACAATATGACTTTTACTACAATATTGTTTTTTGAATTTTACCCACTGAACTAAATCCAACTTGGAGGCCTGTTTATCCAAGTTAGGTTTAGGTAATCATTAACGTCCATTATTTTATATTACAAGTTTCTTCATTCAAACACAACTTAAGTACTTGGCACTTATTTATATAGCAATTTCCGTTTTCCTTGGTCCAAGGCCACTTCCTACAGCACAATGTAAATAAAAGGGGAAGTATTAGGTGGTAGGGATTTTGTTTTGTTATGACATTTGCCTTTAAAATATCACCGAGAGAAATAATTGAAGGGAGATGTTAAAGACAAAGATCAAGAAGACGAGAGAGAAATAGACGTAAAGAAAATAACAAGTTTCTATTAGAAGTAATTACATATGAGGGGACGACCAATTGGCTTAGTGGTCCGCAGCCCGCGGATTCAACGGTCGCGGGTTCGATCCTCGCATCGGAATAAATATATGTATGGATTACAAATATTTATTCCGAATCTGGTATCCCCACCAATCCTCATTGGATAAGCGTGGTGAGTAGACATCCGTTCCTCAAGAAGTGGAAAGGCCCATGCTCAGCAGTGGAACATATATGGGCTGGTAAAAAAAAGATATGAGGGAATTTACATTAATACAAGTATTTTACTTGGCTATATCTTACAGAAAAAGTGTTAAATTAATTGTAAGTTTTTAATTTATCTCAGCCTTAAGTTACCTGAAACTGAACATAATTTTTTTAGAAGCAAGGTCAAGGAAAAGTAAAATTCAGGACACTCTTCCTTTGTGCAATATTTATGGAGTGCATTTCCCTTGAGTGCCGTTACATAGCTCTATGTCTGAAAAGCGTCTGAAAAATAATGTCAGTTTACGTGAGAAATATTATATAACACAATTGATCGATTTAAAAATAAATTCATACCTAAGTATTTTTATATTATTTATATTATATTAAGTAGTTCCAGTTGGTAGTTAGAGTTAGTTTATTGCATTAGCATAAGAGAGGAAAATCTGAGTTAACTGTTATTATTTCCCGCCAATTTACATCAGTGGCAAAAGGGTTATTATTTTATTTTAATCATCTTAAGTTATTATATATTTAGTGATATTGTTTATTTCTATTGACTTATCTTACAGTATAGTTTGATTAAGACATATAAGTAGAAAATTAAGAATGTGTCCAGTAACATTTTTCTTATTCGTGTATTATTTACACGAATAAATACATATAAGTGGAGTGAAATGAAATAAATGCGCGTATCGTGACTTTTTAAGTTGACTGCAAAAGTATTTAGAAAGCTTTGGAAAAAATGGTCACATGTTATTTATTAAGACGTTACCTGAGAAATAGACTAATGCGTTTCAAGATACTATATTGCTATTATATTTAACTTCACACTAGCATAATACAAGTATATAAAACAAGTAGGTAGTAACATTAAAATAAGTACGTTTAATATATAGAACAAAGTTTATTAATTTATGTTTTTTAAATAAGTTTAAGGTATTATTATTATAACACATGTATGAACATATATATACATATATATTGTTACGAGCTGGGGGTTCAGGGATCGGAAAAATGAAATCGGCCACTAGTATGACTTCTCTTCATTATAAGTTTCACTTCGCTTCACTTTACTTGGACTTCTATTCTTCTACTATTTTTCTTCCGCATTAAACTTTAAATTCCTTTTCGACGTACCGTCTCACCTTTATATATGTAGGTAAAACGATCGAATGTTCTAACATTCCCAAAATTCGAAGTTCCAGCAATGTGTATTCTTTTCTAGACATCAAGCTATTTTCTATTAATTGTTTTTGTCACGTATTGATGGACGTCTTGTCAATTTATTTTTAAAAGTTTTAATGGGTTGTTTGACCAGGATTTTGAGATTTCAAAATGAGGTTTTAAACATTTCATAAAAAAAATAATTTTTCATATGTATTATGCAACAATATTATGTGTGTATTTATTACCGACGTACTGCAGATCTATTAAGTTGATGTTTTTAAATGAAATAGGAGGGCAAACGAACAAACGTGTCGCATGATAGAAAACAATCAATGCAGCCCATAGACATAAATATTACAGCAACAAAAATATTACGGAAATATTGGCGGCCTCTAAGGTATGTAAATAAATTTAATAATTGTTAAGATAAAGGAAAGGCTAGAAGATGAGGAGAAAGGATTAGGTACTAATAATTAAAATATACACGATTAATATTCCCATGTTCCCTCAACTGTTTTGCCCCGGAACAAGAGGCAAATACCAAAATTTATGCAACCGTGATACATTACACATGTAAATAGGAAATACGGTCGGGCTGTGATCAACATGGATTAGTATAATTAGTTTCTGTTTTTTCTATATCATTAAAAAAAAACACAAGCAATGATTTTTTTTATGAAATAGATAGTTAAACAAACAAGCAGCTTACCTGATGCTAAGTAACAACAGATATCTTTCTTCACCGCTTTAGTGATCGATATCGTTTTTTATCTCTTGTATCTTCTTATATTAAATATAATATATTATATTTCCTTAGGAATACAAGGACGCAATTCCCACCAGTGACGATCCAAGTCCGCCATGTGAAGATGTACAGCATAGGCTCTCAACGGGGGTGGTACCCTCTAGTGGGTGCTGAAGTTTTTCATGGGGGGCAGCGGGACCAAAGGCAAATGGGGGGCGTTATAAAATACCTCTATTTTCATGAAAAAATATTGTATCTAGCCGTTTAAAATGTTTATCTTATTATAATGGCGTAAAAAAACATTTTATCTTGTGGGGGTCAGTATTTTATAAAAGGTTCCGTAATTAATCATCCGTCAAAAGTAATGTGAAATGATAAATATGTCTAAATCTTAAGCCATAATGGCTATAAAATTCTGGAAGCCACTAGTATATGTTTAAAAGTAAAGTCGAGGCATATTTAATTTTCTTTGCCGGCATGATTTTAGACATTCCACAGTGAATAATTTTAAAATTAGTTTAGATAATAGGTATATAATACTTATGTGCATACACACATATACATAATATTATACTAACTCTATAATACTCTTTTCTGTTTGCTCGAAGAATGACTGGGAATGCCTACTTTTATTAAGTTCGCCTTATGTACGTTTGTGCATCAAAGGTAAAATAAATTTATATAATAACGAATGAATAAAATCCTTTACTTTCATGGGCTCAAAATGGGATTTATTGTATCTTGAGTAGTAACTACTTCACTAAGTGCAGGTGCCTGAACCACCAACGCCCCTACCTGCTGCTTTCCCCGTCGCTTCGAATTTTCTCACTCATCTACTTCATTTCTTGTCTCATAATATTTTCCCGTAAACTTTTCTCAAATACGTTGACGTATTAACACTGTCCACTGATTCCATGGATCTATATGTACTTATTTTTTCAAGATATATTACATGATTTGTACATACCCCTATATTAGTTTCACAGTAAAATTCTTCGAGTCGTTGGTGCTATTACAACATATAAATTAAAATCCGACAACGACATATTTCGTAAAAATTGCGCCAATATTAAAATGTATCAAACATATATGAAAATAATCTGTAAAATAAACAAGCATTCATTAAATTCTACAATTTAAAATTGGTTTTACTCAATGTTCAAGAGTGATTCTACATATATATATATATATATTTAATCTTGTAACAACGCAAAGGTGAAATTATACATATTGGAGTGAATCTCGTTTGTTGTTTACGTTGTTTTTTCAACTGCGCAACATTTATTTGTTGAAAATCATCAGACACAAAGATATGTTGACTCAAAGGGATAGGGATATATTGGAAATAACGATTGTAATAACAAATGTTATTAATTTGTTTAATCTGCGACGTCGCAACCGACAATTGATTCGAATTGTCTGTTATATTTCAAAAGCCAAAAACGACAAAAAATACCCTGAAAATTATTAAAAAATATATTTATTATTAGACTTTTTCATGTTACTTATTAATAATGTTAATAATAACTATTCCTTTTAAAATTTACCCTATTTCTCTAAAAAAAATATAATTCGCTTATTAGATAAATGCAATGGATAAAAAGAACACATTTTAACAAAAATAATAGCAAATACGTCAATAAAGATTCGAAAGGTAAAAATATTATTTTAGAACAAAATATTTAAATAACTTTTTTTATATTCAAATCCAGGTTTTTGCTTTAATATCGTAGTAATAGTGCTAAAAAGTAAATTAACACATGCAATGCTTTTAAAATATCAAAAAAGTATATAATTCAAAAGCACATTACAATCCCCGGTGCCACAATTTAGCTGGCGAATTGGGTCAAGGACAAATGACTCGTGTCTCAAGCACGAATAGGTCACGTTTCATGTCTATTTTCATATAAATTTGATCATTAAATAGACCCAAGGTTTTAAGTTTAATAGAACTGTTTATAAATGTACGACTTTTAATTTAATTCCGGTATTTTATGTACTAATAAATATTTGTAAGCTGTAATATTAGGAGTTATTGTACATATTGTAGCTGTATATTGTAGTGTATCACTACATAAATGTATCACTAGTGCATTAAAAAAAATTAATTGAAAACAATAAAACCTTTTATATTATATTACTTTTATACATTCGTAATTTTCAAATTTAAAATGAAAAAGAAATAAATCGTTATATAAAACAAACTGTATTCGGTCGACTGACGTCTCGGATGTAATCGCCTTTCATTGCACAAATAAATAGTATTTATAAAGTGTGGATAAAGTATGGATGAAATATAAATATATTGTAGTTTGAATAGAAAAATAAATTAATGTCACTTGAAAGAATTTCATTTTATAGAAGATTAAACCTCCTAAAGATCCCGGGTGTCGCCGTAGGCAGTACGGCTGGCACGCTACAGTACAGACTTTTAAATGATTTCTATAATAACGAACTAATATTAAAGCGTAAGTAACAATGAATGCATCTATATAATTTTCTGTCTATCAATACAGTTGTAAAATTTAAAGTGAATGAAATATAAATATACACATTATCGATTTTGTAATAATATACTTACTTATTCTACTTACTCTACTTGTCGATGATTACTTACTGATACTAAGTATTCATCGACATCCATGAACATCCATAATACATAACGCATTGCCCATGCATTGTCTACCTTAGGGTGAGGATGTGAATAATGAAATGGGAAGAAGACGGTGGTACGGTACTTCCCCTGTTGACCGTGTGGGTTTTGAATTATCATGGCTTTACAATTTTAATATGTTTTAATTGTGCCGAAATTATCGCTCATAGAGTCAATGGTCTTTTTTTTTTGCTTTTCTGGCGGAACGGACATTAACCCACTATGCTTGTTCAATGTGAATTGGAGGGGTTACCAGACTCGGAATAAATATGTCAGGATCAAACCTGCAACCATTGACACCGTGGGCGGGGGCTCTCCCACTGAGCTAATTGGATGTCTTCGTCGTCTTCGTATATGTCCGTTGTGAATTTTATTTAGTAAATCACATTAGTAATAATATTTTTTACTCCTCATTATTTATATTCCTGGTTAAATTGTGAAACTTATCTTACCTTGATTACTGTTAACTTAGATTTAAAACGTAATAAAATACAGAACGTGTCAAGATGTTTACGTTAGCACATCGTTAATGGAAAACATAGCTATCAGCTTAAACAGACGACACCCTTGGGGAGTATCTGAGATACTGTTTCAACAAGTCACTCTCCTCGTACCTTTAAAATGTTAACCGTAAATAAATTTCAAGCGAGAAATTACGTGATAAATAACGATTTTATAGAATTTCTTTGTTAAGTATTCTATAACGATACTAAAACTACTATATTTTTTTTGCAGCCCATATATGTCTCTCTGCTGAGCACGGGCCTCTCTATTTCTGGAGGAATGGACAATAACGCATCACGCTTGTTCATTGCGGATTGGCAGGGTTACCAGACTCGCAATAAATATTTGTACATATATTTATTCCGATGCGGGGATCGAATCCGCGACCATTGATACCGTGGGCCGGGGGCCCCGCCACTGAGCAAATTGGTTGTCAAAGCTATACTATATTATTGAATAACAATAATTTTTATATAAGAATATAAATAAAATTATATTTTGTCATGTGTACTTTAAAATTTTGGGGTGTCCCCACGGCCAAATTGTTTCTTATCTTTACCATAAATATGGATATACATTATTAAGATAAATAGATATATTCTTTATTGTATACCAAAAACAAAATAAAAAAATTACACGTACATATTTTTTTTTTTATAAAGCAGAAAGAACAAGCGAGCATGCGGGTCATCTGGTGGTAAGCAATAGGAAAGCAATAGGAGCCGCTCATAGAAATTCGCAACGCCGGAGGCGTCTCAGATGGGTTGGCGGCCTTTAACGAACACATACGTTTTTCTCTTGAATCTTGAACCATGTCGTAATTACGTGGGAACACCGCAGGTAGTAAGTTGTTCCACATTTCCACAGTTCGTGGCAAAAAACTGCCACTTACCGCACGGTGGTTGAAGGCCAGCCATCCAGGTGATGGGGATGGAGCCAATTTTTGTGGCGCGTGGTGCAATGGTGGAACTGCGCGGCTGGGAAGAGATTAAACAACTCCTCGGACCATTCGCCGTAATAAATTCAATACAGTACACAGAGAGATGATACATCTCTGTGTACAGATAAAAGTTCGAGCCTATCGAAAATCCTGCGGTTGCCGATGATTCGGGATGCTCTCCGTTGGATGCGGTCAAATGGAAAGAGCTGGTACTTGAGAGCTGCAACCCAAATATGAGAGCAGTACTCCATATATGGACGCACTTATGCCTTGTACAGCTGGAGACGGCGGTTGTGAAGTACTACCTCGATCTAATTAGTACCCCAAGTTTTTAGAAGCCAGTTTAACTTTAGTTGTAACTGCAGTCCTCTAGTTTAAATGCGAACTTCTGAGGAAAAACCTTGTGGTTATAATTAAGTACGATGTCAAATAGTTTTAAATTACATAATGTTTTGAAAGACATTATCTTTCATTTCGATCATTATATATCTATCATTATATAGCTATCATTATTAAAACTAAAATACAAGCAAAAATAAACTTTTTATATTTTTAAATAACTCATTATTAGGTTTTCTAGAAATTCTACAAAAAGGCTAACAAAGTAGGTGGAAAATTTTGTTAACTTAAAAAAATCAATTTAATTCTGTTACATTCACGTGGGATTTAAATTTCTACGTAGTCATTAGTGAATGTAGACAGATAAATACTTATTAAGGAAAATTCCAAAAAATTATATTTAAAATATAATATTTTTAAAATTATTAGTCCTATACTCACATCAATCACTAGAGTCTGAATACAATAATATAATATAATACATAGTTCATTAATATAGCCGTCAAAGTCTTAAACATTGGCTTCCCTAAAAAATGAGGGGTGTCGCAGTAAATTGGCATTGGCATTGGCATTTGGCAGATTAGAGATCGCAAAATGATTTTTTTCTTAGGTAGCCGCTGCTGCCATTTACTGGTATTCGCTTTCACAATCGCTTCGTATAACACCCAGGGAATGGTTCCGAGAAATTGTTCAGAATAATTCCTGCCGCTGAATCCCACTACCGCACTACTCGCCGTAAGGAAAAGTTTCATCCCCATCATTTGGATGAGAGGCGATCCAGCGTGCGTTTTGCCCTAAACTTCATTCCACGCATCAACACCTTATGGAACCAATTACTTTCGGCGGTGTTTCCGATGTGACATTGAAACCTGTGAAAAAATGTGTACTTATGTCCTAAAAGCCGGCAACGCATTTGTGGTATTGCGGATGTCTTCTTTTGTTGGGCGGCATTAATTGCTTTTCATCGGGTGATATGCTTGCTCGTTTGCCTACTTATCCGACAAAAAATTGGGTTGGCTCTACTCTATACCGGAATCCAAATAAAATGTATGTCGTTAATTTCAATTTCAGAAAATCTTGTCCTCATACAAGTTGATACTGTCGTATTCAGTTTGTATGTAGAGCTAACGCTTCGAACATTTTTTTCTGGGTAAAATATAAATGAGATGCTTCGTCTAGGGACGTACTACTCTTTCCTAGAACACTGACGTCTGAGTAGTAAGTAGGAAGGTGGTTGCTTTGTTACTTTGCTTTACCCGGTAGGCGTTGAGAACTGATATTCAACCTGTTTCTTCCCCACCTGTCTCAATCCTCCCCCTCCCATCGTTGCCCATTCCTAAATCTGTTTCAAAATATTACTTGTACTTTTTAATTGTTTTGTATTACGCCCAGTATTACAAGTGCCTAGAAACACCCATCAGTACTTACCGTAACATAAATAAACCGAAAACCATTAGATTAATAAAAGATATAACATATTTTAATTTTATCTCACCGAAGAATTTTGAAATAGTGAAATATTTTAATCATTTGAAAGTTTTATGTTAATCGAGTCCGCGAAGCTCAAGAACTTATGATGAAGCTAAATCAAGCAAGTCAAACTTTATGCAAACAATAAAAGTTGACTTAGACTCTGGAATAAAAGCGATTTATGTCAAGAAAATAAAAAGCTTTTTTACTTTATTACTAAACTGTCTCTTTTTGCATTATTCAGGCTGCGTTATTAATATTAGTTATGCATAAAATGTTAATAAATAAAAAGCATAAAAATTATGCTGTTCATGCACCATCGCCTCCACAAACTATAATACGATTACTGATTTTGTTCACCGAATACTTTTGCCACGATATTTCGTGAAAGCTTACAAATTTTAAATGATAAATTCAGCATAATCCCTTTTGTAACAGTGTGAAACACAATTCCATTCATTCGATTCGTACGTTTTGTTAAAATTTTAATATTTAAATTTACACCCCAGCTGTTAAACTGTAATAATTTATTTATATTTTTCAATCGGCATAAGTTAGATCAGAATAATGATTAATATTCCAAATAAAATATCAAAAAATATATATCATATATAATTCAAAAATTGAAATAGAAAAACGTTTTTTTGTGAATATTTTTTTGACAAAAAATCAAATGTTAAAAAACTAACTAAAAATAAAATTTAACATAGAGAAGAAAAAACACAAAATGATTCTTACTCATTGTAAGCCAGGCGCTATATTGGAGCACTTAGCGCTGGTTTTCAGTAAGAACTAATGTAGTCAGATGGCGGACCACAGTGATTAAATTAATTAGGATATGTTATGGAGATATAGGTATATAGGAGAAATGCTTACTACTGAGTGGTGATCTACTACGGTGCGTTTCTCTCATAACTTCTTTCCACGCACCACCAGTTTGTGATACCAGCTACCCTCGGCGGTCTTTCCAAATCGATACGACATTGGAACCTTCAAAAAACAAGCCTATACATACCTAAAAGGCCGGCAACGCTTCCGCGACTCCTGCGGTGTCGCGGTTGTTTATGGGCGGCGTTAATTGCTTTCCATCAGGCGACACGCTTGCTCGTTTGCCCTCCTATCTCATAAAAAAAACTTATCAATTCACCATGATCAATGTATTATAGGTATGTATATATGTATTGACTGTGAACTTAACCTACTTTAGTGTCAATCATTGAACGCCGAAAACCAATACGTCGGTCAAACATTTCCCATTCATACTCGTCCGTAGGTAGGTACGTGTTATTCGTACCCTACAACGTGACCTGGAACGTGAAATACGTCACGATCGCGATACGGGATGGTTATTGACCGGAAATGCGTATCAATGGGCTTCTGTATTGATATGTGTTTCCGGAAATATTTAACCTAAACCAACCTATTATTTCTTTAATTTTATAACGTCACTGTGATGCACATTTTTTGACTACTATAACTGATTTTAATGTATAGTGTTCGATTATATATTTTTGTATGGAATAAGGAGGCAAACGAGCAGGCGTGTCACCTGATGGAAAGCAATCAACGCCGCCCATAGACATCCATATATACATATATCCAGTGCCATAGGTATTGCAGAAACGTTACCGGCCTTTAAGAAATAGGCTTGTTTGAAAGTTCCAATATCGGTTCGAAAATACCGCTGAAAGTAGCTGATTCGACATGGTGAAATGGTGCATAGAAAGAAGTTTCTGAAAAAAGGCACCATAACGGATCGTACCATCCATAACTCATCCAGAAGGTGGGGATGAAACTCGAAATCTTTAAGTTAGTCTTAACTTACAAAGGGACATTAAAGCATACCACCGACGTAATTGATGAAGATTTATTTAATATTGTTGATATTAAATAAGCCTTAAAGTAATATATCTTACCTACAAACATTATTGCACGTGTTGCTTGCCCTTGAGGTATATACGGACTTAACCTGACACGGCTTGCAGCTTCCAAGATCTAATATGTCGTTGGAATTACATATTTTGTAGCAAGCATTTTACACTTTATAAATATTATTGTAATAAAACTTATGTAATAAAACATTTTAAAATAAATCATTTTAACGCCACTTAACAAAATAGAAATACTTATTATTAAATTTAAATTATAGTGTTACTAATAATAGTAGCAGAGCCACGCTGCAGACGAATACTTTGTCAAGAATGACGTAATATTTGTCTGTAGCATAAATGGGCCGGCTCGCCCGGGGAAGTACCAAACTCCCGCAGAAAACCGGCGTCTGAGTGGTAGGTTAGCTACCGCGCTTCGTACGGTGAGCGGTTGAGTTCCGGATGCCCAACACCTCCCCCTCCCCTACCCTCATTCCCACTCCCATAATGACACGTTTCTTAAAGGTCGGCAACGCTTCCACCTATGGCGCTGCGGATGTCTATGGGCGGCGTTGATTGCTTTCCATCAGGTGCCAAGCCTGCTCTTTTGCCTTCCTATCCCATAAAAAAATACATTTTCTATCTTTAGTATACAATTTTTTTGTACATGTAAGTTTCCTTCATGGACTCCTCTTCAACAGCTGGACTAGATTTGATGAAATTTTTTGCGTTTAGGTTTTCAATATCGGATTGGAAATGGAGATTGGACTAATTGGATATGGCACTGCAAATAGGTTCTAGGTTTTGTTTTTATCTTCAGGACAGGACAACGTCTATAGCTAGTTTAGTAATACATTTTAAAATATAACTAAAAAATAAAATTATTTTTTTTAAAATTAATTACAATGTTTATAAATTGTGTTGGTAAAACTTATGTTTAATAAGTTTTAATTATACTAGTACTGATAGGTAGATGGTTATCTTATTTGGCCAGCCGCTCTACCCAGATCATTGTTTCATCTAGTTCTGGGAGCGTCCCCCATTATGTTGGACAAAATGCGGTTTTTGCTCCAGCACTCGTCTGCTTTATCGGTTATTGAATCTCTTACAAACGTGATAGTTTTCTCGGAGACCTTAGAGATAATTTTACTTTAAAGGTAACAATCTGTAATAGTGAATTTGCCTCGACAGAAGTCTTCAATATTTCGGCTATATTGCGTGGAGGTCTTCTAATAATTTCAAGAAACTCATATTAATGGAAAAAGAAGAAGAAAAGAAATTTAGGAGGCTCATTTTAACATGGTGAACTGAGACAACTGGCTTGCCAGGTGGTTAGATTTAGAGATGATGCGCGCAGGGTGACTGGCAGATATTGGATGCAAATAGATTGGACTGGGTGGTATGTCTTCTTGAAAGCCTTTTTCTATTAGTAACCTTCCTGAGGCTTGTTTGTGATAGATGACTTTTTGTGTATGCTACTTGGTTATAATGATTGAGCTGTGCATAATTAAAGTTGTTTGCAGTTGAATATTCAGTCTGTTTGAAATTATATTGTAAAGCTATCTTGCTCTGAATCTCATTAATTAGTGAAACAGCAATAACCATAGCGCGACAACACTAAAATATTGTATTTATGGTATACAGTTCAGTCTTAATTAGTTCATAATGCCGTGTGACGCTGTCGAAGGTATGGTTTAATTAATACTGACGTTCGCATTTGAAGTATGATGAGAAATCAACTAGAGTTTGGCCAATGTTTGACAAATATATTGGAATGCTGGCGAATATTTGCAAATAATGAACTTGTAATATTGGTCATTTACTCAAACCAGAAATCAAATGGAAGATGAAGAATCCTAAAAAAGTTCGAGAGTGATGTCAAAATAAACGGAAAAACAAAGGCACAAATTCCGTTGGTTCAGGCACCTAGAGATGATAGGAAGAGATCGTGCTGCCAAAGGGGATGTACATATAGCATATATATCATACTAGACTACCGACCGGTCAATGTCCTATCGGTCTCCTTATATATCGTTGGAACGGTGAAATGCTTGCGGATTTGAACGAGCTTCAAGTTACAAGTAGCGAGAACAGTATATAACTGTGACTTTGATGTTCTCGTATCAGAAGGCAAGAAACGCCGCGACTCCTCTGTTTTATGCATTATATGAAGCGACCATGAGACAGTATTAAACAGGTACAAACTACGCCGCAAGCGTGGCCGATGGCGGAGTCGCTGTTTATATATTAGGTGGTATATATAAATATATATTATATATATATATATATATATATATATATATATATATATATATATATATATATATATATATATATATATATATATATATATATATATATATATATATATATATATATATATATATATATATATATATATATATATATATATATATATATCTTGTTCAAATATTCATTCGTTAATAAAATATTTATTTATCCGCTCAAGTTCAAATACATGTTTTTGAACTTGTGGATGACACTTGATGTTAATACAGTTTTTTCAAATATTAATTCATCAATTAAATTTAATTAATTAATTTTAGTTTTATACACGAGAAAAAAATCTCTTATATAAAATATTTAGCAAGATATTAATGTAGAAATCGATTTTCATTTTTTTTTAATTTACCATTGATTTATTAAAACAAGACGCTTTTAGTTTTATTTAAATTGCCTTGTTTCAACGATGGGTCTTTTCAGAAATAAAATTTTAAGGTTGGATTAAACATTCATTGCGAGAAAATAAACACGACGAGTATGCCATAAACAATCATGCTTTCACGGCTTCTATATGGGCTCTAAGTTCTTTTTTATCTCATCAAAGATTTAAAGAAAAGTAATATGATTAATGGAGTCAGGCGTTACTTTGCGGTAGGAATCTAGCAGGAAAATACACATTATTAATTTTCTATTGCTGTTTGCTTGTCGCGGATCTTAGCTAAGTAAAAGTTCTAACTGTCCACATAGAAAAGTAATATAATATAAGGTCATCAATAATAATAAAGTCATCCTAATTTTTTAATACAGACGTCGAGGCCCCATCGGGTTCACTATTTGTTAAGATCTCTATTTATGGCATGCAGTAAGAAAAGGTTGTGAAAGCTAAGCTGAAAACTGATACCAATATAATGCTATTCGATCCAAGACACCGTGATCAGTAATACGCTACCGTCCACGTCATCCTATTGTAGTTAATTAAATGCATCTCCATTGAGCTAGAGCACAACGATGCAAGCATTTGACGCGTATTTCATATATTAAATTCTTTTTTTTTTTTAATTTGTTGTGATAATCATTTTATGTGTAAAATCATCACTACGTTATATAGCAATTTACTGATAGACTATATTCTTTGCCTTTATTGGATACTATGTCAATGTGGTAGAGAAATGCTACGGCAGGAATGTTCTGTTTCGATCGGGAGAGTACCACACAATATCGGCGTTAAGTATTTTAGGCAGCCTTTTTCTATGTTAACTTATTTTGTCCGATGAGTGTATGAATCCGTAAGCCCAATGTGATTCCTCTTCTTATATTTTGCTTTTACCCTTTTATTTTTGCATCTTTTTTTATGGGATACGGAGGCTAAAGAGCAAGCTTGTCGGCTAATGGAAAACACTCAACTCCGCCAATATAACTGCAACACGATAGGCATTGCAAATGCGATGCTGGCCGTTAAGATATGAGTAGGGTTGTATTGAAAGGTTCCAATGAAAGCAGTTGATTCCATAGAGTGGTGGTTAGTTAGCATTATCTTAAACTAGGTAAAACGTTTTTCATGGCCATGGTATTGTGAATGTCTGAGTCTTTTGTCGCTTTCCATCAGCAACGCGTTTGCTCGTTTGCCTTTCTATCCCATTAAAATAATCTTATAAACTAATGATCTAATGTGTTATTTGCTAGTATTATTTATTTTAAAGTTAGTACACGGTACATAGCAAAATTCCAGCCCTGCAAATTAGATAGAATGAAAACGCAGTAATTAATTGAATTAACCTTCCGGCGAGCATTGCTACAGTGCGTTTGTGACTATTGCTATTTTCAAGAGTCGTTTCGAAATTGCAATTCAGTTAAGTGCTTTGTGGTTTTGTGCAGCGGGAACTAGAGAAGACTGTTTGCACAAGTCAGTAAGAGATTGTTGAGTTTATATCTCCCTAGGGAATGATGAAAATATCTTTTAAAGTATATTTGATCGTATTTCATAAAGATAATAACTACTGACATTTTTATAATTTTCTCTTAATGTGTAAAAAATGGTTATATTTTTTTTATTCTACGATGGAATGATGAAACTAGACATATGTGGTAGAGCTACGCTGCAGACGAATACTTTGTCAAGAATAGCATAATATTTGTCTGTAGCGTGAATGGGTCGGTTCGCCCGGGGAAGTACAATCCCTCAGAAAAGTGGCGTCTGGATGATAGCTTAGCTAACGCGCTTCTTACGGTGAGCGGCTGAGTTCCGGAGGATTATTACTTCATGTAGTTAGGTGGTGTACCATATTTTAATTTGAGTTTTACTGCAAGAGCAATCACACTCGGGAAGGTTTTAAAATTAGTACAATTGTCTTAAAATAATACGTGCGTGAGGATGTTTTCAGTGGCATTACAATACCCGAGGCGTAACAGCTAGTGTGTAATCAATACATGAATTAAAGTTTACAAGGATACAAAGGAATGAAAAAAAATTCTTATTCTAATAAGTTAAAAATACAATACCATTTACAAGATAAAATAACAAATGGAATACCGTGGAGAGTATTTCCATTGATAAGGTTTAACGGCCACCCATAAATCTTACACAATACAATTCAAGTGTTATTGATGATCAAGTATCAATTGTAGTCTGAAGTTAAACCTTCAACATTAATGGTATTTAAAAAGTAATTTTATTTTTACTACTGAATTATCAATTTATACAATATACGATAACTTTTAAAATGATGATGACGATGATTGATACGATAACTTTTAATAGTAATAGAGCCATGCTAAGGAACAATGAGCCCATAGAGGAAATAGCTCATAGCATAGATAGCATTTTTTTCTTTTATAAGGTGAGTATTGGGATTTAGAGGCCAGAGAGATCCATTCAAAATGTAAAAATTAGATGGAATCTATAAAAATGTAATTGGTATATTTAATTAACTACTAAGTAAGCATTCACGAAATCTGAGAAACTTTTAAAAGGCTTTAAATAAAAACCGCCAGGAGACGGTCACTTGCGTAATATTGTTTTCTTGAGAATCCATAGATATATCACGAAGTTTAATTAAGTAAAAGAAGGGAGTTTAATTAAGCCAAAGTGATGAAATTAGTAATAAAAAAAAAACTTCGAAATTTAGAGCTTTGGGGCTTTGATAATAAAGTTCTGTTGCGAAACCTTTTTTTTTTATTTAGGCCTATAAAGTTTGCTTGCCAACTTTTTAAGCAAGAACGTCGAAAAAATATTATAAATTGTTGTTATCCTTCTCTTTAAAATCATTGGCATAACTCATGGAATTACAAAACTAAAGCGGCATTGCGCTAGTCACGTTTGTCGAAGAGCTGACAACCGTTGAAGTAGACGAGTGCTGGAGTGGTTACTGCATTAGCTATTAAGGATTGAGCTGTGTGGTACGCCTTGGGGTAGACCTATCTTTATTTTTAATCAATAGGGACTTACGGTTTGACAGTTTTTTTAAATTGTCATTTAGAATGCATTAACACAATCTACAATCCACCCGCCAAGCATGGGGTACAGCGATAGCTTCTGTTTTGTTTATCGTTGATTATTATATTAAATTATGATATCACTCAGCCAGATGGTGTTGTCATATCTGTGAGACAGTAGGATGCAACTGGGCACAAAAATATAGTCAGATCCCTTTCAATTATCTTTGTTTTTTTGTATTTCATTTGAACGCTCACATGTATAACATTTATAATTATTCCATTTTTATAATACATGCTATGTTCCAAAATACATATGTCTTAAGATAACATGTATAAAATTTACTTCTATTTATATAATAAGGAAATACTTTATTCACGTTTCATAAAAAAATGTATTACACGCCGCCCACACATATCTATTTCTATTTTTGTCTCAAAGCTACGTTTGTTTCTATCACAATTGAAACCTTGATGTAGAAGCTTGTGATTGTTGAATAAAAACTGGCGATCTCGTTTACACTCCAACAATCAACTATACTTAAAGAGTCATCAATGAAAGAAAATTCATTATTTGTATGCTTAGAACATTAGGTAAGACATACTTAAAGTTTTTATTGTATAAGTGTACAAAAATTTATGTCATATTCGGCTAAGAAAAAAATACTACTTCGAATGGTTAGTATAATTTTTTACCAGGATACAGGATATTAGTTATAAAAACCATTTCAAGTATATTTTTATAAGTGTAAAAGAAATTAAATTAAAAACTATTAATAAAAATCATTTTGGGAAAATTTTCTCTTTTTCTCTCCTATTTTAAGTCTAATAGTGTATCGACCTACACATTATTAATGCTTCAGGGTTACTAAAATGTCATCAAGAACCTATGGCACTCCATTGCTGGACATAAGCCTTTCTAATAAACGCTCCACCTAGGCTAATCGTCTTCGCGCCTGTACGCATGCCTTATTGCCAGCCACCTACGCAGATCGTTGTCCTATCCGGCTGCCAGGCGTTGACACGATCATTGAACCATAATGGATATAATTAAAAGATTGACAAAATAAGAATTGTATTTAAACTACTTTAGTTATAAATTGTCGTTTTAAAAGCGACTCGCACAATCGCTATATATATACGATTTATTTTTATATTTTCACTTTACTAACTTCAAAGTACGAAAAGAGAAAATATTCATATTTCTATTTCGATTCAATGGCTAAGAGCATCAAAGAGTCTAGAATGTTTATAGCTAAAA
Organism: Baronia brevicornis; assembly: GCA_031353405.1. NCBI lineage: Eukaryota > Metazoa > Arthropoda > Insecta > Lepidoptera > Papilionidae > Baronia > Baronia brevicornis. Next base: position 257,801 of record JASFAT010000543.1, on the reverse strand, counting down.
TAACAACAGTTTTATAGGAAAGTACACACATTTTATTCTGAATAATTCAAATTAAATTAAACATAAAGATTATTGAATTTAACACATACGTATATGTTGAAGATTTAACAAAAAGAATATCGGCGTTAACGTTAATAGTATTTTACGTTTTAAATGGTAACTGTGGGCATTCATAGGCCCCATTCCTTCCCTCTTCCTTCATTCCTCTACCTCCCCTAATAAATCCTTCTCTTTTTATTCCATTTACATGCTCTACGGTTGGCAACGCATCTGCAGTGCGATGCTGGTTGCTTATCATCAGGCGATACGTATGCTCTGTAACCTGTCCCCCGCAGGGTTTGGCAGAGACCACAGAGCTCCGTCCCCTACGATTCATCGCAGCGAACGGCTCTCCATTGGTCGCTTTTCGCCCTCGTGAGATTCAGGACGTAACGGGTGGCGAACCACGTCGCCATCATTTTCAACAAATTAGGTATATTAAATTCGTCTTTAGTGAATCCCACGAACCGCAAGGGAGGATGAAGGTCAGCCCCAACAGAATCTTGCATGATGAGGTAAGGCACCATACCAAGGGTTTAATATATATATATATATATATATATATATATATATATATATATATATATATATATATATATATATATATATATATATATATATATATATATATATATATATATATATATATATATATATATATATATATATATATAATATTTCATCATTTGTTAATATTTTATACCTAAAAATTACCTGATGTGGAAATTAGAGGCTCCGATTACAAGCCCAGAATATCGAACAAGAAGTTTATTGAATATCGCGCCCGAGTTACCGGGCTCACCGATATAACTTAATTTAGGCGAGAATTCAATTATGCAGCGCTAGCCCCGACACTTGTGTTGTTTTAAATGAACTTTGCCGAGCACGGCGATACGGCGTTTGCGAAGTTTTGCATCACGTGAACGACGATATTAATTTAGATTAACACCACGTTCGGTTCAGCGGCGAAGCCAACGCCTTTGGGGTCCACGGTTGCGGGTTCGATTACAGCATAGGTTCCCAAACTTTTATGAATATATATACATATAGGTATTTCATAACGCCCCCCGCTTAACTTTGGGTACCCGCTACCGCTCATGAAAAGCTCCAGCGCCCACAAGGGGGTGGTACCACCCCCGTTGGGAGCCTGAGGATTATAGCATCGGGAAAAATATATTATGTGTATGAAGGATGAGGAACGGAACGCAGAGAAGTGTGAATGAGAAAACTTATTAGCATAGATGAAATGTGTGAAAGGTAATATAAAATATATAATAAGTATAAAATAAATAATCTGCTGTTTTCAAATAAAGCGCACTTTAAAATAAACAAAAGAAACAGAAGTATGATGGATTATGAGTGGCGATGTATACGCGTGTAAAGTAGAACAAAATCCTAGTGTTCAGAAGAATTTTATTTTATTTTCAAAGACGCCCGTATCCCACATGTATGGTCTGTATATATTTACCTACTGCTTGAAGTTATTTAGCTACCTTACTAATCTGCCTTGGACAAGCTTGGATTAGTCCATTCCTCCAGAAATGGGTAGGACCGTGACACACACACACACACACACACACTCACACATATATATATATATATATATATATATATATATATATATATATATATATATATATATATATATATATATATATATATATATATATATATATATATATATATATATATATATATATATATATATATATATATATATATATCCAACAGGTGGGTCTGCCCATGGTAGGCTGTAGGAGGATTATATAATAAGATAATTTGCTGGGAGCACAACCGTATAATCTTAAATAATTTTGATGCTGAAAATGATTACATCATTTAAATTAGAGATTGAGAATTAAATGAACAATTTAACAGTTCTTCAAAACAGTTTTATCAGATAATTAATTTTGTCGCGTATTTACGACGATATTGACATAATAAAGACGTACTGTAGTGATACATTGATAAATGTATCACTAATGTATTAAAACTCTTTAATTAAATATAATAAAACCTTTTTACATTTTTTACATTCGTAATTTTAAAATTTAAAATAGAAATAAATAAATTGTTTTACATAAAAATAAAAACTAAATAATATTGAATACAAAATTATTGATTTATTAATATAACATGGTATTCATTAACATAAAATGTAAAGTGATTCATTAATAAATTAACTTCACTTGTGTGTGTATAAAAACCCCCCCTATAAAGATCCCGTGTCGCCGTATCAGTACGGCTGGCACATTATAGTACTGACTTTCTGAGAAGTTACTTGTTGCATTTCTGAAGGACTTCATTTCACGAGAAAAGCATAATTGCCAAGAAGCTTAGTATTTGAACTTTTGCTACAAGACTTTGTGGCCCATTAGCGCTATCATAAATTTTCCTTTCATAAGTTTAAATTTAGGTTCTGAGGGTACTGTAAACACTTTGATGTACAAAATATTATACTTAACATAGGCAGGCAGTTAAATTGAAAATACAGTTAAAAAAACAATATAAAAAAATGCAATAAATATGTAATGATCCCCAATAAGGAAACTTTTGAAAACAGCGCAATTTTTAATATATACTAAACTATATTCGGATATACGATTACAACGATAACTCGGTTTAAATATTTTCGCATGAAGATGTACCTAAGTAATATATATTATATATATATATATATATATATATATATATATATATATATATATATATATATATATATATATATATATATATAAACCCATAGGTGAAGTATGGCGAGAATTATCCTTTTCAAATAATTGTTAACAGTATACACTTAATCTTCTCTATATATGTATTCTCTTTCCAACATATATGTCCCACTGTTGAACACGTTACATTTTTGGAGGAACGGACATTAACCTACCACGCTTTTCCAATGCGGATTGGGAGATAATATATATTAATTGATATTAATCTGCATTATTTTACAAGTATTTAATATTTATTCATACCATAGTGAAAAGAGATTGTCTTGCGTCAAAGACTTTTACAATTAGTAAGCACGTACTAGACGCCTTGCATACACGACATTAGGTGCTATAGAACAGAAGAGTAACATAGAATTTAAATGAACAGCACGAATACATTTCTATTATACGTCGTTATGCTAAACAAGTTTGGTCTTGATTTTGAATACTTTATTACTGTTCATTAAATCAACTCCAATAACTTAATTAAATTTTACTGATTTTTATTATTAATTAAATTATCTTTATTTATTACTCTCAACAGACTTAAATTTGAATATAGCTGTATATTAAATTAATAAAAATAAAAGTTTATTAAAATAAATAATTAAAGTAAACGTTTGTGCTTTCAGAATGATTGTGAAGTCAAAATTTATTATGAATTATTTATACATCTTTAGAGGGAGATTTACAAAATCAGTAATATAATTTAGGTATAGGTACCTATATTACTAGCTGGCATGCGTTATAATGATACATAGCGAGAATATTTGGTTTTACTATCTGTGTAATATAGTGCTTTTTGGACATACTATATTTTTGGTTTTTCCGTCTGGTCCAATTTTTTTCCAGAAACTTTTGCAAGCAAAAAAAAGTTTTATCACAATCAGATAAATGCTAAAAGTTTTAGAGTGCATAGAGGACAGACGTACAAAGAAACATTCATTTTTATTTATATCAATAAAAAGCGATATTTTCCAGACATCCAAAATGATTATTTCTTACAGACCACATACATAATTTCGTCAAATACTTGAAAAACACATTCGCACTTTCTAGCTCTCTACAATATAAAATACGATGAAAAGCTGCACGACAAATAAAATGTTATCATGGAGCTTTTCACCGTATTTTATATTTCTCCATGAATGCTTATTTTCTGCGCGTTGCTTCGATTCGTTAAGCTTTAGTGACGCATAAATAATTAAAGATAAATAAAAAGGAACTGGCATAAAACGTTATACACTCATAATCTCACACTAGAATCACTTTATTGTGAGTGCTACTATAACATAAATATTGACAAAAACAAATATTTGTGGAGCATAAAAAATCCTATGTAAGAATCAAACCTACATCCTCTGCTTTGAAAACGTTCACTTCGCTATTATTTGATTCGGATAGAATTTTAAAAACATTTCCACAACACTTTCTATGATACAATTTTCTACATTAAAAATACCTTTATTCATTCTTATATTAAATTCATATTAATGATATTACTAAAATTAAAAGCTTTCGTAATGTGATAAAGAGATTAAAGTAATAACTTAAAAGCGAAAGAAAAAATACTGTTATCATAGCTTCAATTCACATTTGTTCATTTTGTTAAGTGGTTCGGATTAAGCTGGATTAAGTTGGATGACCCTTTGGTGGCGTGGATTTAATTGGTTTCACCCCACATGGAGTTAGGCGCGTTCATTGTAATTTTTTTTTTGAGAAGTAAGATAAATGATTTTTTTTTTCATTTTACTCAACTGACATCTTTTCTGACTAAATTGTATTTGGTATCTTAAAACGTTTTAGCATACCTACTTACAAAAAAATCCAAAATCTTTCCAAATTTTAAAACTAAGCATGGGATCGGGGAAAGCATTTTTTAATAATATTTCTCTCTTTATTACTGAACAACTTTCTTCGTTGGCAATATAGACATCTCCTGCTCAATTTAAATATATAATTGTATTAAATAATTTACTTTCAAACATGAATAATAATTGTTTTCTTCTTTCCTTATTTTTATCTCTTTATATCGATTATAATCTTTAATTTTTATTATATTGTGCTACTTTTTATTTTTTCATAAATATAAAAAAAGTGAAATACAAAAAAAAGTGAATGTCTACGAAGTTTTTTTCGCTATCTCTTCAACTTCAGTTATTTGGACCTCAATGGTACAAATAATATTTTTTTTGTTTATATAAGCAATATGTATAGGTAATACCAAAAACAAGATCAATAGTAATTGCACACGCATAGTATTCCGTAGCGCTACGAGCAGCCGGGGAATGCAATTATGATGTATATGAAATAACGTAGCAATTAACCTTCATCACGTCAGCGTGAACTTGGCCGGCCTACTCGTGCGATCCAATTATTTACTCCAACTTATGTTTATTACGCTCGCGTCGCTGGCGATTCGATATTTTCCAGTTCAGCAAAGTTTCAATTAACTGTGTTTAAGCGTAATTAAGTTTATTAACGCTTCATGTTCAATGATTTAATTTACACAAAAGTTTAAAATTCAAATTCTTAATTTTCTCAACATAAGAAATTACATACATACATATTTTCACGCTCGATTTAGGCATTTTTTGTGGCATTGAGTGGCCCAACTCAATGTAATGAGTGTGACTAAGATTCACCGACTTTGTTGGCTGGTCCACGTTGATAGGATGGGGGAGGATCGCGCAGTCAAGAGAGCGTATGTGGGTCGCCCAACTGGACGACGTCCTGTGTAGCGCCCCAGGTACCGCTGGAGAGACATGATCGAAGATGACTTGCGCAACCTTCAACTGGCAGGAGCTGGCGCAGGACAAGGCACGGTGGCGTAAGATCTGTTCGGAGGTCACGATTCATTTTGGGTCGCTGCTCCAACAAAGTTAGTTAGTTACATATTTTCACGCCTATCTCCCGTAAGGGTTGGCAGAGACTACAGAACTCCATCCGCTACGACCTTGGCACACCCTCCCTGCTTCCTCTACACTCATCCATCCTTCCCTCACATTTATCGTAGCGAAACGGCTCTCCGTTAGTCGCTTTTCGCCCTCATGGGAATTAGGACTCGACGGGTGGCGAACCATGTCACTGTCATTTTTTAATAATTTAAGTATATTAAAATTCGTCATAGTGAATCCCACGAGCCGCAAGGGAGGATGGGGGTAAGCAGAGCCCCGCGTGCTGAGGTAAGGCACTATAATACCCGGAGGAGCCCAATCCCGGGACAGTCGGCAAGAAATTACATATTATTTGTTAAACGTTAGTCTGTTATATAATAAATAAATCTTCTACCGCCATTTGGTAATAATTCTCTGCTCGGCAGAGATTATTACCAAATTATTAGTTCAGCGCTATGTATTCAGCTTCATTCAACCGCTTTTCTTGATCATTGCTCCATGTGGCCGGGGACGTCCCTAACTATTATATCAAGACGCGGTCTCCACTCCAGCATTCGTTTACTTCAATAGTTGTCGGTACTCCAAGAAACGTGACCAGTCTATTGTCACTTCTATTTATTACAGACTTCTTTCTTTTGAATCGTACCCTCCAGAGAAACTTTGAACATAGCTCTCTAAGTGACTTTGAGCTTGTGAAGCAGACGGTCTATCAGTATCCATGTCCGGCAATGTAAGAGAGTTTGGACAAGACGCAATGATCAAAATTTGAATAAATGGTCTCTTTTAAATACATGGTATTTGGTGTTTTTCGTATGCAGTATTTAATAAACAAAATATTATTTCATAGAGACAGTCGCATAGACAACCGAGATGAATGTTCCGCTATACTGAATAAAATATGTATATAAATTCTTTTTTAAAGAAAACTAAAATAGGAAGAATATTATTAAAATTATTGTTAACCATTCCTACTAAGATAATAATGCTTGTACTGAGAAATAGTTTACATCAATAGTCCAATGCAAGATATGAAAGCAAGACCCGATTCGGTTATATTTTATTTTTATTATCATATTATAACATACTACTACTACTAACATTTCCTCTTTATCGTTTTACTCTTCAGACTTTAAAATTTAATGACCGTATATAAGCAGCATCTCTCAAAGGGAGGATTTGCTATAATCGTCGCCGCTTACATGCGCGTTTGTGACTGCACGAAGGGATGTCACGCTTTTGCTCGTCACCCGCACAGACCGTCGACGAGCAGTAGTTTGACATTTTAACCTAGCATTAATGACATCCTCATTCGCCATATCATACATAACGCACATATAATCACATATAAAAATAAAATTAATTAATTAAATTTAATTAGTGAATAAGTATTTGAAAAAAACTGTATTAACATCAAGTGTCATCCACTACAACAAACATTTTAAAAAATGATTCAATATGAAGAAATTCACCAGAGAAATCATGCCACCAACATATCTTTTCAAGTTGGCTAACTGACGTAGCAAAGAACTCGTATCGTTTGTTGGAGAATCAAAAATAATAAACGGCCTATGTACCACGTATCCAAATGTAAGCCGCATCTTGACTTAGTGTGGGACACTTTCAGCGACTGACAGAAATCGGATGTGTGAAGCCGAAGCGGGATGGTGCGCCTTAGGCTATGTCCAACATTGTGCTACCCCAAGTTGTTCGTGAGGTATACCTATTCTTTGTATACTTTTGTTTAGTTATTTTAAGTTTTTTATATATTCACGCCTCCCCCCCCCCCGCAGGGGTTGGCAGAGAACACAGAGCTCCATTCATTACGATCCCGGCACACCCTCACCACTTCCACCACACTCATCCATCCTTTCATCCATTCTTCCTCACACATTCATCGCAGCGAAACGGCTTTCCATTAGTCGCTTTTCGCCCTCGTGGGAATCAGGACGTGACGGGTGGCGAACCACGTCACCGTCATTTTTCAACAAATTAGGTGTATTAAAATTCGTCTTAATCAATCCCACGCACCGCAAGGGAGGATGGAGATCATCCCCAGCAGAGCCCCGCATGCTGAGGTAAGGCCTTATAGTACTCGGGGGAGCCCGATACCGGCACGGTCGACACGCTTGCGACTAAACTAGCCACGCATTCATTGGCACAGCAGACCGTGGATTGGAGAGGAAAGGAGAAGGATAGAGAAGAAAGAAAAGAAAGGCGAGGTTTTCTTAATGAAACTTTTTTTCTATCATTAATTTTAAGATGTCGCTACAAATAGTGCAGACCTTATTTATTTATTGATGTACATTTATATATTTGTATGTTGTTCTTTGTAAGCAGGTTAATAAAACGAACAATATATGAAATTAATATTATATCATAATCAGAGGTGTTCGAAGTGGTCTATATTAAAAAGTAACAGACAAAACTATAGCACTTAATTAATGTAAAAAGAACACTGTATATATCTAAATAAAGTTCTTTTTTATTATCACTAGTGTTTAATCTTTTTTTCTCTACTATTTGATATTTATGTCATAAAATTTATGTATTATTTACGAAGGGAAAAGTCTAGTTTCCCACAACACAGGGAATCCTAGTGTGGGATATAGTGTCCTGTAACATATGTAAACATTTTGAAAGTAAAGATATTATTATTATATTATTTCTATTAAAAAAGGCTTATGTTATTATTTTTATCATCCTTAGCCCTCCTTAAAGTCTGTAGTCGCTTACCAGATCACGCCTATAGAGTTCCCACTACTAAGGATTAAACCATTCGCGGGTACAACAAATGCCAATATATTGTTATTTTCGCAATGGGAGAGTGCAGGAGAATTATGTATTTGATTCGAGTTCTGTGCAGCACGAGCGAATCGAGTTTGAATCCCGATTTATGTAACTCTGCTTTATAATTAAATCGATAGATTACTACACACCCAAACATCGGTATACCATCTTTTTTTTCATAATAATAATAATACAAAATCAGGTTATTAAGACCGACAATTAACAACAACATCCTAAAGGAAGGCACCATCGACTTCCGTCGAACGTACTGCCATCCGGGTGAGTCACTTAGGCATGTAATCTCCGGTTGTTCGGAGCTTGTATCTGCACAGACGCGACCTAGAAGTCAGAATTATCCATCAGAAACTTGCTTTGTAATATGGCCTCGGGAATCGGAGATCGCCATTTTATAAGAACAAACTGGATACCGTATTCGAAAATAACAATGTAATGTTCTACTGGCACCGATCCATCATTACGGTTAGAATGGTTCTTGTTGTGATGGAATATATAAAATCCAATTAATGAAAACCTTGTGAAAGTCAAGAAATACTGAAATTGTCCCGGTAGCTGTGTATATCTGTAAACAGGCTTATCTTAATTAGCCTTATCAATCGCGTGAAATAATTGGGGCTTAGTGACGGGACTATCGGGACGGGACGAATTTTTTAAATATTTTTTTTTCTTTTGCAACTTGTATGTTACATCTAAACATATCCGCACTTTCTCCTAGTTATATGTGAGGCTAGAAAGTTTATTTTAGACACTTTGCCATGTTGTATAAAAATGAAAAAAAAAATCAAAAAAGAGAACTGCAGAATTTCTTTAGCCGTTTCTTCTCCGTTCAGGAGACTTGTTGCGACGAAGATTTATTGTTATCGAACAAACATTTGACAAATGAAATGTAATTTCTTATGTCGAAAAATTTAAAGCCTCCTAGCCGCTAGGAGGCACTTCTTAGAGAAGGCCTATGACCAGCAGTGGACTGTCGCAGGTGACGGTGAATATAGAATGTATATTGAGTAGTTGAAGGTTTTTTTTTAATTAATTTAATTAATTACTCTGAGTATTAGTTAAAATGTGTTGAGTGATCTATGTTATAATGAGATGTATGAGAGTATTTGAATTGCCTAAACAAACGAGGTATAAATGAGATTTTACGGAATTAAATCGGGTTGAACATGGGGCAGGATATTATCCAAACAGTTTAATTATAATGTCCGACATACCCATTCATTATTCATCGTACTATATGTTGATGCCAATAAAGAGATAAACCTAATTAATACACGTGAGAATAGATTAAAAGACGAACCAGAGAGAAGACGACCGACAGTTGTAAGTTGGTAGTATGTAAAATATTATGCAAAATAAAAGTGTTGGTAGCTGAATTTTATTTGAAATTGAGAAATCCCACACATATATAATATGTATGTATGTATATAACACAACTAAGGTAATAGCAGTATTTAACGAATACTGTAAGGGGAGGAATGGAGTATAAATATTTTTCTCAGCCCATATATGTCCCACTGCTGAGCACAGGCCTGCCCACTTCTGAAGGAACGTACGTTAACCCAACACGCTTGTCCAATGCGGATTGGCAGGGTTACCAGAATATTATAATATTCGGAATAAATATTTGCGGGCCATACATATATTTATTCCGATGCGGGGATCGAACCCGCGACCATTAATTCCATAGCCAACGTCGTGAAGTATAGTTACATTACAAAAAAAATACTATTTTAATAAATAATATTAAGGCATATTCATCTACGCTAGAGAATCTCATCTATTTCTTTGGTGGGTAATATCATCAAAATGTATCCACAGGTTGAATTACATAAATCATCTAAACGTGGATTAGCAAAGATTGGTGCATGCAAATCACTGATGGTAAGTGCTCACAAACACTCATAGTAACATATTTCGATAATAAGTAATTTTAATACAGTTCATATACTAAGTTTTATTGTTTGTGGCGTAGGTTTTAATCCTTTATTTTAGAAAAGATCGATTCATTTAGAATATGCCCGCCCATACTGAATTTAATAATAAACACCACAAGTATTAAAGAAAACTATAACTAATATTTTAAATACATATATAACACTAATTTCGATATATCTATAAAATAAAATGAGGTCTGTTTGAGTAATGTACATACAAATATGAAATGTTGCGAGTTTTTGTATTATATTCTAAAATATTAACACTATATCCAGCCAGTGCACGCATTATATGAAATATAAATGTTACCTAAATATCGCAATTTTATAAAATATCATATAAACAAGATTATTGGTATTGATTTTATATCAATATGAAATATATAATATCTAAGCACTCTCATCATATCATTTTACAATACACAAATCCCAATACTATAAGTCAATACACATACTGTACTAATAAAAATTTATATTACAATTGAGATGTGACTTAAATCACTTCTTTTGTGTGTTATTTTTTCGTAAAAGCATTTCTAAATGAGCCTCGATTTATTCGCCCTTGCCTAATTCACATTTTCCTCGAAATCGTTCCTTTTTCTCAATGTAACATTTGATTTTAAAATTTTCACAAAGAACCGTACCTACGCGCATTGGGCTCCATATTAAAAAGCATATATGTACGTATATGTATATGTATGTAAGAGATCTTATTTAGACTGTTAATAACGATGACCTTACAGTAGTTGTGTATGTATAGTCTTAAGGCAAAAATCGTCTATCAGTGTGATATGACTCGAAATGAAACAATATGGCGGAATCAGAATTCACTAACATAGCTCTTGGAGTTAATAAAGTGAAGTGGCAATGAGCTGAGTCGTAGAACAAACCACCGATTAAATAGAAGGTTGGTAGAGTGAAGATCGTTATTTAAGAGATAAAGTGTGGGTGGATCTCCAGCTGGATGGAGCGACGATCTGTATTGGGTAACTATCATATATTGGATGTGTATTGTCGAAGGAGGGTATGTCTGTCTACACGTGGAAAAGGCCCTAAGGAAATAAAAGTGTAAGCGAAATATTCAACTTGTTCACAACTTTTTAAATGAGAATATCGAAGAGTAAAAACCAAGATTTAATTCGCCGAGATTTTATTATAAGCTATTGCAAGAAAAGAAAAAATATTTATCTCAAACTTGTTGCCGGTTCATTTTTTTAAGATATTTTTCCAACTGATGAAATCTTTAAAGGGGAAGTCTTTTCTTTATAGCAAATATACAACATATGTATATAAAATTATAATTATTTATCTGTACAATTTTATTTCACAGAAAATATTGTATATATATCTACATATTTTTTTAAAAGCCCATATAAGTCCCACTACTGAGCACGGGCCTCTCCATTTCTGAAGGAACGGACGTTAACCCACCACGCTTGCCCAATGCGGATTGGTGGGGTTTCCAGACTCGAAAGATTTGTAATCCATACACATATGTATTCCGATGCGGGTATAGAACCCGGGACCATTGTCTCCGCGGGCGGAGGGCCCCGCCACTGAGCCATTTGGTCATCATTATTTACATATGAGACGATCTAATTAGGTCTCTGGTGAAAATACAAGACAATAGTCGCGGGTAGGACTTCCGCATCGCGATAACTATATGTATGTCCTACACTTATTTATTTTGAGTCTGGTTGCTCTGTAAATTCACCTTTGATGGTGTGGTGGATTAGCGTCCCTTCCTTGAGAAATATGGAGGCCTAGTACGTAATATGGGAAAAGTAATATGGGAGCATAATAAAATTGCACTCATGTGACGGGAAGACTATTAATTTGGGCTGCATTATTTAAAAAGCATAACTGTTTTAAAAATACATATCTACATATCTCAAACTTCAAAACAATTAGTATGATTACATATAACAAAGAAATAAATACTGATTTGATTACCTTGAAAATGATCTCCTTATAAAAAGTATCTATTACTAAATAAGAGTGCTCGACTCTGACCGTCAGCCATTGTAAATTTTACTTTCTTAAATCTTTTTTAGTTCTTAGAAGCACTGAAAGCACGACTGTAATATCTTTTGCGAGTCCATTATTGTCTGAACCGTCGCATTCTACATTTTTTAGCTTCATTTTTACTAGATAATAATGGAATGGAATGGAAATTCCATTTGTATTTTCAATAGTTTTACCGCAACTAACAATGAAAATTACATAAAAAACAATTTTATATATACATACATCACTAACTAAAACGAAAGTAAGAAAGACTAAAAATTTTATACTAAAATACTTTATTGATTAAATATCACTTAGACGAGCAAGTTTGCGTCGTGAAGTGAGACAGGGGGACGTCATATACCCGAAACTGTTCACTAATGCACTGAAAGACCTTTTGCGAATTAGTAAAGTGGCAATGGGCTGGTCATGTTTGTCGGAGATCCAATAATTACTGAAGCAGACGAGTGCTGGAGTGGAGACCGCGTCCTGACAAACGAAGTGTGGGGCGCTAGATAGTCCGACAAACTGCACAGGGCGGCTGGCAGAAACTGGATGCATGAAGTTGAAGATCGGGCTAGGTGGCGCTTCTTGAGGGAGCCTATGTCCAACAGTGGACTACCACAGGCTGTTAATAATGATGAAACGAGCAAATAATGATAGTATCAATATAGATAGGGAATTGTAATGTTTTGGTGTAATACAGGCTAGCACAGCGACGACAGCAAATATATGTACCAAAATTATTATTTTATAAAAAAAGGCACATTAAAAACTTACATGCCTATATGCCAGCAGTGTTTTCGGTGTAAGAACGTGGGAAGCTTTGCTTTCCATCAGGTGATACGCTTGGTCGTTTGCCTCTCTATACAATAAAAAAGAGCTCCCGCTAGAATGGGTCGAATTAATCGTGGAAGTGGGCACTGTAAACGTCGCCGTACTAGCATGACGACGACTTAAACAGAAAATATAACTCATGTGCGCATGAAGAGACGAGACGCTCTATAATGTTCTATAGTTATGAAAAAACGGAATATTAAAATTATGAAAAATAATCTTCTTCTTCTTACTTTAGCACTACAACTTGGTGTAGGCCTTGGCCACTTCCACAATTCTTCTCCAGCGATCGCTATTCAGGGCAACGCGCTTCCGATTGGTTTTTTTCCTTAGGATAGATATAATCAGGTCTTTCTGAATGCAGTCCTTCCAATGCTTCATGGGTCTACTGCGTGGTCTTTTCTACTGGGGTGTCCAGTTAGTAATGGCTTTAGATCCTCTTAAATCAGCTATTCTCTTAATTTGATTTTATGTATTTGAATTAATGGTTTTATTTATTTAAATAAAATAGTCAAGGTATACAATACCGTACCTTCAAAGAATTACGACCTTAAGTATTAACGTTATTAAAGAATTACGACCTACAGTATTAAAGTTTCGTACTATCAGTGCAAAGAATGCACAACTCCTTTCCCCATATTTTTATGTTGTTACTTCCTTTCTATAACTATTTCCAACATCCACCTCTCAACCATTAAACGCTTCTACGTTGGATGGATGATGGATGGAGGAGGATGTTCCACCCATTACTTACAGTCGTTCCCTAAGGGTCCCAAATAAACTATTATTGCTAAGTAATCCGCTTGCTCGTTTGCTCCTTTTAATAAAAAGAGGCCTGCACTGTACTGCCGGCACATAAATACATGTATAAATTGAATATAATTTTAAATACGAAATAATTGAAAATACGAAATTATAATCCCAAAATAATATGTATAGTCCTATACTAATGTATAAAGAACACTGTGAATATTATATACTATTATGACCCATTGTTATCATCAGGTATAAAACTGTTCTCTAAATTATAAACAAAAATTCTAAAGTTATGGACGTCGGGTATTAAACTCACTTCCGCAAGCTTTTTTATTATTTACGCCAAGGGATTTTCCTCCGGTGCTATGCAATATTGTTTTTGTATTTTTTTACAAACTTAATCCCAAATAATAAAGAATAGAAGTTATAGAGAACAAAAAAACACACAGTTACTTACGCTGAAAATTGTCTTTATTTTACAAATAAAATTACATTCATTTGTTGACGACGTGATATGCTCAGAAAGGAAGGTTCTGTAAATATACAGGTTTGGTTTACAAAAAATTATTCCAAGTCTGCGTGCTTCCCTAATCCACCTTGGACATGAGTGATGGGTTAATATAAATTTTCCCAAGAAATAGGAATATTCGTCATTATCGAGCACGGTATAAGAGAATCAAAATACATATATATAATTAAATAAATTATTAATTATAGTACTAATTCTTTATTCCTTTAATAGGTTATTGAAAATTTGTGTTGTTTTACACTTAATTAGTTATGAATGTTTTTATGGATTAATGTCTATTTCTCTAGAAATGGGAAAGCCCGTAACCAACTGTGGAACGTATATGGGGCGTGAAAAAATTATCGTAATAATGGTAACGTATTATATATATATATATATATATATATATATATATATATATATATATATATATATATATATATATATATATATATATATATATATATATATATATATATATATATATATATATATATATATATATATATATATATTACTTCTTCGTCCTTAAATTTAGCAATTAATTCGAAATCGCTACATTGCAATATAATTAAACAGTCTAGTTAATTACTGTATCGCTTCTAATTAATTAGAGGGAAATGACGTAGTTGAAGACCTGCAATTGACGATCGATCACTTTCCGGACAAAGGGTTGCGCAATTACAGGCTTTTAGATAATTATCAGTATAAGCGATTGTAGGCTGCTTGCAAAATTTATATAGTGGTAAAGCTATGAAAGCACTTATGTGCTAGACCGGGGAAGTACCAAATCATCGCAAAATATCGACATCAGCATTTTATTGTTAGCGCATTTTATACGGAGAGTGCACGAGCATTGGAGGCATTGGGCCTCTTTCTCATTTCTCCACTTTTATTTCCTTCTCTCTCTCTCTTCCATATCATTTCTTCTGCTCTCATTATTCAAGACAGGTAAAGCACCTGCAATGCTTCTACTAGTGAACACCCCATAAGCAATGTTGGTTGTTTACGATCAGGCGATCCGCTGGTTTATCTTTACCACAAAAAAACATCAAGAGCCACACATACTTGAATTTTGAACACTTAAATATTTCTCACTACTCTGCTGCTAAGAGTACACTATTTTTCTATTGAAAATATGAATTTTATGACGAGACCGCGACAAAATAAGATGTTTATTTACTAAATACATACCATTTTTTGTAAAAATAATTGTATATTAAATTACTGACTTAATTGGCCCAGTAATGAAGTTAAGACTTTCGGGAGTCAATGGACACGAGTACAATTTACGCATCACGACTGTAGTCGTCCCGTCAATCCAAGCCTTGAACAAGCGATGTGAGTCGTTGTCCATTCCTTTAGAAATAAAGAGGCTTCTTGGCCAGCAGTGAAACATATATGGACTGAATTAAAATTAAACAAGAATATAAAGAAATGTGGATATATTTTATTATCTATATATATCGTCTTTATTACAATGGCATAATTTTTTATACATAACCTTTACATCAATCGGGCGACATCTACACCCTGTAGGTGTGTACGAGCGAGCCTCGGGATTGAACCCCACTATGGAGCTATGCTCGGGAGGCGATCGCCTCTCGAGCATAGCCCGATCTTTGCGCCGCCGTTGCCAGCGGCTTTTAGGTATTGCGTATCTGGCCAACCCCCTCATCTTCAAATCCGATGAGCAAGTAGGGCCAAATAAGTTGTACATCGCCGTGTTAAAGTCAACACCGGACTCCATCACGACGAGCTTATGGAGTAAACTGGTGAGCAAGCTGGCGGCCGCTCCATATTGTGCAATCCGCTCTGCTCCATACTGAGAGAGCGGGGTGGGGAACAACCTTTACATATCACACGAAATTCAAAAACTTTTGTTGACTAACGCCATCTTTGCGTCTCAGGAGTCCAACAAAAAATTGAATTGTTTATTAATATAATATACATAATCTTATTGTGTTATTTTTATTCTCTATATTACAATATTAATTGGCTACATTTATACTAACGGGAATGTAAAGACATAAGAAACTAAATTATTTTGACGCCCAGCGCCATCTATTAGCCAGTTATTCGTCACTACTAACTAGGCATTTATGTTGAAATATATGAAATTGGAACGACTGTCAATAACTAACGACATCTATTAGAAAGTTAGTAAACTAATAAAATTATTGTATGACGAAATTATAAACGTTTTGGTTTTGTTACGATGTAAAATTGTATGTTATTTTTAAAAGCGATAAGCGATGGCGTATTTCAGTGAGCCAAAAGGTTATTTAATATTAATGGATAAATAAGCAAGCACTAAAATATAGATTTTTTGCTAACTAATAATGCCAGTGTAATCAAATGTCAGCTTTCCATCTCTTTCATCTTTTCATATCTTCTCTTCGTCAGGATTCCCACATTAAAATTAATATCGGTATGGTCTACTAGTGTTTATTTTGTATATGATTTGTATTTTAATTTTTATTTCTTGTTTTGTTTTTTTAAATTGGATTAATAAAAAAAAACTGTACATTGAATTTTAAAATAAAAATAAATAGAGTGAGCATCGAAAAATTAGTATAATTGTTACAAAGATAAGTGATTCGTTAAAAGTGATCGGTCAAAAGGAAACTCTGATTCTGAGGACTACAAATAGTAAGATTACATTTTCTTCCATGACGGGCACCAAGTGGCGATAAATGCGTAGACGGCAGGTCGCTCAGGTAAACAATAACCGAGACTCTCCAGCAATGAAGGTGTCCTCACAATTGTTTCATGGAAGTCGTGAAAGTTAATTACGCCATCCAAATCCACGTCCATTCTCTTTAGCATTATGTCAACAAGTTCCTATGGCAAATAAAAAAAAATATAGTATATATACCACTTCAATATCAGCCCATAGCAGTCCACTGCAGGACATAACCCTTACCCAAGGCGCGCAATCTAGCCATATCTTCAGCTACACGCACCCAGTCTCTGCCAGCCGCCTTGCGCAGATCATCGCTCTATCAGGGGGGCGTCCCACGCTACGTTTGCCGAGACTCAGTTTCCACTCTAGCCCTCGTCTACTCCAATGGTTGTCGATTATTCAAAAAACGTTTCAAACCCATTGCCACTTCAGTCTGGTGAGTTGAAAGCTATATCGGTGACTCTGGTTCTCCAGCGAATTTATTCTTTGTGAATTCTTTCCACCAGAGAAACTCCGAGCATAGTCCTCTCCATAGCCCCCTGAGCGAGTTCGAGCTTGTGAAGCGAACGGACTGTCAGTGTCCATGTTTCGACAGACAGACTACACCAGTTATAATAATAGGCATATACTACACGAGCAGGCCGTCTATATCTGATTGGCCCATTTTATTGACGATAGAAATCGATGTCTCAACTTTACCTGAAGGGCCGGTTTACGAGGATGGTTGTCGTGATAACATGATGAATCTTTTGTTCTTTCATACAGTGTTTAGCTGTGTGGCATTTTTTTCTGCCGCGGGTACCAGTGGATGGGCAGCAGCATCTACCTTAGTAATGGGTAAAACAAACTACGATGCTCTATGCAAGATAATGCGTTTATGGCAACACCTATCATTTTTAGGGTAAAAAAAAACACAAAAGTTAATCCTTTTAAGATAGACTGCAATTGGGCAAATTATTTTATAATTAAACGAGGAAAATCTGTATAGTACTTTACCTTAACTGCTTCTTCAACATCATCATCTCTAGAGGCCTTCGCTAAACTCTTTTTCATAAGTTGATACATTGTTTCCCGTCTCAAATGACCTTCGCTCAGTAAATCGTAGCACTATGAGAATATCAACATATGACGTTAATTTCAAGGTTATAATACAGTATAGGACGATAAATAAAAATATATTGCATATATTCCAGATCGACTGAACCTAGTCACCAAGGCTCAACAAGTCTAAGCGGAATTGATAACAAACTCCATTAGATGTGAAGGCAGATGTTCGTTTAGTTCAGAACTAAAACCTTTAAATTAAAAAATTTTGTCAGTCCTAGAGGACATGGCTAGCTCAAACGCTGAGTAGTAAATATAAGGTATATGTAAGATATTTCATTCTACTATTACTTTAAATAAGATTTATTTCTTTAAAAAATGTAGACATTTCAATTTAGAATAGAAGTTGTGGCCATATTAAAGAAGATTTAAACACTTACAGTAAAGGCGTAAGCAATACGTTCTTCCAAATCTCCGCGTAGGTATAAAGACATTGCCTTCGCAAATGTGGCCATCGTGACGTATGGAGAAGTACCTCGGTCTAATGCGACCATAACACGCTCCATCATATACGAGTCCGTCATCCCTAGGCCAGTATGTAGAACGTCTCTAAAATGAGCTCTGAAATAACAAGTTTTTTTTTATAGTGGAGCAGGCAAAGGTTCACGCGGCTCACTTGGTGATCATCGCCGCACATTTCCGAGCGTGCAGACTATAACTTACCAGTATTTCAATGCAATTGTATTTTTTTTAGCAGATTAGCGAAGCGAGCATTCGATTAATCTGTTAGAAAGTGATCACCGCCGCTTATAGACAGATGTCGGAGGCGTCTTAAATGCGTTGCCGCCCTTTTGTGAACATATATGCTTGTCTCTTGAACGACCCTATGCCGTACTTACATGGGAACACCGCAGGTGGTAAATCGCTCTATATTTTCACAGTTTGTAGCAGAAAACTGCGACTCAGTCTCACGGTTTATGTACATGGGAAAAAACAAAAGAGCAACGATGCTACCTAAGTCATGTAAGGATAAAATGAAACTTGATGAACGATGTATAAAGTAAAAATATGAAAAAATTACTGTAGTCACTGAAATAGCTCATCGAGTTTTCAAAATGAAGCCCGGTTCGGCTGGACACATCTGTCGAGTAACTGACAATTGTTGGTCTCTACATGTGGGTTTAGAGAGATGTATCAAGAGATCGCTATAAAAAATAGACCCGTAGATACTATAATTCCATGGCGAACTTTTAGCGAATAAATAAAAAGTATAAAAATACAATCATAAATTAATTACCGAGATATCAAATCTGACGCAACTGGTTTCTCATCTCTTTTCTGTATTTTGAAAAATATTACCATAATCTCTGAAACAAGATAGTTTTACTTCATTTTTTGTAGCCCACATATATACATTGCACAGCTGGGCAAGGGGCCTACAATTTTTTGAAGAAATAGACATTAAACTACCACGCTTTTCAAGTCTGGAGGGATACGCAAACTTTGAAAAAATACCTGTAGCTCTCATATTTATCTCTATCCAGGGTTTAAACCCATGACCACTGACTTCGGAAGCTGACGCAAAAAATTAGGATTATTTGGCATATAATGTCCAAATAAACATTTATTATGAGTAGCCTTAGGTAACTTTATCTTCATAGATTTTCATCACTTCTTCGGCTTAATTATCAGAATTCATAAAACCATAAGACTTTTTACAGGAATACAAAACTCTGAGTTATTTTTCATGTTTTGTAAAAAAATTATAAATCTGTTATTCTTTAGGTATAAAAAGATGTATATACATACGTATAAAGTACTCCATTGGATATGCTATATGATTATCCGTTAAATGGCATCAAAAGTGATAAAAGCGAAAACATATTTTTTTGGAATTACGATTTCTGATAATTAGGTCAATAACCTGCTAGTATAACAAATTTAATAAATTAAATAATTGTTTCTGTCAAAATGAAAGCACTCCTACGTTCTAATTCGTCGAACGTAAAATGTGTGTCTTTTTGAATTTCTGCCCACATTGCTCCATGTTTCTTACGGAAACGTATTTCTTCCATTG
>JASFAT010000543.1:0-232500 GCA_031353405.1 Baronia brevicornis | reverse complement strand
GCAGGAATCCGGAGGCTCAACTCTTTTATTCTTCTATTCTCTCATTTTTATGTATTATTTTACTAGTTTTATTTTTTATATTTTCATCAATATCCATCTTCTTAAATATTATAATTTTTGCCCTGCACTGTCCATACCCTCTTAGTTGTCCAATAATTTTAGTTCTTTATTATTCAATATAAATATTTTAAATTATTTTATATTCGTGTACATATATATATGTTACAAAATGAATACATCAGAATCTCTATCCTCCCTGTTTCTTTATTTGCGTGTTCAATCTTTTGTTTTGATGTTGAGCAGTGATGTTTCCTTTTTCATAATTTAAAAACTCGTCCCTTAAATTAATCATATTTTTATTAAATACTTGCTTTTGTTCTTGAGAAGCCAAAATAAAAAATTTCACGTTTCTAACTTCAGTTAAAACACGAATATTCCACAGAAAATTTTTGCTACAATAACATAATTTATTGTAGCAAAAAATTTTATTTTTACAACAACTTTCAACAGGAATCTAAGAAAAACCAATTTTTTCTAAATTCAACAAAAATCCGTACTAATTTTAATCCTCTATTTAATTCCCTCAGGGGACCTATTTTAAAAATTAATCCCTCGTGCTGATTGCGTTATAGGAAGAATTTATTTTAATCTCATAAAGGCAGTTTAAGGTGTATATTGTCTGCTATCGTAACGACCTAATTGGCTCAGTGGCGACTTTAACGTTTTCGAAGTCAATGGTCGCGGGTCCAATTGCCGCATGGAGATAAATATATCCAAAAAAGAAACGTATTTGCTGTAAGTAGAAAATGACATATTTCATATTATTCGGTTTCATATTATATACCATTTGAATCAGAAACTGCGTCGAATGATCTCGTGTATCATTTTCAAGTATATTTTCCAAATCTACCGTGAACACGTTTGGAATTTTAACTTCCATTTATCAAGAATTAACGAGGGCTCATTTATGCGTGGCTGTGCTGTATCCACATTTATGCGTTTAATTTGTAAATTATATTAAGAAGATTGATTTTCTTTACTCAGCAATTGAAATACACACTTTAAAAGCCCTTTTAAATTTAATATGAGTTTAAAAATTCCGAAATATATTATATCTCAGGAATATATTATAACTCGTAAGTAAATACTTCTAACATAGAGAATGTAAAAAAAGTGCGCTAAAGATATCTGTACAAAATTTATGCAGGACTTTTGGCACTCAGCCGAGCCCAAATATCGTCCCAACAAGTCAATATTTACGATATTTGAACCATTTATCGTCATTGTGTATGTGCCACTGCGTTCACAACTAAAGCTAAACTGTTAGCTCTTTGATTAAATATAAAGCTTTATTTTTTTATTTAAGTTATTTCATCATCATCATCATTAGTCTAAGGCAATCCACTGGGCAAAGGCCTCTGACAAAACGCACCACTTAGTCCAGTCTTCTGGTACCCGCTTTCAGCTTCTGCCAACTACCCTGCGTGAATTGTTGTTAATTTTTTTATGGGATAGAAAGGCAAACAAGCAGGCGTGTCACCTGATGGAAAGCAATCAACGCCGCCCATAGACATCCGCAGTGCCATAGGCAGTGCGGAAGCGTTGCTGACCTTTAAGGAAAGTGTCATTATGGGAGTGGGAGGAGAGGGGAAGGGAGAGGGTGTTGGGCCTCTGGAACTCTCGCTCACCGTACGAAGCGCGGTAACTAAGCTACCAGTCAGACGCCAGTTTTCTGCGGGAGTGTGGTACTTCCCCGGGTGAGCCGGCCCATTCATGCTACAGACAAATATTATGCCATTCTTGACAATATTCTACAAAATAACATGGTGTTAATATTAAATTCAAATGAATTACATATATTTATTAATTATACAAGTAGGTACGTATTTCATTCTTTGTTAGTGGTATTATTTACATACAAATTAAAGTAAACACTCACACTGATTGATTTGCTTTTTTATACAACACGTACAACGAAACATTTTAATTTGCTGATTGCTACAATACTCTCTTGACCGCACAACATTGACTTCAATCACGTCATATTATTTTATTATTTGGTATGACATTAATATATTTATTTAACGCATTTACATATGTAACTGAGTATATGCTACAGCGCGTATGTTGAGTTGGTTTTCTTAAGTAGATACAAAACCATTTTATTGCCTTTCTTGGCCTAAATAAAATATGAGAGGATTTTATTTATTCAAAAGCCTGTTTTTTATAGTAGATACATACATATAAGAGTAAGTACAATTATATAGTAATAGAGTAGAACTTCGTTTTATGTATAAACTACATATATTAATTACAATAATAGATGATTATACTATTTTTTTTATGTAAAACTCAAAAGTCGACGGTAAAGCTCTCTACCCTGGGGCAGATTATACGATCAGATGCAGAATACTTGAAAAAAAAAACCGATAGAAGCATTCATTTGCGCTGATCCGTTCCGATCCGCATCCGTTGTCTTTTTAAAAGTAGCCCATACCTCAAAACCTAAAGGTGAAACCAGTGCGACTTGCCTATACTCCTTTATGGCGTTAAAATCTTAACTAGATAATATGTCTGCTTCACGACTTCAAAGTCACCCATAGAGCTATAATGAGGACTTTACTCGGTATTTCTGTGTTGGATATGACTTGAAGCCCGCTGAAAAACATTGACATAGTTCTTCGAGTTATTAAATTGAAGTGGCAATGAGTTGACCAACGGAGAACCAACAACCGCTGGTATAGACGAATGTTGAAGTAGAAACCGCACCTCGGCAAACGTAGTATGGTACGACCCTCGTTCGATTGGAGCACCGATGTATGCAGAGCGGAATACACTGCTAAACCATTCATACTACTTAAAATAAGTTCTATCCCCATCACCTGAATCGCTAGCCAATTACAACCGTGCGTTTGAGTCGCAGATTTTTGCAATGAAATTTTAAATGTGGAACGATCTACCACCTGCGATGTTTCCACATAAATACGGAGGCATTCAAGAAACGAGCGTATATGTTCACAAAAGGCCAGCAACGCATCTGAGACGCCTTCTGCGTTGCGGATACCTATACTAACCTCCTGTGAAAGCGTTAAGGATGTAGTTGAAGAGCGTTTAATAACATAGACATGTTCAGACTACCTAACCTTACGTAAAAGCTCTAGGTATGTGTTTTAGACACATTTCCCAGCAAACAGCGTGCATTGTGCAAGATTGGCTAAACTCTTGTGAAACCTCATAATGGTAACCTCGTTGAAATAATCTTATGTTCAGCTTCTCCTGAAACTGGATAGTTTTTGTTAAAGTCCACAGCTTTCTAACAAAGTCCATGGAGAGGTACTTGTGGAAGCTTCAAGGATGCAGTTGAAAAGCATTCAATATTATGAGTATGTGCAAAACACAGGCTAACCTCTCGTGAAACCCCTTATAATGTAATTTAGGCGCATTTTGCAGCAAACAATGTGCGTTTGGACTACACTCGCTTACCTTTCTTGAAAGCTCTTAGAATATGCTGTTTATTTTTAATATGAAGTACCCTTATGTTCTCATGGTTATCCTCAAGTGAAAACTCTAGAGATTTAGTGCCTATTGGAGTTATGCGCATCACTCTCCAGGCAGAATATCAATACACGACTATAAACCTATCGAGACAAGGAAAATATAGAAAACAATAACTATGCGATGTATATTCAAAATCAGCTTTAAAACAACACATTTTTCACAATAAAAATAAATACTTTGTGTTAAATTGTCGAAGTAGTGATAATGGAGTTGAACAAAAAAGTGCAATAACAGACAGAACAGCTGGATGATGCTTCAGCGCAGGAACGTGGCAGGTTTGCTGCGTTCCGCTATGGGAATGGGCCTTGGGGACCAAAATCCCACTGTGTGGACTGCAACTCAGTAGGCGACCGTCCCCCGGTCTTTGGTACTGCTTTAGGAGCATCCTATCGACTTCGCGTCGTCTAGATGTGGCCTAACCTCTTTCTGCATTGAGTCCGTCGCAGGCCCTTCATTCGCGGGCGCCAGGCAGCGACTGTAGGAGCTCTATAAGCTTCAAAAATTGTGATAGCGTTGCAACACAAGGATTCTTACTACTTAGTTAAAAGTCATATAAAATAGAGGGCGAGATTACGGAGCATAATTTGCAATAGTGTAAGACACGTGAGTTCTTTCTAGTGAAGCACGTCAAATCACCGCTATTAGCTTTTTTATTACGCTTACTTAATGTATTGATAGGTTAATCTGTTTAAAATGTTCAATTGAAACCATTTGCGCAGCGTTGGTATAATGAGCGCCAGCTGCATTTCGCTGTTATCCAATTAGATAACTTGGACTTCGATGTAACGTCGTAGTTTCGATTGAATTAAGCTATTATGATATTGCTTTTGGGGTATTAACGCTATCCAATCAAACGGTAAACTCGCCAGTGTATATTTCAATATAATAGAATTTAAATGAATCAATAATTAATAGGGATAGCGACTGCTCCAGAATTGCTGCACCTCGCGAAGGAGGAGGAGAGTTGTGCTGATTTGGCTTCCAACCTTCGCAAGTTGGAGAGGCACTCATAGAAGAAGAAGAAAATTTAACATAAAAATTATAGACCGCTGATTAATAATTAATTATATCAATTATTAATCATGGCCGCAATAGTCTACTCATCATTGCCGCTCTCATAACTAAAGGATGTTGACGTAATCTTGACGCAAGCGTGCACGGGATCCCAAATTAGATTTTTTTAACTCATTCCACTTTTTTGCTACATCAGTGGTCCATATGACGGCCACGGGATGAAATGACATGGTCCTATTACAAGCCGTGCTAATATAAAACCACTCTGCAAACATTGCTAATGTAAGAATAGTATATATAAACTAAAAGCTTTCATATATACATATCATTACACATATCGACAAAAAAAAAGAAAAAAGGTAAAATGGAAACGCCATCATATACAAAAAAACTTTTAAGAATTCTAAAACAAAATTTTGGTCGTAGAGCTGTGAGATTTGCTTTAGTATTTTTTTCTGATTCAAATAGGCAATATTTTTTTTTATATATGTCATTTACGGTGTTTTCGCTTGTTGCGTCTATATATACGAATTATATTCTACTTTTTTATATTTAGCCTTATTAATAATTGTTTTTTTAATTTATTATATACCCATAAAGTGTATCGAGATAAGCTAACCATTAATATTACCAATTTTATGTTGCCGGGTTTTCGGTTATAACGTTCTGAACTTTAAGTAGCATATGTGCCGCATGTTCGAGATTCTACTTCCGATAGTTAAAAATTGTAATACTTTTATCGGTTGTCTACTGTCTTTATTTTTTAATGACATAATTTTCATGAAATTCTATGAAGGGACGTCGAATAAAGAGAAAATTTTAGGTTTAGGTTGTTTGAGATAACATGTTCTGTTTTTTTTTTTTAAATCCGATTTATAGTTCACTAGACAATAATTGAAATTACATATATACTATTCACACACACTGCAAACATTAGCAATGTTTGCAGTGGTACACGGCTTTTAATAGGACCATTTCATTTCATCCCGTGGCCGTCATATGGACCACTGATGTAGCAAAAAAGTAGAATGAGTTAAAAAAATCTAATTTGGGATCCCGTGCACGCTTGCGTAAAGATTACGTCAACATCCTTTAGCTATAAGAGCGGCAATGATAAGTAGACTATTGCAGCCATAATGATTAAATAATTAATATAACCTATTATTAATCAGCTATCTATAATTGTTATATTAATTATTCTTCTTCTTCTAAGAGTGCCTCTCCGTCTTATGAAGGTTGGTAGGCAATTCAGCACAACTCTCCTCCTCTTTCGCGAGGTGCAGCAGTTCTGGAGCACTGGCTATCCCGGTCCACTCCCTTATATTACGTAGCCAAGACTTTCTTTTTCGACTAACTTGTCTTTTTCCCGCGATTTTTCCTATCATGATCAGTTGCAACAACTTGTACCTGTCATGTCTCAGGATATGTCCCAGGTAAGCAACTTTTCTACCTTACATAAATTAATGAAAACATAAAATGAAAATTTTTAATAATTAGATTTTCACAGCAGAGCAGGCACACGGAAATGCGGGTCACTTGGTGGTGAGCCTACACCAACACACATGGACACCCACAAGACCGGAGGTGTCGCAAATGCGTTGCGGGCCTTTACCGAACAAATATGCTAAAGGCAATACGTTTTTAATATTTGCAATGTGATTTCCGGAATAGAAAGAGTTTACTTCATTTCTTCTTATGGATGTCTTAGGAAACAAATAATAGTTGATGGTCAACAGCATCAACCTGATAATAAAACCTAATTTTATGCTTTATACAATAATATGTGATTAAAGGCCGGCAACGCTTCTGAAATACCTATAGCAATAGTTTCTTTCGGACTCGGAGCGGATTTCTATGGACGGCCTTGATTGCTTTCCATCAGGTGACACAAGTGCTCGTAGGCTCTTCTATCCCATAAACTACAAATAAAAGTTACCGGCACCACTATTTAGAAATAAAACACAAATTACTATTATAGATATAGAAATAAATTTATATTATAGATATAAAATAGATATAAAAATAATAAAA
This sequence comes from Baronia brevicornis, assembly GCA_031353405.1. Lineage (NCBI taxonomy): Eukaryota > Metazoa > Arthropoda > Insecta > Lepidoptera > Papilionidae > Baronia > Baronia brevicornis. The sequence continues at coordinate 225,897 of JASFAT010000543.1, read as the reverse complement.
TATTAATTATTAATTATAAATAGCCCTTTTACAATGCACTAATGAGCATAAACTTTATAGATATATATAGACACGGATACACAGTAAAATGTTTGGTTATATATAATTAATCTACAATCGGGTTTCGAGTGTAAGAGACAATAATAATAATAATAACAAAATTCGAAACAGACACGGGCAGACCGGCCTCCGCAAGTACAAACAGCCCATTCTTATTTTAAATATTTACAATGTACTAATATGTAAAAAAACTGAAAGTATAGCAGTACTGCTCGCACGAAATGAGCTCAGTCAAGCTCCAAAACTCAGTTCGTGCGTACAGCATCTGTTGTCTTTGAGCACTTGTCCTTGAGAGAATTTTTATGATATTGCAACGCCGACCTTCTTATTCGCGTTTACGGTAATGTACGCCCATAATGGGATAATGGAATTAAAAATAAATATATAATAATAACCTAAATTTATTTTATCTAGCCAGTCCTGTTTTTTGAATATATTATGAAATGTATAAATAATATGTATGTTTTTTTTTAAATAATAATCTGACGACCAAATTAGTATGGTTGCGAAGATACTGCTTTCAGAATCAATCATTACGGGTTCGTTCCCCGCATCGGGATAAATATATTTACGACCTACAGGTATTACTTCTGAATCTGGTTGAACTGCCTACTATCTTCTTTGAACAAGCGTAGTGAGTTAAGGTACGGAACATTTGGGGCATTAAACTCGTATAGATTTAAGAAGATATTATACTATATAGTTGACATACAACATGCTATGCAAACATACAACAATGCAACATTAAAACCAATTAAAATTAAACGTTAGAAATTGAATATATAAAATAATTACGTATATATAGTTTAATGATTATTGGAATGCCAATATAATTAATCTTATCAGCGTTATGATTCTGCCGTAATCCTAAGTTCCTGTATCAATAAAATGGGATTAAAAGGAAGCGATATGAAACTGATGGTGAAGTTACGTAAATAAAGATATAGCAATCAACTATATACTGTGCTCTGCTGTTCACGAATGATAATTATTAAGACCAATGTTGAAAGAAGATATGTAGTGTTGTTTACTTTACATTAAATACACTGAGTTTTTTGTATAATTTATTAACATGTTAATAATCTCCAAAACAGCAGTGGAAATCTAAGTAATAATAAGAGGTAAGTTCTAAGTATCCTTTTTTATTTATAGTACTGTTACAATGGTGATACACAATTATTATACAATTCCGGAATGATTAAAATAATTAATATATAAACTTTCTTATTTCAGATTGTCTTTGTCCTTTCTTCTCTAGATAATTTAGTTAATAGTGGGATGTTCATATGTTTTTAATTGTAATAGGTAGATATAGCTAATTGAATAACTGGGAAACTCACGTGTTGAAAGCAACTCATAATAGGGAACTGCTACTTTAGTGTTATTACATTCCATAGCGGTTCTATAGCTCCTTTGCCTAATTAGTTTTGGAATATGCTAGAAATTACAGGAACTCATAATTACATAGTAGATAATAGATAAAGTAGGTTATTGTATGTAAAACCCTGCCAAGCCTATTTTTATTGTACATTTTCCGTCATTGTATAGTCGAACCTACTGTTTTTCGTTAGTGCCTTACGAAGAAACTGTGCCAATAAATGACAGTAGATATGAAGCCTGGGTAATAAAATCAAAGTGTGATCCCCAGTCCATCAGTCAAACATGGAGATTAATGCAATATCTCTCAATTTTAAGGGAATTCAATATCTCTTAGAAGACTATTATGATTGTACCCATGTATAGGGTGCCGGGTGGCAGAATTAGATTTTCTACCTTAACTACTAATTTAAACAAGGATCATTCGACCGAATTAATATAAAGTTATGAGTCAAATATTCTTGTTTCAAAGTTAAAATAAGTTAAAATTAGTTCAAAACATACTCCGGGCACCTATTAGTTTGTTTAGTTAGCTAGTACCTATTAATGAAAGCATTTATAGAAACACACTTATTCTTTTCAGCCGAACATCACCTTGATAGGTATAAGTACGAAGAGAATATGATGAGAAGAGAACTTGATAGGTATAAGTAAGAATCGTTTGATATAATAAACATACAAGGAAGTACAATAGAAACATACCAGTATGTCAAATTAACCCAATTAGATGTAAGCAATGTTATTGACAAAAAACATGAGACGAGCAGGAGTGGCGAAATATTTATGGGTCAAAGTTATACCCTAAATATCTTATACTCTATGTCAATCTACTTTGATACTAATGTAAGAATACAGTTTATTAACCATATTTTATAAAGTTTAGTGATGCAAATAACCGAACCGACCACGATCGATGGTGAAGTTCTCGAAGTTGTCCAGGAATATGTCTACCTAGGCCAAATAGTGCGATTAGACGGAGACAACTTCGAGAAAGAAGCCGACAGAAAGATACAGCTGGGCTGGGCAGCGTTCAGGAAATTCCGTCAAGTCTTCTCGTCGCCCATACCACAAAGTCTGAAGACAAAAGTCTTCAACCAGTGCGTCCTGCCCGTACTCTCTTACGGTGCCGAGACGTGGACACTGACAGTCCGTCTCCTCGCCAAGCTCAAAGTCGCTCAGAGGGCTATGGAGAGAGCTATGCTCGGGGTTTCTCTGGTGGACAGAATTTGAAATGAAGAAATTCGCCGGAGAACCAGAGTCACCGACATTGCTCTTCAAGTTAGCACACTGAAGTGGCAATGGGCTGGACACGTTTGTCGAAGAACCGACAATCGTTGGAGTAGACGAGTGCTGGAGTGGAGACCGCGACTCGACAAACGTAGTGTGGGACGCCCTCCTGCTAGATGGAGCGACGATCTGCACAAGGCGGCAGAGACTGGATGCGTGTAGCCGAAGATCGGGCTAGGTGGCGCGCCTTGGGTGAGGCCTATGTCCAGCAGTGGGCTGCCGCGGGCTGATATTGAGTGATGCAAATACTAGTACTGATTAGAAATCGATTAATTGATTAAATTATTTGATTCGATTAATTGAATAATACATAAGTGTTACACAAAATATGACAATCGTATATAAGTCGTGTCAAATATTTTCATATACTCGTTAGAGTGAAATACTTAATAAAAAAAATATTTATATTTCAAGGCTACCAGAAATTAGGGTATATTCCGTTCCCTTTTCTGAAATCCTTTTTTCTCCTCCGTGTGCTGTTACTATGATAGTTGCATATGTGTAGCGATTATTTTTGATGGTAAGCACCATCAGGTGATCGTTTGACTATCACTTCCACATAAAAGAACCAAAATATTTAATAAGTTATTGATTTCTCCAATTTCCATTGAATTAACTCCATTAATATTAACCCATGGCAGTTTCATGCTTGATCTTCGGCTACACTATAATTTTAACTCAATGTTATTTTATTTTCATGTATATATATATATATATATATATATATATATATATATATATATATATATATATATATATATATATATATATATACAATTTCGTAAGTAAACACACTTTTTTTATAAGATTTCATTCAATTGTAATTAAAATTTCTTAATTTTATTAAGTTATTCGACGAATAATAGGAAAAAGTGGTTAAATATATATTTTATATCCATACATTCATTCGTATTTATCTCGACGAATTCTTGTAAAATGACAATGAACCTAAATTTGCAAATAAACTTGAAAATAACAGAACGCGGTCACAGAGTGCGTCTCTGACTAGTGTTCTGATCAAACACTTCAGTGATAGAAAAGCGGACGTCGAGGGGAGGCATAACTAGTTCCATGCACATATGCCGAAGGCCCTTGATATGATTATGTCCCTTATAGATCGACTTACTGTACTATAAAAAATACTGTTTAGAAAAAAATACCATATGAAACTTCCACTTGCTATTAATTTATGCATAATAGCCGTAAAAAATTATTTTGCTTATACTTTTGTTTGGGCTCAGTTGAATAAATGGCTCAATATGTCTTCGTCTCAGTTACGAGAACTTGCTACTAGTCATAGTCTTGTGTGTTTCTCGCCAGTTAGCTTGAAGTTTGTCCACATCCACGAACACCACGTTGCTCTAACGATATCCAGTGCAATCAGCCGGACGCTACACGGACGGTAATCTCGTGTATACACTTTCGGCAACACGATATTCCCCCATCCTCCTTAGATGTTTGAGCCAAAGGAGTCTATTAGCCTGTCTCTCAGATAATTGGCGTCGGTTACGAGCCCTCCGATTTCAACGTCCTTCAGAATTCCCTAGCTTCTTTTCATTGATGGCAATTAGTTATAACTATTATGCAAGTATCAAGTAAAATACGATAAAATCAAATCTCTTGAAATTTAACCAGCCAACTTATCACGTCACGTCTTGATAAAATGGTAGCTATTCTACCAAAATCTTCTATGGACTTTTTCAATCAACTTAAAAAGTCACGATATATGCATTTATTTCATATCACTTTATATATACGCCTTAATCGAACTACACAATCACAAATAAACTATATAACTGATCATAATATAAGATTATGAAAATGAAATAAAAACATAACGTCACTGATGTAATTTTGAAAAAAATTTTTTTTTATTCATATTACGTACTATTATTTGTATCTTCGACCAGCATGAGCATTGTAATAAAATTACACTTAACGGTGGTGTTTATAAAAGATAATTATTGATCGATTAATACTTACTGTATTATAATATTTTAATTTGTGGAATCAAAAATCAATAATGTCTAGTCTATTTACCACATACCATAGACGATGATCTTGAAATAGAATCCATTGTTTTTTAACTCCTATATTTATTTTCACGACGGTTTATTTTATTAAAGAGCAAAATATTAATAATAATAACTAGAAATACAATTTATATATACTGTGCTGATTCTGTGGCTTCAATATTTATATTATTCTCCGGGGTATAAAATAGGCCGACCAGCGTCACATTTCTTCCCATCGGAAATTGACTGTAGGCCAGATATCCGTAAAACAATCCAATAATGTTGCTATTACATATACAATACCGTAAGTAAAATGGTAATATATATATTTTTTTCAATATTAATGTCTTAATTTAACATATAATTTGGTAGACATGTATGTACTGAGTAATACATTAATAAATGTATCACTAATGTAATGAAATTTTTTATTTGAATTATAAAAACATTATATTACTTTTAAAAATCCGAAATTTATAAATTTAAAATAAAAAAGAAATAAGATGTTTTATAAAAACAAAAAAACATTAGTTCAAATGACGTCTTTAAATAGACATGTCACCCGTCCGGCATAAGAAATTGAAATTATATATATTGAGATATAAAATACAAAGTGAAAAACGTTAATAAAGTATGAATAATATGTTATATAAATATACAATGAATGAAAAATAAATTAATTTGAATGGGAAGAATTTCAATTACATCGATTAAAAAACCCCCTAAAGATCCCGGGTGTCCTCGTAAGCTGTACGGCAGGCACGCTACAGTACTACATCTAGTAGATTTTGACTTCGTTTGTTTATGACGTGACGTCAGTCGATTCTATAAGCGTACCGGTTACCGTAAAATCTTCCATAAACGTTGACTCAAGTGCCTAATGGATGTTCTCTACACTTTCATCTCAGTACTTGTAACATATGTATTGCTTTTGTCAGTGCTTGTAAAATATATACAAACACACACACTCATCGAAAGTATCAATGGATCATGATTTTATTTGACCAAATTCTTCACCAGTACAGTATGTTCACTTCTTTTGTTATACAAACTGAAAAAAAAAATATTTAAAAAACTTGTGTGTAAGAATTTACTTTTAGTACTAGATGTCCTGAAGTTCTGAGAGATCCACACTTTTTTCTGGGCAGCACTCTCATAATTGTAATCTATTATAATTATGAAATAAGATAAACACACAAATAAAAAATATTTTTAACTAGATATCATCGTGGATGTACGCAAAATAACACATCGAAGTTTAGTCATAATAAGTTTAGAGGTCATAATAGGAATGGTATATGAATGTTTAGGTGACAATTATAATATGTTATATGAACATAAAACTCCCGTAAAGCATAAAATAAATATTTAAGATGTACAACGAACACAATAACAACATTACCTTAAATTCTCAACCTTAAAAGTAAAATGTAATACGCCATTAAATTCACTTAACTTCCCCCATTACTGTTTCTCGACTACATACGTATGTACCTAACGGAACATTTACTAAGTGGAACCGGTGTTTTACTTCAAAATGACTGATTTATATGAGCGTGTACTGTAGTAATATACAAAATTAATGTATCTAAATTTATAAAACATTTTTATTTAAATACGTAAAAACTAAATATATAAATAAACTTATTTTTTTAACTGTTTTTTTATGGGATAGGAAGGCAAACGAACAAACGTGTCACCTGATGGAAAACAATCAACGCCGCCCATAAACTTCCGCAACGCCATAGGCAGTGCGTAAGCGTTGCCAATCTTCAAGGAACTCTTCTCGGAACTCGGCCGCCTACCGTACGAAGCGCAATAGGTAAACTACTACTCACACGCCGGTTTTCTGAGGAAGTATGGTACTTCCCCTAGAGAGCAGGCCCATTCATGCTACAGAAAAATATTATGCCATTCTTGACAAAGTATTCGTCTGCAGCGTGGCTCTACCACTATCGATTAACTTTCGCGATATTAAAATTTGAAAGACAAAGAAATAATTGTTTTCTCTGATTATTATTGATTGATAGAGAACATACAGAACAGTATTGAAAATCTTGCCCTTTAGTGCACATGAGTGATATTTTCTATTAATGTAATGATATATATGTTTATATAAAAGAATAAAACAATATATTTAGAAGAGGGTATTATTTGAAAAAACCCCATCAAGAACCCGGGTATACCGTACATATGTATATCAACAACATTATAAATAGTACAACGATAACAGTTAAATGTTCGATATTGGTTTCCATGAGGGATTTTAGTGTAATCCCCACACTTGACTCGGACATTTGCATTTATAATTTATATAAACATTATCTATGGAAGACCTATTTAGTTTAGTGACGAAGTCACCGCTTTATGGGTCAATGGTCGATTACAGAATAGAATAGAACAATTTTATTCATGACACTTTTTTTATGATAGCTAAAATTAAAAATTAAATAATATTACATTATACACATAAACAATTATCGCATCGAGATATATACATACATACACATATTGGCTTAAAGGTATTTATTCCGAGCTTGGATGTCCTGCCAATCCGTCTAACATAGGACAAGCGCTAATTTTTCAGAAATGAGAAAGCCTCATGCAGACATACATTTGTATATGGGCTGTAAAACAATAGATGTTTTTCTCGTCCCCTTGTACGACATCTACATGACTGGGAGCGAAAGCGAGAAATAACTGGGAGTGACCTTTTCCACACCGAAAACTACACGTCAGAAATTAATATGTTATCTGTAGAATATATGTAATTTTTTTTATAATAGAGCTAATGAGCATGCGGGCCACCTGGTGGTAAATGATCACCCATAGACATCCACAACACTGGCATCTTGGATGCGTTGCCGTCCTTTACTACGTAGAGTATAATAAAAAGCTATCGTTCAGCATCGATATGGAGTTTCACTTCCATAACTCACGCATTCCGTTCCATGATATACGCTGTTTAGTGCCATGGTAGTTAATTTATGCACTGAAACTAAACAGGTGTTCAATAAACCTTTCGTTGGTCTCATGACGTCTTAATGTAATATTTACGTTAGAATTATTATTGATCCGAAACATCTGGGATTAATCACTCTACACTTACTACACTATGTCGACACTCCTTTAGTATCGATATAGCACGAGAAATAAATACGAACAAAAAATTTAAAAATAATATTAAAAAAATGCATTTTATTGTTCAAATTTAAATGTTTAGGCATATTGCAAACAAATGTTTGCATAACCTACCTCTGTGTTGAAGCTATAGCTTTTGGAGTAAATGGTCACAGGTTTACAAGTACACATATATAACCTACAGAAATTGATTCCAAACCTGAGTAACTCGCTGGAATCCATCACCCTTGTCTAAGCCTACCTTAGACAAGAGTGATGGTTTACCGGGCCAACGGAGGTTATCCCCCTTTGTTTTTCCTATTATGACGGCATCTGTCACAAGGTCTTCAGTCAATAGATCAAGATATGCATAATTAAAGAAATTCTAAAACGCACGTTCTACTATCATAAGACTTTGTAGCCTACTGGCTTTGAGACTACAAGTATAATCAAAGTTTAGAAAGCAGACAATTAAATAGAAGAAAAACAAAATTTTCAGTTATAATTTAGCAGTATTTCGCTTTGTGTCTAAAGGTGTAAGTAGACCGCAAGTTTATCTCTTAGCCAGTACGACCCTTAGAAACGGTTAACCCAATTTGCTGAGAAGGTATTTTATTTCAGTAATTGCTACACACATCGTGGTGAAGCCACGTGACGATATTAGAATCGCACATATGTATGTGCGATTGTGCGCGATGTATGTGTGTTGCTGGCCTCAAATCTCCTCTGAATTGTGGTTACGTTTTTTGTAGGCATTAATTTCGTATGAATTCGAAAATACCGTCATGATGAACTGTTTCCAAAGAATAACCTCGAATATTTCCACAAGATATGTATCTTGTCGAAATACTCGAGGTCATTCTTCGGAAACAGTTCATCATGTCGGTATTTTCAAATTCATACGAAATTAATGCCTACAAAAAACGTATTTACAACTCTCTCCTCTGAGGCAAGCAAAGCATACATATAAGTACATATATAAACACATACGCATACATATGGAATACATATTCCCCCGAGTAATTTCACGGGGGATTCGATTGCTCTTTCGCATCCCCATTCTATAACAAAAAGAAATTTTTATTACAGCTTATATATATTTCACTACTGAGCACAGGCCTTCCCTATTTCTGGTGAAACGGATATTAATCCATCACGCTTGTTCAATGCAGATTGGTGGGGTAACCAAACTCGAAATAAATATCCGTAGGACATACATATATTTATTCCGATGCGGGGATCGAAACCGCGACCGTGGACTATGTAGACGGCTTCCCCGCCACTAAGCCAATCGGTGGGCCGTTCATATATGCCTCACAAAATACATATCTTAAATTTACAAATACTTGAATACCTATACTGAAATTGTGCCCTGGGTGGGTCTTGTCGATGTAACAAATTTCAATTTACTTCGATCGAAGGCTTTCAATACTTTTAATATTTTTTTTTCTCTGTCTTCCTATTTTTTATTAACGAACAAGCGTATCGCTTCATGGAAAGCAATCAACGCCACCTATAAATATCTGCAACACTATAGGCATGGCAGATGAGTTGTTAGCCTTCTTGAGGTTCCAATATTGTAACCTATCCTCTTGTTTTTTCGATCCAGTTTTTCTCCTACATGATATTTAAAACAACATTGTCATTTATTTTATTGTATAAAAGATCGAACATTACGATACTAAATCGATTTTTCTCTTTCCAGATGCCACAGACTGGAGTTATAATTGAAATTCACCGAGTACATTACATTTATAATAATCAGCAAAGTTAAAAATGTGATGCAGTAAATTGAATAGGACATGCAAAACTTCAGAAACAACACAGATATAAAAAAGAATCCAAAGTTTCAACTATTGGAGTTTTTAATAAGACAATGCTTCTATGAAAATGTTACACACAGTAGAGTTGTATCTAATTCCGCAATACATGAATCGGGTAAGTGATAATGTGTTTTGTTTATAATACTAATACTTTCATTACAATCTACTATTGGTCATTGACCCCCTTTACATTACATTAAAAATCCACTGTTGGACATTGACCTCTCTCAGTAACCTTCTTCAATAACCGTTACGATTGGCGAGCGGATTGGCTATTGCAGATTTGTATTTGCGTTTTCACTACTAACATAAATGGTTCTGTCCACGCGCTAGTGTTGAAGTCCGTAAACGCCTTGTACGACATACACGGTAATAAATAAGATAGTCCTATTCTTTACCGGAAATTTTCGCCAAAATATCGTAACGATGCAAAAAAAATAACAATTTGAAATAGAAATTACTTAAGATCATGCAGAACAACAACGCTATTTAACGGTCAGAATTAATAATGGCAATATCTCAACAAGCTAAAATTTCAATGAATATTTTGTCTTATAAATGTTTTGATTAATATTATATATTAACTCTGCCGCACTCGTTCGTCAACCGCAAAGGTTAAAGCCGATCAATAACTGTTCACTTAACAAATAAATTAGAATTAATGTGTGTGAACATGAAAATATATCTGCGGATAGCATTTCAGTGGACACACTGAATAGTGTCAAAATGTAGGTTGTAAGTATTATATAGCTTTATCTATATAGAAGGTTAATCGAGCTTGTCGAATTTATGCGTTCAGAAAATAACATATCAACTAATTTAACCCTGCAAATAATGCTTTAAATATATTCAATAAACTTATTTTAAATCATTTTATAAATCTCATAAGTATGGAAAAAAAAATATAAGTAAAGAAATCAAGACTTGAAACTTGAAATGTTACAATATACATACGGGTACATTGTATGTATGTCCTAGGATAAGTAACCTAAGACATTCTATTCCTTTATTCTATTTTGTTGATCTGGTTGTTGGTTTGAATATATTTATTTGGCGAACCGTCTACCGGCGGAGAAGACGAATAGAAATTGAGATCACTTTTTCTACTGACTATAACTAGATAAGAAAAGCCAAATATCCGGCAAAGTAGACTACTCTGCAGGAGGCCTACAACAAAGAATGACTGCTAGTTTACTGATGATAATATTGATTTATATATAGTTAATTACTTTTAGAGTTTGTAATAAATAACTTATCGCATAATAGCACATTAAACAGCAATAGTAAGTAAGCTTAGAATCTGATGTCATGAATTCGTATCTTCCAATCGACTCTTCATGTGGACCATTTCCTAGCACAATCGTTATTACCTTACTTGGTTAATAGAAATTAATATAATATTAAAAATATTACTAGCCTTTTACATACTTTGCAACATACTTTTTCATACATACTTTTATACAGTACAATGTGTCGATTACTGAAGAATAAAAAATATTATTAACCAGATTCTGCACCGTCATGTCCAAAAACATTCGACGGGTTCGCATGCTGGGATGAGACACCCGCATCTGCCACCGCATTTCAATCGTGTCCAGACTTTGTCGTGGGCTTCGACCCTCGGCGTTTAGCATACAAGAGGTATGATGATTAACATTTTATCTCTTACTTTTGATCTATTTCTGAAGTTTACGTCAAACCCGAAACATACTTTGATACATATTTTTAAATTAATATTTTTTGTAACTTCTAAAGGTTTCAGAGATTTTGAGCACTGACGTACGGAATTGTCATTCACCTAGTGTCGTCATTTAACTAGAACGCACCGTGTTCTAGTTAAATGACGATTCATCATCAGACTATCGGAAACAATCGGCATCTAGTACGGTGCGTTTTTTCCGAAATTTCTTTCCACTACCTCTACCTCTAACCGTGTTTCGGAACCTATACGGCATTGGCTACTTCAAAAAAGCCTACACATTTCTTAAAGCTTGGCAACGCTTCTGAAATGTATGTGTCACCGATTGTCTATGGGCGACGTGAATTGCTTTCCATCAGGTGCCACGCCTACTCGTTTGCCGTATATTTGCGTATATTATATATCATGACGGCAGAATCAATTTACACTATGAATCTTTTGAAGTGATAGAGCATTTATGACTTGACCGTGAAATTACCACATTATCTTAAAAGGTGGGCTTTATATGCTGGCATTTTACTGTATCCCTAGTTTCGTACACTGGGGAGAGAGTGTGAATGAAATCTCCTTTTTTCTATCTTTATTTCCTTCGTTCCCTCTCATTTCTTCCCACCTCCTCCCCCATTATTTTACATCGTTAGGGCCTTATTATATGCGTCCGCGCGGCCAAGCGTCGGTGCCGCTGTACAGTGAATAACAACAACGAATCGACCGCCGGCCGCGCTTGTGAGTTTGTACCTGTCGCAATCATTTATATATAAGCAAAATTCATATAAGGCGGAATCGCGACCGTATTTTTCGCGGCCGGGCCGCTTCACCTGTTTAGGCCCTTATACTAAGAGTCAATACATCTGCGGTAATCTTAGTATGGGCGGTGTTGGTTACTTCCCATCAAGTGAATTGCTTACTCCTTGGCCTTTCTATTTCATTAAATCTCTTACACCGGGAATATTTTGGATTTTTTCCTGCAAAGCGACAGTTTGATCGAGAGGAATAATTATTTTTAAATCCACTGATGGAAAGAGATTCATATATTCTGCATAAATTGATATATAAAAAAAGGTTTTATATCATAAGTTGTTTGAAACCTGTTAAAATACACCTACGGCTGCGCAAAATTGTATTATCGTAAATAAAAGATTTATTCCATTCCCACAAAAACTTTATTTACGATACCCTTCACAATATACAGAAGGGAAGATAGATTCGGAGAGTACAATTGAATTCTTTACCGACTTCCTTGATATAGGTTAAATGGATGAGCCGAAGAGCTCTTCAAATGTTTATGAAACATTAAGAATTTAAAAAGAAACTTTACACTCATAGGACAAGGATGCACAGTATCGCGGATACCTTGATAAAAAAACTATTGAAAAGGACAAACACCCAGACTCAGAATTAATAATTGTATACTTTACAAATATATATCCTGAGATGGAATTCGAATACACGACTCTTGACGTCTTGATCTTATCTGAATGATCCTTGGATTGTTATTCTCTCAGCCCGAGCTGTCGAGATGCGTCTTATATAGGTTTCATAATTTAGTAGACTTCGATGCTCTTCGGTCGTTGACATCATTCCTCACTTTTTGGGCCTTCAGATTACGGGTGTCTTCTATATACTTCTATGTCATTTATTCTCACAAAAAGATGAGAGTTCCTTTTGCCGTTTCTTCTACGTTTACAAAAACCGCATTGAGGAACGGTAATAAACAAATAATATAATATTTTATTTCCAATGTCAAACAAATAAAGAATTAAAATTTTAAGTATTGATGCAAACAGTATATATAGTCTGTGAATGACAATTGTTATTTACAGAATACATACAGATAAGCTAAAAACAATATTTTGATATAAAACAAATAATATGTTAATGCCGGCGTCGACTTCCGGGCCCTGCTTCTGTAATTAACATGATAAAGTTAGCTCATTGCATATTCGATATTTATCTATTAATACGTATAATGTCTGGACGTACGAAGTTTGGTATTTTTAAAGTCACAGTTGGAAATTTTAAAATCGTTGTACTTTAAGACTTAAAATTGGACCCACCTCGTTTAGACGCATCAGCTATCAATCCTACCTGCACATGGTGTTCCGTTATTTAACAAAGGAGGCTCTATTCTAAACATAAAAGCTAGACATAAATTATTATAGCCAGCAGTTGCCAGTAGCATGGTATCATATAATGGTATATATTTAGTAAAACGAACGATTTTTGTCAATTTTTTGTCTGCAGTATGAATAGTTTGGCTTTTTCAGACAAGTACCGAACTCTCGTGGATAATACTTCGAAGGAGTAGTTTTAATACTGCGCTTATTCGGTAAGCAAAAAGACGTAGAGTCCAACTCTCTTCCTCTTCTTGTATCTTCTTCTAACCCTTCCATTATTTACATGTTACAAATACCTGCTACTAACTAAATACTTACAAATAATTGCTGTCAACCTTTTTATCAAACATCATATAACACGAAGTACGCTGTAAAGATCGTGCTCGGCGCATTAAGGTTAATTTTACTTTTAATTTGTTAACTTTATATATATATATATATATATATATATATATATATATATATATATATATATATATATATATATATATATATATATATATATATATATATATATATATATATATAGAAATAAAATGTAAAGTGAAAAGTATTAATAAAGTATAATAATATTATATTATTTTGAAGAATTTTATTTGAAGAAGCCCCCTAAAAATCCTGGGTGTCGCTGTAAACAGTACGGCTGTACTAGTGCTGTGTAGTATTTTATAATGACATTAATGATATACATTGATAACTTGTAATGTTACATTGGATTTCCACTGTACAATTATTTAACCACAAGATCTGCTACCTTGAGATATAATATATATCATGAATATTACAATATCCCAGTAGTCAGTTTTATTGTATGTCGGAAGGTTTGAACTCATAAATATTTCAAGGTGGTGCCGATGCTCGCAGTTTATTTAAATACTAGTGTTACTATGCTTCAAGAGGCATCCCGAAATAATATTACATCCACAGTGCAGTCATATAAAAAAAATAATATGATGTACATTCCAGATTTTTCCCGGTAGGTACACATAAACCAATACTGATTGTGTAACATTGAACGGCGATCCATGTAGGTACAGCGTTCATAAAATATTTTGTTTGATCTGTTCTATTCTCCTATGATACATTTCAATTGTTTTATTTTTTTCATTTCATTAGGTTACTCGTATCTTTTAGAATACTTATTCTTCTTGTAATTGTGCATAGCTTCTTCCTTCAATTGCCTCACTATTAATAAAAAATAAAAACGCAAGAACAATTTGCCCTCAAATTGACATCCATAGATAACCTTAACTCAAATATTTCTTAATCGTCGTTTTTATGTTATGCAAATTCCTTACAACACATTAAACGTACCACTTCATCTGCGAACAAAATTCAATAACTTTTCTATTTCATTTTAGTTATGCAATTATCATAAATTCCTTCCTCAGAAAGGGTACCATTTATGACTCGTGACATTTCACCATTTTATTTCTGAAAATACCGGTAAAAAAAATAAACACCTCTCGTTTTTGAGAAATGCCAATGACCAGCAGTATTACTCTGTGTAACTGTTAGGGTTGTATCTATCATAAGTCGATCGTCAGATTGAACCACCTGTAGATGGAAGTATGAGTGACAGTTTTACTTCCAAATTATGGTCGGGCCACCCTTATCTTAGGGTGAGAAGCTCAGGTATGGTTTTAATGAGAGCTCCGTTTAAGTGAGTCGAGGCTCCCTATAAAATGCCAAATATCCATCTGCTGTGTAAGTTGCGAGATACCAAGAGAGAGCAGAACCTCAGCCAGTCCGAGTCATGCACGTCCCGAACCTTCTACAGCTGCGTAACTGCGTAACCGCTCCCTCGAGCTTTAGATGCTAAGGATGCAGGGCATAGGACGAGCGCTCTGCACTCTGAAACAGAACTAGCTCACTAGGGAGGATACCCGAAGAAAACCGAGTCAGTCTGGACTCTGAGGCGGCAGCCCCGCTAACAGACTAGGACCAGCAGGCTAATCACCTACCTTTATAAATTAAACCGAATAAAGAAACACAAACAGTGAAATCCTTATCCAAGAACAATTTGTTACCAAATGAAAATTAACTAACGGAAATTCTCAGAAAGTATGCAACTCACTTGCTTTAATTATTTTTTTAACGTCTAATGCAATCGTATAATAAATGTCTTCTTAATAGAAATCTAACAATAATAAGAAACATTTCAGCTTGAGTGGACTATAAATGAGTTCGAAATTGAATTTTAATAGGTGCTTAAAATAAAACTAATGATTCAAAATTGATTTAATGTTTGTATAGAAAATAAATTTAATGGGTGTGCTGAGTGGTACAGTATATTTGTGTTTGGAGGTCTGGCTTCAATCTGATCGACATTACTGCTCCAACGAACAGCAGGTCATATCCGCAGCAATTTAATTTAAAAAATAACCGCAATAAGGCGACAGGAAGTGAGTCATTTATTATTTTTTATTGCACTATACGTTTTTTTAAATTTCATAACCCTTAGGGCTAACAATATATGTACGTCTATTTTATGTAGAAGATAGGCCAACAAGCAAGCGAAAAATCTGACGATAAGTACTCATCGCTGCCCACATGAAATAAGCAAGGCGTTACAGTCGCGTTATCTATCTTAGATGTGTTAATATTGGGAAAAGAAGACGCAAGCATTGGAATGAGGTGGAAAGAGAAGTTGAGTTTCCGGTTCGTAACGGTCATCGAAAGAAGCGTAATAGTGAAACTATTACTCAGAAGATATTCTGCGAGAGTACGGTACTTTAGCCGGCCAAATTTACGATCCAGGCAAAATTTGCCAAAATGTTGAAAGCTGCTGCCCGTTACAGGCTGACTTAAGGCAGCAGCTTTACAAGTGTAATCAATCCAATTACCCAGTTTAGTCAACTGGTAAGATTAAACTGCACACATTGCCATTCATGAACTTGTGGACAGTTAGAATTTTTACTTAGCATAGATCCGCGACAAGCAAACAACAATAGAAAATTAATAATGTGTGTTTTTCTGTTAGGTAAAGTGGATTTACAGGACATTAAACTAAATCTTACCGAAAGACGGCCATCAGCAACTCTCTACCTACCAACCACTATACACAACACCCAACACACACTACCACTTTTCCACCTCGCAGACGACACGTGTTTCGCTTCAACACGAGGCATCATCAGTTATAGTAGACTCTGCGGAAGACAACCATTAACCGTTAACGGTTGTCAGCAGGAAAACACACATTATTAACTTTCTATTGCTGTTTGCTTGTCGCGGATCTTAGCTAAGTAAAAGTTCTAACTGTCCACATAGTAATGGATTTCCCTAAAGTAAGGGTAAGACTCCATTAATCATTCATGAACTTAATTCATAACCTTCTTTGAATCACAATTCCTTTACTTCATATGTCACAAACATTCGGTTAATGTATATTTATTTCTTTTTAGATGTACCGAGAACGGTACTTGGTATGCGCATCCAGAAGCAAACAAGCCATGGACAAATTATACGACATGTATTGACGTCGAAGATCTAGACGTAAGAATAACATGCCTATTTGTATTTACTAGTGTCGTAACTAGCATTTATAAGGCCGGTGTGAACTTCTATAACTGCGCCCTTGAAAAATGTTATAATCTTTTTAGCTTAGTTCTGGTCTGGTCATTTCTGTGCCCTTATTAAGTCTACGTTTTTGAGCATCGCAGCCGCAGATATCCTCTTAGACGCGTCACGTAAACCAATCTTCGGCTACATGCCAAATGTTTGCCACTCTGTACTGATTACAGCTACATTTAACTGGGGACTTCTTACACTATTTTTCTCCAGACGAGGTTATCTTCAGCCCTTATCTACTGCAACGGATCTCCTGCAGATTTCGTGAGTTCATTTCTTTATACAACCCTAGCCCTACCGCTATAAAGCAAGAAGTATATCCTTTTTTATCTGGTCTTCTAATTTTTTGTTTCAGTTCCGAAGGATAGTGAATAATATTTACGTTGGCGGATATTCAGTGTCAGTAGCTGCTCTTTTTGTGTCTTTAATAATTTTCCTATACTTTCGGTGAGTTATCTTTCTAGCTTAATTATTTAGCATACTTTGTCAACTGAAAACCAAAATTTTTTTTCTTATCTAATACTTAGTAGAAGGACTGTGAATTTTTTTTATGGATATATTTGTTATTTACATAAAGAAATTGGAATTTTTGGGACCGAAAATAAAGCGAATACATATTGATGAAAAAAAAGCGAAATTATTTATAGCGTAAATGATCCAGATGTTAAAAAAAAATTATTGCATATTCGGTTCAGAAAGAATACTCGGTCGAATGGTCGAGGTCGAGTTGGGAGGTCGAGTCTCGACTAGACATCTCTACAATTAATAGAAAATGTTGAAACTTACTGTTTTTTGAGTGATCAGATAATTTTTTTTAGAAATATTAAGTGTTTTTAGCTCTGTTAGTAAGTTTACATTTTGCGGTTTACCACGATTTCGCTTTTTTGCATCGATATGCAGATTTGGACATGCTCTTGTGCGAATGTCGTATAGTACTAAGAGTAAATATCAGTAGCAGTCTACCTGAGAATCAAAAACCAATCTCCTCGCCACACTTCCCGCGCCTGGCGAGCAGATTGATAGCTATTAGTTGATAGTTAAGATTACGTTCAAAATGTTCAAATTTGAAGAAGACTAATGTCCAGCAATAGTTTATTACAGAAGTGAAGTGGTGAAGCTTATTGAAATTTTAAATACTTTGAATCTTTTGCTTGATTATAATAATGACATCCAACTTTTTATAACACAGCAGGCAAACGAGCATACCCGCATGCTCGTTTGCCTGCTGGTGGTAAGTTGTCAACGACGCCAACATACATCCACACCACCGTAGACGTATTAGATAATCGTCGTAGCTTTCTTGGCCTTTTGTGAACACATACGCTCATCTCTTGAAACACCCTTATATTGTATTTATTTGCAAACACTGTAATTTGTTACACTATCTCCCTATTCGTTTTACATAAAAATACTTTCAGTTTCCTTAGTAAGCACAACTGAAAATTTTGTTCTATCTCCTAATTTGATAACTTCAAATCTGAAAATATCTTTAACCGATACAAAATATTGAATACCGTGTAATCTATGACTTTATAAGCTCAGTGGCGTAGCTGTCGCTTTCATATTTAAGGGCCGCAGATTTGATACTCGCATCGGAATAAATATATTTAAGGCCTACAGGTATTTATTCCAAATCAGGGAACCAATCCACGTTAGACTAAACGTAGTTGGTTAATATATATTCCTTAAGAAATAGAGAGGCTTGTCCCCAACAGATCCAGAATTGTTAATTGTTAAAAAAAACCTTTGTTCACTTATAAAATTATAAGAAGCAATTGCTTGTAATAATGACATATTTGTTTAATAATGACAAGTTATTTGGCTTCCACAGGACACTCCAGTGTACTCGCATCCGAATACATATACATCTCTTCTCATCTTTCGCTCTCAACAATATTCTTTGGATTATCTGGTACAGGACAGTGGTTAATCAAGTTAAAGTGGTCCAAAACAATGAGGTAACTTGTCTTTATTTGTGTTATTTTACACAGAGTCTACGTCTGTATTTTTGCACACGTGTACAAACACAAACAAACACACAGGCAACATATTCAACTTTTTATTATAAGAAAAGTATATAAGCTGTCGCCACATACAAACATTAAACTAATTAATAAATTCAGTCGTTACTTCGCGTTAATTCATTATTAAGATATAAGATATAAGAGAGAGAAAACTCACTTTACTAAGAATCGCGAAAACAACTTGTTTTCGCGGATATAAGCAAAGTAAGTTTGCCTGTTCATCCTTACACGCTATAATATTTCTTTTCAGGGAATATAATCCGTGGCTTTTGACTTCGAAACCGAACATTTAACTGTCGAGGTACTCAGATAAATTAACATTATACAACGTTCGGTTTATGTCTACATAAACATATTGAATATTGGTTTTGCCTATTCCAAATAAACTTAAGCGGGCTAGACGAATCTATTATTTCATCTCTGATATTATTATCAAAATAAATCAAAGCTTTATGTTGGTTTGTATTAAATCACCGACTAATCAGTGCACCTGTTCTGGGTACGGTTATTACAGCAATAATCTGCTTCCTATACGTTACCAAGTCATGATATGAATTCTTAAATTTTTATATGCATGGATACGTATCGCCATAATTATTTGTCTAATTTGTCAATGATCAGAAAGTACCTTTGCCTAGCCATTTGTCCGGTAGTTATGGTATTGGTACACGGGTACGCGAACCCGGCCTCTCGAGCTACTACCCTATCACTCCTCGTCTTCCGTTGCGGTAGTACCATATCTCTAGTATCCTGTTTAAATCCATCTTTTCTTTCCCCTGCCTTTTCCTTTTTTCTCTATTATTTTCCCTTCCTCTCCGCCAATCCACGGTCTACCGTGCCAAAAGGATGCGTGGCTAGGGGCGAGGTTAGTCGCAAGCGTACCTCAGCATGCGGGGCTCTGCTGGAGCTGACCTCCATCTACCTTTGCGGCTCGTGGGATTGACTATGACGAATCTAAATATTCCTAATTCGTCAAAAAATGACGGCGACGTGGTTCGTCATCCATTGCGTTCTGATTTCCAAGAGGGTGAGAAGCGATGAACGGATAGCCGTTTCGCTACGATGAATGTGAGAAAAAGGATGAATGAAAAGATGGATAATTGTGAAGGAAGCAAGGAAGATGTGTCGGGATCGTAGCGGATGGAGATCTGTGGTCTCTGCCTAACCCTACAGGGAGACATGCGTGAGGATATGTATGTATGTATGTAATTTATTCACTTATACTTAAAATTAAATAAAAACCTTTTTTACCAGATGTGGTGTCAGATCCTTCATATCGTCACCAACTACTTCATGCTATCAAGTTATATTTGGATGTTCTGCGAAGGACTACATCTGCATATAGCTCTGGTAGTGGTAAGTTAATTTTTGTGTACTTCAGATGCGTATTTGATTTAGTGATTGGAGTATTTGATTTTTGAACCAAGGGTTCTAGGTTCCGACCCCGATCGAAACGTAATATTTGTTAATATGCAAAATTTTATTTTTCTCATCTATAGCCAAATTAATATGCGTCTGTGTAAATTTTCGGTTAATCAATTAGGAGTAAAATAGTATTTGACATATCTGTATATATGCCAGTCTGTCGCACTCAAGTGAGCGTGAGAATTTTATCAAGTAGTTTGTCCCACAGGGTTAAACAACAAACTTCCAAACAAACTTTCATCCCTTATTTAATCCCCTTAGGGGATATAATTTCAAAAATCCTATTTATTTGTCATCTATTCGTCGGTCAATCATTCTTATATATATATATATATATATATATATATATATATATATATATATATATATATATATATATATATATATATATATATATATATATATATATATATATATATATATTTTTTTTTTTTTTTTTTTAATTATTATATTTATCTAACAGAAAGCCACTTATAGACTTTTCATAGATATTTCGCACTTAAAGGTCAATTGTATCATCAAAAAGTACAAAGAAGAAAAAGAGAAAAAAACACAACATAATAGATTAAAACAGAAGAAACATTTTTAAGTACAGCACTTTAGAATTTTTTTTCAATTATTTAAAAAAATACGTACACAAAATAAAAGTTATATATCCAAGGAAAATATTGTTAAAAAAATTTAGAGACGTAAAACAAATCCTAAAGAATAGCAATACTAATTATTGTAATTTAAATTACGTATAACTCTTTGTAATTCACCAGAGCTTATAATCCAACGTTCGTTCTACTATGATATATTTAATTTTAAATGAATTATTGCTTTTTTGTATTAGATATAGGAATTATATATATTATTTAATAAGTTCATGCTTATTAAAGAAGAAAGCACTGCTAGCTTTTACGATTACTAAAATTCGTTTTACTATTCTTATAATGCTGTAATACGTATGTCAGGAAACAGGGTTCACGTCAATACTTTTTTGTATATACATACGTATCATCAAAACATGTCTATACCAAATTCCATAGTCACTCGTAATAATTGTCACGTAGTTGCACAACCATGGTACTTTGGGAATACAAGAATGTAATTTCGACATGCATACACAAAACTTATTGCCTGCTTATTACATTTTTTTATTACCCGAAATTACTAAAACAAAACTAAGGGAAGTCAGAAGGTAATAAATAAAACATAATAGGCAAAACATTTTTAGTTTATAAACATCTTCGTCTGTCTTTCACCGCCCACGTGCGTATTCTCAAGAATTACTCACAGCTGTCAAAAATCGAGAGATCTTATATAAACGCGGAATCTGATAAATCGTATTTACAAAAAAAAAAAAAACACATTCGTACTAACGAAATCGATGCTGAGTCATTATAATAAATTACTATCGGATGCTTTAATAGCTCATGAACGGGCGTGCTCTTCTTATGTTTCTGAATGTCGTTCAAACTGGGTTGAAATCCCTTCAACCATACATTTAAAGTAGTTATTATAGTAGTATTAAAGTAGTAGTAGTATATATATATATATATATATATATATATATATATATATATATATATATATATATATATATATATATATATATATATATATATATATATATATATATATATATATATATATATATAAGGAAAATTAATTGATTCAAGGACGTTTTTAGGTAAACAAATTCATTCAACTTAAAATGTTGAGGCTTTATTCCATTTCTTCTTAAAGCAAATATTTAGTCCGTTTAAACTTTTTAAATCCCTTAGTGTTCCATATGTATGTGTGTGTGTAAAGATTAAACACCGTCAGTGAGGGTCAGTAATGACTTCACTTCACGCAGTACCACTCATAAGTCAGTGAGAGCGCAGCTTTACATACATATATAATTTTAACTTGTTTTAGCAAGATTCTCAGAATATATTTACCTATTACACGTAAAAATATCGTGTGGTTAGTTGTTCTGCGTGCGAAATAAATATGTTGTGCGAACCCTGCAACAGTTTGCATGTGAAACTGCTTTGTATTATTAGGAAGAAGAATAAATAGGACGCTCTGTGCAGCAAATGCAGCGCGAACTTTTTGCTGTACGCGAAATGTCTTCTTATTTTTATTGTACGCGTGCATAGCGAATCTTTTTCTTCTATTTGTAAATCTAAAATTATAAGTGCATTAAAGGGCCCAGTAGTAGTTTAACTGCCCTGAAAATAATTTAGGAAAATAAATTAATTAAAGTCAATTCTGTTATAAAATAATTATAAATTAGTTAAAGTTAATTATATATTCTATTATATTAGTCAATTCTAGAATACTATTCTTCTTTCTTTATGGTCGTATGTCCCCGAAGTGTGGCAGAGGGCGTCCATAGTGCTTCTCCATTGCGATCGGTCTTGAGCGACGTGCTTCACTTCAGGCCACGAATTTTCCTACTATTATATTCTGCTAAATATCTTATAATGAATTAATATTTGAAAAACTGTATTAATATCAAGTGTCTATCAGTATCATCCATTACAAGTTTAAAAAAAGTATTTGAACTTGAATAAAAAAATAGTTTATTAATTATTGGAAAAAAAAAAATATATATATATATATATATATATATATATATATATATATATATATATATATATATATATATATATATATATATAAATATATATATATATAGTTTCAAGTTTATATTGTTTATCCTTACCACCATTTCAAATATATGTTTTTTTTTGTTAAACTTTGCAGTAATATTTTTAACATATTTTTTACATTCGTAGTATTATATATAATACTACTAATATATATATAAAACATATATTTGAAATGGTGGTAAGGATAAACAATATAAACTAGAAACTATTTATGTATTATGTTTCGGTAATAGACGCAATCGGTAATTTATTAATGAGAAGAGGTATTTCAGGTGTTCGTAAAGGATCAAGTGGCGATGCGTTGGTTTGTCGCGCTGGGGTGGGGCCTCTCTTTGATCATCATAACGGTATATGCGACTGTTCGGTATATTACGCCCGGAGCGACTGAGAGGTGAATTTATCAAATTATTAAGTTAAGATACTGTTGCGTATTTGTGTAAACTTTTTAGTGAACTTTTTAGTGAAAAATCTTGTGAAAATTCTTATACACTCATCATGGTTGACTTGAAAAAATATTTATTATTTCAATGATAATTTGTTCGTTCACAAATGGCGTTGTCATTTTTTAGAAATGCTCATTACTATGTTCTAATTGTAACCAAAATACCATTAGTTGAAATATATTTAACACAGATCAAATTATATGAATAAACAGTTATTTAAATGTGCCCATCCAAAAGATGAATCCAAAAACTCATACGATAGGCTTTCAAACGTTTGAAGTTAACTTCATTACCTTCATCATCATCAATAGCCTGTAGCGGCCCATTGATGGACGTAGACCCACAAGATGCACCATTTGAACCGGTCTTCGGCTTGATGCATTTTCTTTCATCCAGCTGCACTACACAGATGGTACAATCTGGCAAGGCATCCTACATTTGCCAAGCTGCGATCTCCACTTCTTCATCACTCGTCTACTTGTCTACTCTAGCGATTATCAATCAACTTTGTAACTTACATTTTTTTTTTCAAAAAACAAATGAAACTTTTTGTAATTGAGCAATTATTTAAAGAATCTTTATAAATATATTATATATAATAAAGATTTTAAAAATTGATTTTTAAAAACGATTAACATTCATGTTCTTAACCTACAAATGTTTGCAAAGCTTTTGAATAAATATAGGTACGAGTAAGTACTAATGAATTTCCATGCTAATGACAGCGACATCATATAAATATGAGTACCTCTTGATTCCACTGATTGCAGTACAGCACTGCAATCGTTTTAGCAATTAAATTCGAATGCGAATTCAAATATTTTATTTTCGTCATGAGACATAACGTCACATCAATCTTTTACTGCCATTTTGTAATGAGATTCCTCTGTACGAAGTTCTGTCTTCTGCCTGTTCCATACAGACAGAAGACAGAAGTTCGCACAGAGGAATCTCATTAACTAAATCTTACCGAAAAAATAGCCATCAGCAACTCTCCACCTCCCAACCACCATCAACGACAGCAAACACTCACCATCACTCTTTCACTTTGCACACGACACGTGTTTCGTCTAAACACGAGGCATCATCAGGTATAGTAGACTCTATGGAAGAATCTCTTGTCCTTAGTATATTAGTATCTCTTGAAGAGAGTCTCTCTTAACGCTTGAATCCATTAATCATAAGAAAAAAACAATTCTTCAAATATGTTTGAATCTTTAGATTTTAATTACTGTTTTTCGCATGTTTTGAGATTTGGTTTTTTAATGTTGGTTTATATAGGGACTTTGCATATTGTTTAAATCTCTATCGATATGTTGTTCCGGGCATATAAATAAGTCATTATTTTTTACAATTGATGACAAATGAAGCAACTATGGGAACAAATATTAGTATACAGGCAGTGGCGTCTATTTTAATGATAAAAATCAATTTGCCTGCCAAGCGTGTGTATTACAGTAACACTCGTCATTTGTTTCTCTTTCTAATAGTTTCCTTTTAGGAGATTAATGATGATATAATGAGATTAATGATTATAAAAGTCTCATGATGGACTATTTTTAATAATTTCCTATTAACACCAGAAGCTCATAGCTGTGAATTTTTTTTATAAACTTTACTTTTTTAAAAAAATAACCCACAGCTAAATAACGAAGTCATAATATTTTCTTTATAATTCTTTAAGATGCTGGATGGACCAAAGCGATACATTTTGGATTATTACAGTTCCGGTGGCAGTATCCTTAGTTGCTTCGTTTGGTGAGTATCCTTATTATGTCATTATTTTTATATTTGTTTTCATTGTGTACCAGAATTCATAACCTAAGTTAATTAAGTAATTAATAAACTTTTTATGGGATAGGAATGCAAATGAGCAAGCTTGTCGTCTAATGGAAAGCAATTAACGCCACCCATAGACATCTGTAACACCATAGGCGTTATAAAAACGTGGCCGATCTTAGGGAAATGTGTAAGCTTGTTTCTTGAAGATTCCAGTGTCGTACCGGTTCGAAAATATCCCTGAAGATAGCTGGTTACTCAGAGGACTTTTTATTATTATTATTACTTGATGTAATAATGTCATAAACAATA
Organism: Baronia brevicornis; assembly: GCA_031353405.1. NCBI lineage: Eukaryota > Metazoa > Arthropoda > Insecta > Lepidoptera > Papilionidae > Baronia > Baronia brevicornis. The sequence goes on along the minus strand of JASFAT010000543.1, from coordinate 200,198 downwards.
CTCTTATATCATATGTGCCACTGTCCTATAATATTCTAGCTTACGTTTGATATACAGACATAGATTTGTTTACATATGTATATATAGACTGTATACTTATATTATACTATACTATATGTACTGTAGTGATACATTGGTAAATGTATCACTAATGTATTAAAGCTTTTTAATTAAATATAAGAAAACCTTTTTACTTTTTCATATACAAGAAATAAATTGTTTTATATAAAAACAAAATTCGATCCACTGACGTCTTTTGAATAACATGTCATCTTTCCTGACATAAGAATATAATATTTATTATAATTAATATAAAATGTCAAGTGATTCATTAATAAATTAATGAATTTAGAAGAGCTTCACTATATCGAAAATAAAAACCCCCTAAATATCCCGTGTCGTTATATAAGTAGGGCTGGCATGTTATAGTACTACCCATTCGCCCTTGAGGCCGCGTACCGATTGGAGGAGGAGTTTTCTTAGAAGCGGATGTCTCTCTGGAGGAAGCGCATGAACAGACGCGAAGCTATTTTCCCTTCAGATTATAAATTTTCTTTCCCATTACAAATCCTTACACTATCTGTAGTATCTAGTAGTAGTATTGCAGATGTGCAAGGGCGGTGCTTGTTGGTTACCATCAGTTGACCCGTTTACTCGTTTGCCTACATATTGCATAAAAATGTGGAGTCCGAAAAATGATTGCAGTTTTCCTGGTTAACGTAGTGAGGGTACTTCTAACGAAATTGCATCCGGCGCCCAACCAACATGCTTCACAAGCTGCTAAGAAAGCTGTCAGAGCTGCACTTATACTAGTGAGTATTTATATAATTATTTCATGCCACTTAATGGATTCTAACATCATTGCGCGAATGTCTTTTACAAGATAATTGCGAAAAAAAAAAATAAAAATAATATTGTGAACCAGTAAACACAACACCACTCATCAATGTACACAAAACGTCATCATCATCAACAGCCTGCGGCAGTCGACTGCTGGACATAGGCCTCCCCCATGAAGCGTCACCTAGGCCGACACGCATCCAGTTTCTGCCAGCCACCCTGCGCAGATCGTCGCACCATCTAACCGAGGGGCGTCCCACACTACGTTTACCGAGACGTGGTCTCCACTCCAGCACTCGTTTGCTCCAACGATTGTCGCATCTCTGGGACTATGTCGGTGACTTTAGTTCTCTGGCGGATTTGGTCATTCCGAATCATATCTACCAGAGAAACTCCGAGCAAACCTCTCTCCATAGCTCTCTGAGCGACTCTGAGCTTGTGAAGCAGACGGACTGTCAGCGTCCACGTTTCAGCGCCGTACGAGAGTACAGGTAGGACACACTGGTCGAAGACACAAAACGTGCTTCGTCTCAATACGAAGCATCCTCAGGTAATTAAAGTAGCCTATACGAAAGATAACGGTTGTCTTCTGTATTCGTTCTCTTTGTCGTTGAATGTTTGCGGATCTTAGCAAGGTAATAATTGACTAATAGAAAGTCATATTTTGAAATTGTTGAGTATAATAAACAAACCTAAGCATGAACAAACGAATGTAATGTTTTTGAATAATTCGAAATTCAAAAGAGTGACTTTCACATACGAAATATTATATAGCATGTAGTCTATCTTAAAAATTTACTAACAGGTGCATAGTATCATATGCAAGTTCATAATACACTTGCACTATAAAACGAACCTGTAAGTTAAATTTTTAAGATAGACTACATACAAATATTGATATATACATATCTTGATACTTGCAGCGTAGATTGTAATAAATAATAAATAATCTAAAAAACGGTTAAAATATTAATTTTGCAAATCATAAGATATGTTAGCCGTTTTTCATTATTCACTCTAAAACTTTGTGAAAGAATGTCTTCGTGGCATTATGAAATATTTCGATTCAATACATGAGTATAATAAGGGATAGATAAATGAATGCATTAAAAATGTCGACTACGCCTGAAATAGCTGTATCGTTTTAATGACTCTTAAACAACAAAATTTTTTTGAATAATTTATTATAACTTGTAAATATATACGTTATAAGAAATTTATGAAAGATTACTATAGATACTAATAAAGATTACTATACATTTTGTATTATGGTATACATTTTTTTCTTAATATAGTTTATTTACACATTTAGATCCCACTGTTTGGACTCCACTTCATATTAATCCCATTCCGACCATCTCCAGACGCACCTGGTGAGAAGATCTACCAAGTTGTGTCTGCACTTTTGACTAGCTTACAGGTAATATTTCATATAAACCTTACGACATTGGAACCTTCAAAAAACAGGCCTACGCATTCCTTAAAGGTCGGCAACGTTTCTGCATTTCCTGTGGCACTGCGAATATCTATGGGCAGCGTTGGTTGTTTTCCATTAGGTGACACATCTGCTCGTTTACTTTCCTATTCCATAAAAAAATGATGGTAAATTATTTTACACTCATTTTGTTGCCCAGGCGGATAAACTATTAAAATATATCTTATAATTTTTTAACATTTAGTCCGCAATAAAAATCTAATAGCAGAGCAATATAAATGGCAATTAAAACATAGATAAACAAATGGATTATCTAATGGCATATACCATCGCGCTTACTTACCCATGGACATTAGCAATATGCGTTTTTTTACCATGGTAAAAGTGTAGGATTGAAGGTAGAAGAGACTGCGGTAGAAAAATAATTTCATGGAATAATAATATAAAAGATTGGATAATATAAAATAATATAAATGAAAGTTGAAAGCACAGAAAATTTGATTCACATGATTGAGAATTAAAATAAATACAGAGAAACGGTCACCGATCTCCGGGATGGAGATGGCATTTGAAGAAGAGGAAGAAGGTGCAGGATCACGAGAAGGTGCGATGTTGTTGGGGGACGGTATGAAAGGGATAGGACGTTATACAGAGACAAATATCATCCAAAGATTATACAGTTTAAACTGAGATTTGTACCAGAAATCTTGACTCAGTAATTGTGTACCACAGAGTTGAGCCATCTTAAAAACATTTGGATTATTATATAATAACATTTTTTCGCCAGGGTCTTTGTGTAGCTGTACTATTCTGCTTTACTAACCACGACGTGACAACAGCCGTTAAGACGCAAATATCGCGAATTTTGAGGCCCGACGATGGTATACCTATGACGGGTAACTAGTAGCTTTAAGCTATAAACTATTGCCACTTGTTTAAAATCAAACCTGAGGGAGAGAGAACTCTGTTAAAACTCTGTTAGTAGGAACTCAATAAGTGAAAACTCTATATGTGAGAACTCTATAAGTAAGAGAGTACTTTGTAAGAATTTTGTGAGACGTCTGTTAGTGTGTACTCTGTGGCGAACTTTGTGAGATCTCACAAAGTTTAGTTTTCTTTTAGTAAGAATTCTGTAAGTGAGACCTTTGTAAGTAAAAACTCTGTGAGACCTCTATTAGTGAGAACTCTGTGAGAATTCTTTAAATGAAAACTTTGTAAATGAAACCTCTGTTAGTAAGAACTCTGTGAGACCTTTGTAAGTGAGAACTCTGTAAGTAAGAGTAATTGCCAGGTCCCGTCAAAGAGCTGTAGTGATCACTTACCACCAGATGACCTGCATACTCGTTTGCCTGCTCTATAAGCAAAACCTCTATAAGCGAGAAACAAAAACTTCTTTTTTCTCTTGTGGACATCTTTAACTGAGACTGCTACTTGCCTGTACTTCTATATAAGCGGCAGTCGAGCGCATTTAAAATCTGCTGTTTATGAAACATGTTTGAGTTTCGTGGAACTATTAAGTTTTTTATTAGTTTTTAAATTTTAAATAACTAACATTGTTTTTATATCGTATTCTATTCGAATGGAGGTATGTGCGTGTACTTATATTTGTAGTATCTTTATTACCACTTAAAGCTATAATTTGGGTGATTTTGAAAAGTTCATAAGCTAAAATTATTATAGATCGCGGTCCCATAAGGTCTCGCTTACTCAGGTTTGACTGTACATGTATATTACTTTATTAATATTGCCTTAATTGTTTATATTAAGTCCTATTGTGCCGCTTTATATCACATTGTTAATAATTATCAGAACCTATACTTTGCTTCTAAATTAATACGAGGGTGACATTAAAGTTTATAAACTTATTAAAAATACGATTTAATTTGTATTTACATGAAACTGCTGAAATTACTAGTTTCGTCATACAAACAGGAAATTTTGTCTATTTTCTTTTTCAGTTTAATGTTTTTTTTTCAATTGAAAATAAATAAAAAAAGGTTATTTTTTCTTACCAATTAGTTTTCTTTATTAGTCGACGTGTGCTAATACTTTTTATTCATAAATTTTTAGTGAAACCTTCGTACGAGCTGTGCTATGTTCTTCTGATCTTCTTCCGTGTTAAACTTTTAAACTCTCCTTCGACGCACTGTCGCACTTTTTTATAGGTAAAACGATCGAAAGTTCTAGCATTCCCAAAATTTGCAAATGTTCCAGCAATGTGTAGTCTTTTCTAGACATTGTCCTATCTCTTTTCTGTGCGCAGCTATTTTCTATTTACTGTTCTTGTCACGCATTGACGGACGTCTTGCTAATTTATTTTTCAAAGTTGTAATGGCTTGCTTGGCCAGGATTTTGAGATTTCAAAATGAGGTTTTAATCTTTTAAAAAGATCAATATATTTTATATGTGTTACGCAACTCTATTTTTACTGTTCAAGATAAAGCTCGCAGTTATAAAAGTCTATATGAAGCTGGCAGTTATGGAAGTCAATATTTTCTTTTCTTATTATATTTCCTTGTTTTCCAGTTGGCGGTTGTCAAAATAAACATACGCAATTAGCTTATAGACATAAAGCAACTTTTATTTTTTACTCAATATATATCGAAGATTAGCTTCAAAATCTGTAGGAGGTTAAGCATCGAACCTCCAATTACCTATTTTTATTTCTCTTAAAGATTTATTGACGGATTTAAGAAGAGGCTTGAAATTTTAGGATCTATAATGAATACAATTTGAATGAATTAATAATTGTATGTCAATTGTGTATCGAAACATGTTTATGACTAATGAGTTTCTTATTACGCAGAACGATACATGCGGCGACGCGAATGACTCGAAATTAATTATACTCGCAATTAAATATTTTTTTACAACGACGTCGCAAGAAATTAGTCAAGTCCAAATTGAAACAATGACATATATTTATAAAATATTTATATATAATATAAATATAAATTTTAAAATTAAATTTTTTTAATACTTCGGCTTGGAATTACATGCAAATATAATTCCAATTAATTTAAATTGACAATCAAATGGCTCAGTGGTGGGGCTCCCTACCCACGAAATCAATGGTCGCATGTTTCATCCCCGCATCTAAATTTTTGTGTTTTGATTGTTGTTTATTTCACATCCTCATATAGTTGTCAATCATTTTTTTGTGTTATTAACTATGTGTGAAAAATAAATGTATGTTATTCATTGCTTATTTTGCATAATTGTGTATTTTATGTGTAAGGAGGCATTCAAATATCATAAATAACATAATATTGGGAGAGAACTACCGCCAAAGAGCAGTAATTTATTACTAATAGTAACTATTCTTAGATTTACTAAAAGTTTATACATCGCTTTTGAATTGCCTTGGAGTGCTCCCTCATTGTGTCAACAGATGTTAACAGGAATTAAAGTACATAATAACGTTATTTTAAAATTATATTTACTAGTTTATACTAAACTTCCATTCAAAGTAAAATATCTTATTGCGCATATAAATATTAAATTAAAATAACTTTTTTCAGGTTTAACTGGTGGGGAGAGTTTGGTCAACACAAGAGATAATATTGTGTAATTTTTTTGAAAATGAATTTTACACCGAAGGTTCGTCAGTATACCTTTACAAGGAGATAAGAAGTCCTCAAAATGGCAGGCATGCCAAAATCAGAGATACGAGAAACGTGTATTTAAGAAAAAACATAATAGATTTTTTTTAAACCTGATTTTTAATAAATCTCAATGTAATGTAATTAAACTTAATAAAGTGTATATATTTTAATGTGTAAATAAATTTTTTGAAATTTTGCCATGCTAAAATAAAGCGCCCTAGAGATGTAAAATTCATTTCTCCCAAAGTAACGCCAAGTCTTTTACGACTGCAAAATATTCTTTAAATAAATAAGAATAAATATTGATACTGATAAGATGCCGTAAATTACTTCTTTCCATCCACTATCATTTTTTGACATACCGCGGTCTGTTGATGATTGATAATCTAGAAAACTACTTTTTACTTTTTTATTTAAATACAATTAAATATTAATTTATATTTATTATAAACTAAATAAAATTATTATTATAAACCAATAGTTTATATATGTATATCGGAAGGCAGAGAGATTTTGAAATTTCTCTACCGTAATAACAACGTTATAAAAAACAGCTGAGCTTTGAGCGGGAATCGAGTTAGTCTTTTTGTCTCCTACAGCGATAAATAAACGGGATAAATATAATTTTAGGCGAAAGTACTCCATGGACCATGAACTTTATTTTGTGCAAAACGACGCGTATTTGCGTCGGTCACAGTCCCGTACCCTTGAGTTTTCGAGCTAAATTATTAAAATAACAGGATCATATTTTACACAGTTTAAGGTCTTGGACTTAACTGCGGTATATAATGCATAGTTTATCATTTTTTACTCAGATTCATTTTCTTTATCAAAAATAAATCTAAGAATTTAAAGGCCCAAATTCTTAGTTTAAAAAGTCTAATTTGAATTCAGATTTGTGCTATGACATAGCGTGAGTTTTCTTATGTGATAGCCAGAATAAAATATACATACCCTTCGGTAATTTGAACAAGGTAAGTTTTCCTTGGTCTTCCCCTACAGACCCTTCTATTGACATCTGCAACGTATATTATTTCTTTTACCACTACCTTTTTTCAAATTTTTCACAACACTTTTTACTAAAGATTGCTCTCTTATTACTTCATTCCTTATTCTATCATTGAAAACTATCCCCAAATACTTCTTAATGCTCTCATTTCTACTGCATTCAGCCTGTTTACATGACTTCTGACAACACCAACTTTCACCACCATACATCAGAGTTAGAACCAGTACTCCCGATGAACCGCTAGTCGGGCCGTTTTAGACACATTCTAACTTTTCATGAAGGAGTGCAGGGCTCCATTAACCTGATTACCAGCTTTCACTCGCCTTTTGATGTTACTCGCCTAAAATATAGTTGCCTCATTTTTTCCATAGCTGTTGTAGAAGGCGACTACGGATGCCAGCAGCATAGGCAACAACATCTACCTAACTAATAGGAAGTATGGCAACACCCCTCAAGTTTGAAGGAGTCCTATGTCCATCAACGTACTACGAATGTATTGAGTAATTAATTTCACAATATATATATAATAATTTTAAATCAGAACGCCAAATGGCGACACAACCAAGATTCGGGACGTGACTGAAAAGCCCGCCTATCTGATTATTTTAAACGTAGTTAACTTGATTAACGATTCTACGACGCAACCTTGATCCCCATAATCCATGGGATAAGCATAACAAGGAACACGAGTAACCTAAATAAACAAGGAGAATTAATTCACGAATTAATGAAGAGTGTTGACATAGCGTTATAAATTTATGAAAGTACTAGCCCGCGGCTTCGTTTACGTTGATATAAGAATATGTAGTGTGTGATCATCTTCAATGTCAAAATGTTATCACTATTAAAAAAATTGAATAGCTCGACCAGGGAAGTGCTCTCACGGAATATCGACGTTTCCCTCATTTATTTGCTGGGCCCTTGGTGTTGCATTTTTCCATATTTATTTACCATCATGTGACCCGCTTGATTTATTATCCACCTCTGCCTTAAAAAACTGTACACTACAAGAACTAAGAATAAGAATAAGCATTGAATTATATTATAAAAAAAATGTATGTTATATTTCCCAGTTTTAAATACACGCCTCCACAATATTCACATATACGAATTCCTTTTCAAAACTTAACTCCTGGAAATTTTTAATTATTTTTAGAAAGATTTGATTACTCGCTGCAAGGTTAATATTATTTTATGTAATTTTATTATTTTATGAATATATAGGATGTTTTTGAATTTATATGAATACTATGTTTACAGTTTTTCTTTTCTGTTCTTTGATAGCAATTAGTTATAACTAGTGTACCAGTGTCAAGTAAAATACAACATTATCAAATCTCTTGAAATGTATCTAGTCAGCTTGTCACGTTATGTCTTGATAAAATGGTGGCTATTCTACCAAAACTTCTAAGGACTTTTTCAGTCAACTTAAACAGTCACGTATTTATTTCATATCACTTCAATTATACGCCTTAATCGAACTAATAGGCTTTTTCCCCCTAGGCAGTCAGGCCGCTTGACATTGTCCCAAAAGTTTAAATAAATATAAACATGCCTATAGAACATTTACTTACATAAATACTCGTACTTAATATATACAAAAAATATTTGAAATTTAATTATTATTTTCAGATAACATTTAAGGAACAGGATCCAATAAATTTGTCATTACGATTTTCAGAGATTTATATTCAAGATCCCCAGCTTAACAGCTGAGGCAGACATAAAATCCATACTTAAATCATATCTATTGTAAGACTTGTTCACATTTTAGTTTGTTATCGCTCTTTGTAGCCTTTACGAGTACATCACTGATGTTTTAAATTCTATATAATCTTGCCATATAAGCCCGTATATGAACTTCCTATTTCGAGAACGGACATTAAATCACCACGCTTATCCAATATGAATTGGCGGAGTAACCAGACTTGGAATAAATATACATAGGCCATGCATAAATTTATACCAATGTGGGGATCGATCTCGCGACCATTATCTCTGTAGGCGGCAGCCCCGCCACTGTACCAATTGATCTTCCTGTCCTTACGTGTCCAATATTTATTTTAATCAGTGTTTGCATGTTAAGTTTGTTTGCAGCCTTCTTTTTTGCAATTCCAGAGGCACTTTGAGTAAAATTTTCATTGAATACTGTTTACAAACTAATAGATTAAAAGAAGTTAAAAAGCAAAATCATCTGTAAATTATTAAAGTAACAGTGGTTTCACATGCGTTACACAAGAATCTGCCGATATATCAATATCATTGTCATAGCTGATCATATATCATTGCTGATCACGTTTATCAAGAAACCTACAACTATTGATGAAGACGAATGATGAAGTAGAGTCTGCGTCTTACTAAATATAGTGTAGAACACCCCATAGCTAGTTGGAAGTACGATCTGCGTAGAGTGACTGTCAGAACTTTCAAAAACACTGGAACCTTCAAAAAACAAGCCTATGCATTTCTTTCAAGGTCGGCAACGCTTCTGCAATGCCTATGACACTGCGGATATCTTGGGTAGTGCTGATTGCTTTCCATCAGGTGACACGCCTTCTCGTTTTCTTTTCTATGCTATCAAAAAGACATCTCGCGACGATTACGCTACGAACAGCTCGCAACTCAACGTTGACGTTATGTTGACGTCAAAGTGAAAATTATTTTGACGTCAACGTTGAATTGATTGGTGACGTTGATTTTGCTCGTCAATGTTACTCGTCGCATCACTGTGTAGACACGTTCATAGAGTTATTATAGAATGAAGTGGCAGGACGAAAATATCGCCGCTATACACTCTCTCATGGTTTTGGCACCTTAATATAATAATAATACGTTCATTATCATAACCAAGTTTAGAATAAAGTACTATGTATGACCTCAAAATGTAACTAACATTAAAATTTGATCAACAGATATAAATGTTTATCGCTGATATAATTTTATAATCTACGATTAAGATTATAAATATGTCCAATTTATACATTATAACAAAACCTAAAATTTTTTTAATTAAACTAGTACTGAAAGATAATTTGAAACCATGTGTTTGTTTTTAGACTTCATTTAAATTTAAATTTATGTGATTTGAAGGCAAACGAGCAAGCATATCACTTGATGGGAATCACTTAACGTGGCAACGTATATATATTAGCTTTGAGAAGTAAGTAGGCTTGTTTATTTTTTTGGATTGGAGTCATATACGAATTTAAAACAATAATATAACAAGTTAGTTAAATCATATTTTGTTTTTGTTTAGTAATATATTAATATTCCATATTATTACAATACATACTACAATAAAAGGTAGTACCTTTTATTGTAGCTAAATACAAGCTCAATACCTATATTATTACTAAAAACTTTGTATAACATAGTTCACATTATGTCCAAAAGATGTAGCTAATACATAAATGTAATATAATAATACATCATCATTATTTTCTTATTAGACACATCACAGTCAACTTTTAGACATAAACTTTCCTTAAACATTTACTATATAAATTAAAAAAATTTCAAACCCTAAAATCATTTTGTCAGGAAAAATATTTGCCATCAATAGTACATTATCGTTATAGCTCTCTAAACTTGTAAAAGGAATAATCAAATTGCATCGCTTTTTAATAGTTTAATAGAAACTTACATTGTTTGACATTTAATGACATTGTTTGACATTTTTAAAAACGTGATGGTCAACAAAATACATTTTATTACAACCTGTGACAGTTTAAAGTTTTCGATATTTTACCAATAATCAGATCTTACACAACATTAATTATAAATAAGTTTAATTTCCATCGATCGTCTAATAACATCAATTGCCAAATCGATGTTTCATTACCATCATACATATATGAGCGACACCAAAGACTCTTTACCAAGATTTTTTCCTTTACATATATCACATTCATTAAATCACTAGACTGCAGTGACGTACTGTGACAAAAAATAAGCGGTTGGTCAAACAAGAAGCAATTAGTTTTTGATTAATTTCAATTAAACAAATAAATATCTTACTTTTTGATCCGATAAAATGATCAGATATGTATACAATCTCAATAGATTAGATACATATATCTTACAACGTATAATATACTTAAAGTGTGTACTTTAAGTTTTACATTTGAAGTAATGACTGATATTACATGGTTTATATATTGCCTATCACGTTTCTTGGAGAACAAATAACCAAAGGCAAGTAAAAGTGGTGGACTACAAGGCAAACGTAGCGTGAGACGCTCTCCAGCAAAAAGAACGACGCTTTGCACCGAGCGGCTGGCAGAAATGGTGTGCAATGTAAATCCAAATAGGCAGTGCATCTTGGAGAACGTCAATGTCCAGGAGTCGACTACCGCAGATGATACATTTCTTGCCTATATATAAATAAAATAAAATAGACCCTCCTCTATGTCCATATTTGTATGCTAAAGTTTTAAGTATCATGAACCAATACATTAAAATCCGTTTAGTGTATCTGTCTGGCGAGGCGAATCTCGTGAACAGCTGAACCAGTTGTGACGGGATCTTCATAAAATACGACGGGATCTTTCACGAAAGTGATTTTGGCAAAGGACTGTCAATATCAGCCCGCGGCAGCCACTGCTGGACATAGGCCTCACTCAAGGCGTGCCACCTAACCCGATCTTCGGCTACACGCATCCAGTTTTGTCAGCCGCCTTACTCAGATCGTCGCTCCATCTAACAGGGGGGCGTCCCACACTACGTTTGCCGAGTCGCGGTCTCCACTCCAGTACTCGTCTACTCCAACGATTGTCGGTTCTCCGACATACAAAGGACCTGTACTTTAGTGCAATGATCTTCACAAGAGAAAGTTAAAGAAACTCTTCAATTACGTGTACTGGAGAAAACATGTATAACACCTTGTTTCAAATAAGTCGCCATTACTTATTATTAAAATTTTTAGTTTCTCAGACTATTTCCAATATTTATTAGAATACTATAAAACATCTTATTATCCTATTTGAGCAGCTTAATTTATTATATTTTTCATGTCAAATATATACGAGCAAGAAAAAATAATGATTCATGTTAACAACAAGTATCAAAATGAATACAAAATATATTATCTAATAAGGTTTTGGTAATAGATAAAAATATTTATAAATATCACAATTAATTTATCTATAACGTCTTTGCTCTATTATTTGTAAGATTAGATATATTATCATATTAAAGTTTAATGTTATATATAATTTTTAATTTTTTTTCTAAATTATTCTACATCGACACTGGTTTGTTGATTAATGAAGCCTAACCAATACTTAAAAAATACAAATGATATTAAATATTTATATATTAAATATTGTCATCCCTTATACAATCAGGTTATAAAACTTGTTCATTTGAATTATATAAAAAAAGACAATCACAAAACATTTTTTTTCCAAATGCCAAGATCACAAATTAAACATACATTTGGTAACTGCAAAACTGATTTATGCAACCGTCTCAAAATATATGACTTCATCATTTTTCATTTCACAGTTTGGACTTTGCAATATTCATTTTTCTAATAAAAGTTAATCACAGCCTATTGCAAGAGAGTTGTTCAACATTAAATCGTATTAGGTTGTTATAATTAAAGATTGTATTTGATTGGACTTGAATTAGAATGTTACTAATGTTTTGCGATGATCACTGAAGTCGTAATCTATTCTTTTTTTGCCTTAATTATATAAATAATTATTCAATATGAATTATAAATTACTATATTAATATATCACATCAACAAAACTCAATTCCTCTATCTATTATGATACCCATCTCGACGAGGATTGCAAACGTGATAAAGATAGCATAGAGGACGACTAGAACCATACCTACGCGCCGTTTCAATTCGTACTTTCCGAAATATAAAGTTACCCATAAACTAATAACAGCTACAATAAGAGAGCCAATAACAAATCCTATACCGGCGGAATTTATATAGACTACTGTACTTTCTGCACCTTGAAACAGCAATGTCAATGTTCTGATAAGCCAAGGCAATCCTAGAGCGAAAAGAATAGCCAAGGAGTTTGCTCCTAATGCATTGGACACACCCATACCACCTTCACCTGAAATGAAAAAAAAATATAACACATATATATATATATTAGGTGTACAAATAAGTTTCCGCGGTTTGTCAAAAGATGGCCCCACCAGAAGGTTATGGAGAAATTGTCAGATGTAAAACGTAATATCCCAAGTTTAGTCATCTGGCAACACCATAACCTTAAAGTACTAGTGATTCCGTATCAGCATCACGTAATTTTTTTCGTGCAAAAATGTCAAGTTTTATTCCGAATAAGCATCATTTGCGGGAACTTTTGATTTACTTCTTTAATGTGAAAAAATCTGCAGCTGAGACGCATCGATTGCTTCTAGAAGCATATGGTGAAGCTGCTTTAAGTGAGAGAAGTTGTCAGGAATGGTTTCAAAAGTTTAAGAACGGTGAGTTTGACGTTAAAGACAAAGAACGCAGTGGAAGGCCGAAAGTGTACGAAGACATGGAATTAGAAGTACTATTGGAGGAAGATTCGTCCCAAACGCAAAAAGAACTTGCACTTACTCTACAAGTGACTCAACAAGCAATTTCACATCGTTTAAAATCGTTAGGAATGATTCAAAAACAAGGAAATTGGGTTCCATATGAACTAAAGCCGAGAGACGTTGAACGCCGATTATGCATGAGTGAAATGCTGCTTGCCAGGAATAAAAAAAGAGTTTTTTGCATCGTATAGTCACTGGTGACGAAAAATGGATTCACTACGATAATCCAAAGAAGAGAAAGTCATGGGTTAAGCCCGGCGAACCATCAACATCGACAGCTAAGCCGAATATTCATGGAAAAAAACTCATGCTGTGTATTTGGTGGGATCAGCTTGGTGTCGTGTATTATGAATTGCTTAAACCAAGCGAAACCATTGCTGGAGCTCTCTACCGAACACAATTGATGAGATTGAGTCGGGCACTTAAGGAAAAACGCGCCCATTACTACTCCAGACACGACAAAATTATTCTTTTACACGATAATGCTCGTCCACATGTTGCGGCGCCGGTAAAAACATACTTGGAAACACTCAACTGGGAAGTTTTACCCCACCCGCCGTATTCACCAGACTTAGCCCCTTCTGATTATCACCTGTTCCGGTCGATGGCACATGGTCTGTCTGAGCAGCGCTTCACATCATATGAAGACACCAAAAATTGGGTAGATTTGTGGATAGCGTCAAAAGATGAAGAGTTTTTTCGACGGGGTATCCGAATGTTGCCAGAAAGATGGGGAAAAGTAGTGGCAAATGATGGAAAATACTTTGAATAAAACGTAATGTACTTTTCCTTTACAATAAATTCCTAATTTTTTATAAAAAACTGCGGAAACTTATTTGTACACCTATATATATATATATATATATATATATATATATATATATATATATATATATATATATATATATATATATATATATATATATATATATATATATATATATATATATATATATATATATATATATATATATATATATATATATATATATATATATATATATATATATATATAAAATATCAAAAAGCCTATTGAGGATAATGCTGCTGCAAGTGCAGTGGCGAATTATCCTCAATAGGCTTTTTTGATATTTTATATATATATATATATATATATATATATATATATATATATATATATATGTACACATATGGTCATTTTGTAATATTTAAAGTCACTTAGCAACACCGAGCTACATAGTTACTTAATTAAAAATAAATAATAGATTTATGTTATCTTATTTCAACAAATATAAAGCCGTATAATAAATTATAAAGTATCATATAACTGATAAAGGGATTTACAATCATAATTGATATTTGACAAGTGATCAGATATATCTGATCACTAACTATAATTTCGCTAATGCCCTCTCAACATTTTCCTGAAGGTGTGCGGGTGGCTGGCTTCAATTACAATATCATAAATTTTATGTATTATGACATAGATATTACAATTTTAAATAGCTTAAATCATTTCTTGCTTCTTTATAATTTGTCAATACGAATTATCCATATCAGTGTAAAACTTTTCAAAAGTAGATTTTAATTAAATGGCAATCCATATTGTGATCCGTAGTGATTAGATGGTGAAGAAATCATTATGTATATTAAATAATAGGAGTGTGCATGCTGCTTTATAATCATAATCAGTCCGCAGAAGTCCACTGTTTGATAATATATCATTCTAAAGTGCGGCACAACTACAATCTTAGGCTTAGACTACACGCGTCCATTTTCTGCCAGCCAGTATTAATGATATTATTGTTGAAATCATTGCTCGAAATAAAATACACGACGATACGATTATAGCTTCAAATGTTTCTTATATATTATATAAGAGCTATGGTTACTCCTTTTTTGTGCGGTTGTTAACGAGAACAAGAAGAGAACAAAAAAATAAACTCATTGATTTGAAAGTAATTGGTAAAACCCACGTGATGAATTTAGGATTAGTTAGTATTGAGAATGGATGCAATTAATCTACTCTCGATCGACTCAACCGGGGAATAATTACAATCCCAAAATTTTGGTGTTGAGTAGTTGCATTTTACTTTGATATCGCATTTCGTATGTGTCGTGTGTGCCAGGATCTGGAGGCCCGACTCGTTTTCCCTTCTTCCCCTCCCCTTATTCACATCCTTACCCTATACCTTATAGTCCTAGGCAACACATCTGTAATGCTCTCAGTATTACAGATGCTGTAGACCAGCAGGAGACACGCTCACTCTATTCCATATAAAAAATCTAAAATATAATTTAGAACACATCTAAAATAGAATAAAAAACGAAAGACAGAATAGAAAACATCTAAATTATAAAACATATTTCTATTTGTTTTTCTTATTTATTTTCCATAAGGTATATATAATAGGTCAATCACATTTGACCTGATCGTTATTGAATATCATACACAATAATTGATTATATGGAGTTTAAAGTTAAGAAATGTAGATACGAACGCATCCGTAATATTACGTTTATCGCACGAATTAGCTTAAAACAATTAATTTTTGTCACGCTATCGATTTGTTTGCCGAACTCAGAAAACACTTTCGATGATAACTTACATACACGTGCAGATAACATAAAATGTGATAACAACTCGCAAATGCAATAACATAATGCAAATAAACTTTAATTCGGCATTCAATAATTAACACTCTTATCAAAAGATATATAATATAATATATTTAAATAAGTTAAAAGCATAGCAAATTTTTATAAAAAATATTGACAAGCATAGCAAATGTTTATTAAAAAAATATTATAGATGATAGAAAGCAATTAACACCCCCCAAAGACATCCGCAACACCAAAGACAAACAAACTTCTCTATCAAAAGAACAGATATTATTTATACTTATTATTATCATATTTTACATACGAACCTCTTCTAGACATAATATATATCGAACATGCTTCAGGTAGACAGCCACCAAATGCCAGGAATGTCATCCCCATAACAGAATCCGGAATAAAGAATGTGTGTCCTGTATTAAAAAAGTATATAATATTACGCATTATAATATTAAATAAATAAATACATAATTAATTATGAAATAGCGGAAGGTATAACGAAAAATACTAATATTATATGTATTTTCCTAATCTACCTCAATAAAATCAGTTAAAATTACACCGTATCCTAGATTTCTGTAGATCTTTTCTTTTACATCAGTTTTGTAATTATACATATATCATGGTAACATATAGCATGCTACGGCTGGATGGTGGACTCTATCGAGCTAGAAGAATTTGACAATATTTCATAGCCAGGTATTTCGCAACAGAAAAACTATTGCCCGTCACCGTCTTAACGCCGGGCCCCAATTTTAGAGGATACCAACATCAATCAATTGTCGCATTCGAGTGAAGTAAAAATCCCTAATTTTTTATTATTTTTTAATCAAATAAAATCATTAAATGACGAAAGGAAAATAATAACTAAGGATAAAAAGAAAAACTGTTTATATGATCTGGAACATTCTACAGTTGGGCATTGACCTCATTCAAAATTGGGGGATGTTGCCGTAATCCCGAAACTTGGCTAGTCGGCTGGTGATCGCAAGTTATCTTCGGTAATTATTATACATAAGTACTAAAAGACGAATTGTTTTTAAGTTAATTATTGTTAAACAAAATAGTGCTTACCGATAACCGTCATACTCCAGGAAACAAAGTACGAGTTTACACCAATCCAAACTATGCACATAATGAACGTGAACGGATATAGTTTGCGGTAGGTTGCGGGCAGCGGAACAGTGCAAGTGAGGATTAACTTCAGTGGCCAAGTGTACACCCACCAAATTCTATATGCTAGTGATTTCCCCTTGGGAAATTTCCACAGGCTCTTTTTGGATTTGTTCTCTTCATGTTCCACTGTAAAAGTAATATAAAATCAAATATAATTTGATAGTCGTATTCTATGCTATGTATGGTGCGAGGATAAAATTTTGAGCATAGATGGCCGCGATTTAACACGAGCTACACATGAGCAGACAGCAGCGGCACTATTAATCTAATATAAACTGAATTTCAATAATGTATGTACATATATATTTTCCATATAATTTGAAAGATATTTTATCCGCTCCATATTACACTAAAAGAACTTTTTTTATCTATAGTAATTTCCATTAATTATATTAATTATTAAAAGTTATAGAAATAGAGAAAATATCGAAACATGGAATGTTGGCACCCGCGGTTGCAGGAAATCAAAGTTGGGCCAAAATGCGCGTGAGTCGTTATCTTGATATAGGTTAAAGCTTAACATTGTATGTAAAAAACTGTAAACTGTTTCTTGTATGTTTTTAAAAATAACACATTACCTTTATCAATCACACTTTTCTCAGGATTGGAAAGGCCGTTTTTTGTCATATCATCAGTGTTATTGAAACCTTTGTTATCAATACCTTCTTCCACTGTTCTATTTTGGCTTGTGACAATATCTGAAAATAGAATTATAACTTTTTATTTTGATGCCGTAACTTACTTCAGTCGGTAAATACAAGTTTGATAATTTAAAATTATTTTTTAGTTTGTTTAGTCATATTTGCTGCTTTGGCTGTAAACCTAATAATGATGGCTTATTTTAAAACGGAAGGATGTTGTTTTAATTCCTACGCTTAGTTGGCGGTAATCGCAGATTGGTTTTTATTATAATACTTAGGTAGACATTTTTGCCCGACTACCAGCCTTCTCTCCCAGTAGCTCGAAGTCGGCGGGGTGGCCCAATTTTATGACGAGATATCTCCTTATTAAAAAAGGCAATAAAATGACTTAAGTGCAAAACTAAAAAATATGTGTAGGACACAAAAATATATACTTACGTTCACCTTGATTTTTTCTACATTTATTCGTCATGTTATCAAACAAATTAAATATTTTTCCACTGTTGAACATAATAATGAAGTAAGTTACATATAGAATAGCGAGCACTAGGGCTTCATACCATTCCACTCGACCATCCCACACGATAACAACAAGGACAGTTACGTTCACAATGTATATGAGCACATCTCTAGTTACTGGGCGTCTGTCAATTGATATTGGCTGAAAATAATATTAAATTGTTAGCGGCCAACTTACTTTAAGACTTATTAATTATGTGTTGGTTATATTGTTAATAGATTAACAATATGACCAACACATAAAGCATGGGAATCTTCAAAACACAAGCGTACACATTTTTAAAGGCCGGCAACGCTTTTGCAGTGACTCTGGCATTTTGGATGTTTATGGGCAGCTTTAATACCTTTGTATTGGCGATATACTTACTAGTGTCTCTACTCTCTTATGGTGTCAAAATGTGAACCATTGACTACCCGTCCGCTTCATAAGCTAAAAGTCGCTGATGGGATTATGAATAGAGCTATGTTCCATTTTCCATGGTTGATGTGATTGAAAGTTAAGAAATAGGCCAAAAAACCAATCAAAGACTCATCAAATAATACAAATGAGACGGTAATGATTCAGTCATGTTTGTCAGAGAATTGACAATTGTTGGAGTAAATGAGTACTGGAGCAAATACTCGTCTTGGGAAACGTTACGTAGAATACTAGCCGGCTAGGTAGATTGATAGTCTACGCAAGATGGTTGATAGAAATTAGATGCTTGTAGCCAAAGATCTCGTCTTCCGGTAGTCCTATGTCCAGCAGTGGACTTCCGTAGGCTGATAATAATGATGATTATGATAAATACAAGTGTATAGTGACAGGGTAACAAAATATATGGCGTAAAGAGCGTATGTGTTCGTTAAAGGCTGGCAACACATTTGCGACGCCTCCAACGGTGCGGATGTTTATCGACAGTGATCGATTACCACCAGGTGAACCGCATGCTCGTTTGCCTGCTCTGCTATAAAAAAAAAACTATGTACGTACATAGTTCTTGTTTCTATGTAGGGAGAAAAATGGATGATGTGTAAGAGAAAATTGTTAATAAAATGTATATTTACAGTGGTAGCAGCTAGACCTCCTATTGCGGCGACACCCAGAGCGTTGAAAATGGCGGAGCCCACGATTGTGCCGATACCCATGTCGGATTCCGTCAGGAACGTTGAGATCACGTTGACGAAGAACTCGGGACAAGACGTCGCCACCGACATGAAGGTTGCAGCCGCAACATTCTATAGGTATTGCTAACATTATATTATTCTTTTTAAATATAGAGTAATTCGAACATGTGTACATTGCCGGTAAGCTTATTTGCTTAACGATGACTCGATTATTAATAATAATATTTTTTTTTTGTTGAAGATCGCGTCTCGGCGAAGGTATTGTGGGACGAGACGCCCCCGTCTAGATAAAGCGAGCAGGTTGGCTGGCGAAATTGGATAAGTGAAGCCGAAGATTGAGCTAAATATGTTATTTAGCTCAAACTTCAACTTCAGTCTTAAGGGAGGCACTAGATTTCCTCCGGCTGTTGATGATGACGATAGTGAATTAATTTTACTATTAATGTTATGCAACTAAAATATGCAAGCTTATCTGGAGATATACCAGATTTTCACGGATGTATAAAAAGTTTCTTTACTATTGTTTCATTTGGAGAAGCGACAGGAACAGATTTCTAGTACCTTAATCTTACTATCTTTTAGCGCGTAGAACCGCTTGAATGTGTTATTCGTACAAAAGCGCAAACTCGAGTGGCGGTATGAATACACTAAATCAGAATTCAGTAGAACTGCGCTAAGCATACATGTGACTATGTATTTATTTATTCAGCCATCCAATTGATATGATAAAAAAATTATGAGAATTTTTGAAAAATAAACTTGTCAAATAAATAAAGATTAAGATGGATTTTTTAATTATTTAAAAAGTCAGTATTTTTAAATATTTCTTAATTATTTAAAAATAATGATCAAACAGAGTAAAAAAGTCATAGGCACTAGAAGTTAATATAATACTAAGTTGATAAAAATATACTACCATATAATAATGGTAAGAAAATGTCATATATATTTTTAAGAAAATTGTTGAACTTAGATTGCCATGGGTATGAGTATGGCAAATATTCTTATATATAATAAATATTATACTATAGATAATTTATATATAGATAGATAATTAATGAAATAATACAAACCTGTGGTATCTTTAAGTCTTCGCATATCAATTCAACACACGGAATGAAATAGTCGTTACACACGATAGTCAGAAGTGTAAATGCATATATACCGAACAACACATATAAAAGAAAGGCTCCTTGTCGAAGTTGTTCGTCTAAAAACAAAATGAAACATACATAAAATCAGATTGATATCTTGAAATAGAGAAACAGAGTACAATGTTACGTTTTTTTTAGGCCTCCCGTTGCCTCATTTTAATACATGTATGTAATTTCAAAATATTTGTAAAACAAATACTTTATGATGTGTTATAATAAATGCATTATGGGGTTTTTTATGGGATAGAAGGGCAAACGAGCAGGCTTGTCGCCTGATGGAAAGAAATCAACGCCGCAGCATAGCTGTTGCCAACATTTATGGTATGTGTAGAATTGTTTTTTAAGGGTTGCAATATCGTATCGGTTCGGAAATACCGCTGAAGATAGCTGGTTCCACTGGATGGTGGTACGCGGAGAAGTTTCGGGAGAAGCGCACCGTCGCCAATGGATTGCCACTCATCCAAATGGTGGGGATGAAACTATTCTTTGTGGCGAGTTTTGCGATAGTGGAATTCAGCGGTAAGAATTATTTCGTAGTCCAGTGTCAAAATTCACCCGTAGTTCTTTATATGTTTTTTTATTATGCCCTCTTTCTTCAACGTTATCTACGACATTCTTATACTCCTCCGTGCGCGCTTTGTACTTATAAAGGGGTACAAAGTTTTTTCTTCATTATGATAAAGAAAAAAATAAAAAGTTTTCAACGATTTTCCATTAGTAGGAAGATTCGAGTCCAAGATATTTGATCGTAAGTTGAAACACTAATCTATCGGCCTATTTTATGTATTAATACTTGGTTAAGATCATTATTATTATTAATTGAATGCATATTTATTATTAATTGAAAAAACATTTATATAATACATTTAGAATTCTTCTTAAAATTACTTACCTGTAAATATGTCATCGGGAAAACTATCTATAGAATCACTTGCAACACAATCGACTTCTCTGACTACATTCTCCAATACTTCAGTTCTGGTTCGCAACCAAGGGGTCCAGTGCCATGTGTCCAATTCAGAATCGAGTTTTTTCATCAGGTCTAAGCTTATAAACACAGGATCGCCATTCTTGTTGTCAATTGGCACGTATACTGTTTCATTAATGTCGTCTGTTTAGGAAAAATACCATTAAAGTATACCATTAAAGCTCACAAATTTATGTATGGAGAATTATTTCAATTTGTAACTTCTCTATGTCCGTTTTTTATATTTATTTCGAAAATATTTAATACTTAAGTAATTTCAATACGAATTGAACAAACTATCGTCAAACTAAAAGCGCAGAATAGAGTTATGATATTGTTTATTTACGACCGCAGTAGCAGATCAACTTTATTTCCGATGAGCGGAATTCAACGAGCGTCGTCCTTACAATGAGTAAAACTTTACACGAGTGTAAACGCGTACACTTTACTCCCAAAAGTGTCCTAAACATTCCATTTCGGTTTTATCATAACGTCACTGCTATGTTAAATGTATATAAAATATATCAGTAAGCTCTTTTACATTATGACATCGGACAATCGATTTTTGTGTACAAGACAACACAGATTATTGTTAGCGATAACTGATGTAGATAGATTTTTCACCTGAAATCTTTCCATCCATCCTTTTTACAGGATGTTAGATTATAAAACAATTCAAAATCTAAAAGCTTATATAAATTATTTTAAGATTGACAATATAACAACATATTACAGTTTTCTGGGTAAATAGCTGTAATTCTTTGCAAAAAACGGGCAGTTTTGATTTTTCTACATTATTGGTAATAATTTAGTTCCAAAGAGATTTTAACAGCCAAACTATGTTACTGACACTTAAAAAAGAGTCTGGATATGAAAAAAAGTTGAATCCAAATTCGAAGTTTTTGTTTTTTTTTTAAATTAATCCCTTTTTTGTTTGTGAATTTTTACTTAGTTTTCACGGGTTTGTTGTTAGAAGGTTATCAGGCTACTACGACTAACATCTTGTTATTTTTAGTAGAATAATTTCACCCTGAGACACGACGAGACAACTACCAACAGACAAGTTCTATTCAGAGAAGGCAAAGTTCTGGGAGAAAACGTTGCCCACAACCACGAGACGACCGCTTTTTAGTGACTCAGGCGCTGAGGAACTGTAAATGTAAAAAATAGACCTCAAAATAAAAACCTTGAAGAAGTACGAGGAGCACAAGTTCGGCTATGCGCTGTAAGGAGGAGGCATTTAGCGACTGATATACGCAGTCGATGACCAACAAGGGCCACCAATTTACTCCTCATACTCATTATTAATATTTACTTTTTTTAATGTTTTTTTTTATTAAAATACCATAAAAATACTCGTAACCTACCCATATACATCACTATACCCATTTCCATTTATAGATATGTCCATTTTCATACGGGTTTCTGCTTACAATGACTAAAACATCGATTCTCAGATATAAGTGTTAAAAAAAATCTAAAAAGAAATTTCTAATCATCTAATCTAATCACATACTAAAAATATTAATATTATACATACATAAAGCCAATGACTTTAAGGTGCCACGCTAAATAAATACAAAACTAATTCGTATAATTATAAAACCATAATAAGGTGACCCAAATGGCGCAGTGAAGAAGTGTGCGCTTTTTATAACTAAGGGCGTGGGTTCGATGGGATCATATCACGTTAAATAGGTACTACTAATACAGGTATTTATTCTAAGTAATTATGGGTGTTTTTATGTGCTATTGTAAAAATAATAGTACTCATAGCATAAAGAATTCCGATAGTAGGAGATTAAAGTTTTTTATTTATATTTATTTTATTAGTTAGCATGTGATTTAGTACATACATCAATGTACATAAAAAGTATACGTAATATTTTTTTTCTTTAAAAAAATATTGCATTTTTGATTCAAAAACATTTCGACAATATTATATATAAGTACGTGAAATACATAATTCTTGAATGAGATAGTATAATATATACATACTTATAAACATATTTTTAATTATTATCACATTTCACAGTATAAATTACGTAAGTAATATGCACAGTCAGTTGCATATTACTTACGTAATTTATAAAATATGTAAGGTATGAAATAAAAGAGCTGTAAAAATTTAGTAGATTATAGCCGGAACTAAGATAAGATTGAAAAATAGCATTTTCAGAGAGGATTATACAATTTGAAATTTCTGATAATAATACATATGAATTACAATCGTGTGTCTTAATTATGAATGTGTATGGAACACCATGATACATGGAATATAGGAAAGGATACAAGTCGAGAAATGTAATAATTCACACAACAACATACCAAGAATATTAAGTAATAAAATGAAATTTCGACTGAATTACAATTATATCGAAAAGCATAAAATAAATACATACAAAAGGTCTGCTTCATACAATGCGTGAAAAAATGCTGACACACACACATATGCGCTATATTTAGTAGTCACAAAAGGAATATCTATTATAAATATATAATATATTAAAAAATAATACATACCTTGGGTAAATTGCTAAAGTTTTTAAGAAAGCCTGGTCAAGAATACCCTTAACCGGCGAGCTTGCATGAGGAGAGTAATGAGTGTGAAGGAAGCAAGGAAAGTATGCCAAGATCGTAGCAGATCTCGGCATACTTACCTGTGGAGGAGATCTGTGGTCTCTGCCTACTCCTATGGGAGACAGGCGTAACGATATGTATGTACAAAACGAATAATGTGTCACTAAACTCTAGTTATGAGTGCCTCTTCACTCGAATGAAACGTTATTATTTTTGGTTTTTTTTTTATATTTATAACGAAATTACGGTACAAACATTGACGTAACTCTCATGTACAATAAAAGACTGGTAGAAGGTGGAAAGCACAGAAAAGTTAATACGCATGACTGAGGATAGGACGAGATATAGACAAACAGTCGCTGACCTCTGGTGCTGGAGATGGCACATAAAGAAAAAGAGATTTATCTGTATAATCCTTTTGTTAAAGAAATTTGACAGTTGTATTTTGATATCGCCTCGTCTCTTTTTTTTAGGTTTTTCCTAAAATGTTAGCATTGTTCTTTTTAACACAAAATGTATACTTACTTAAGTTTTCAAGGGCTGCAACATGTGAAATAGTAAAGTATAACGCCAAAGCGCACACAACTGTGTAGATTGTAGTATTCATTTTAGGTCTCGTTAGTGTTTCCGCAGAGTACTGAACGCAACTGAAAAGGAATATATCTAATTATTTTAGACTTTACCTTATGTTTAAGGGTGTTTTTTTCACAGCCCATATATGTGCCACTGCTGAGGACGGACCTCCCCATTTCTGGAGGAACGGACACTAACCCAACACACTTGTCCAATGCGGATTAACGGGGTGACTCGGAATAAATAACTGTATGCCATACATATATATTCATTACGATGCAGACATCGAATTCCCGCTTGACTGACTGAAACGCCATAATTTAGCATAAAACTCTTTTTGTTTGATTAACATCTCTATGAAAGCTTTTTTTTTAAGAATACTGTTTCGATGATATTCAACTACTAGATTTTTTATTAACCATTCATACTAAGCAAATGATGGTTGTATTCGGAAAAAGTGGATCATCAAAAGTCCAATGGTAGAATTAAACTATATAGATCATAAGTATAACCGTACCCAGTTCAATCTGCAAGCGTTGTGAATCATGCATATTTTATAAAATATCCTCAACCATGTATGCTACACGGTGAATAGGACCACCGAAAAGAGACATAGGTCTCTTTTCGGTGGTCACATTCACCGTGTCGTATTCTACAGTGACAAAATTTGCGCTTCTGAACTCTTGAGTTCAATTACCTTATCAGGAGAAATATATAATATGTACGGTTTAAAGGCATCTATTCTGACTTTGGACTTTTGTCATCGTTATTAGTGCATTTTATTATATCCATAACATAGAGGTAGGAAATCTACACTAGGTGTGTAAAGCGTTTTATATGTTTTCATAATAAGGATAAGAAATTTAAGGATTCGCAATTACATTATTTGACTTCAATTGCCAAAACTACCCTACATGTGCCAAAACTTTTGATATCGGGCTTCGAATAATGCTTCGAATAATGACTGAGAATAATGCTCCGATCAATGGTCACGGGTTACCGTGAGTGGGTTACCGTGGGTACACGGGTAACCCCGCCAATCCGCATTGGACAAGCGTGGTGGGTTAACGTCCATTCCGTGACCCGTGCACTGCAGTGGGACATATGCGGGCTGTGAAAAAAAAACCGACAAGTAGCGAATATCTCAGAATGAAGTTCTGACTTGGTGATACTCCAACATGCTCGGAATTATCTGTACGAGAATTTGCAATTCTACTATTCAAATGAAACCGCTTGCCTGGCGTGACGACTGGGACAATGCCTCACAAATTGGAAAGTACTAGTCCACTATCACTACCACACAGTACTAAACGTTAAATGGTGGTGACTGATGAAAAAAAAAATTCAGCTGTGATATGAAGCTCTACTCTTCCTTGATTTAATATGAATTTTCGATAGCTATCTAAACGTGGAACACATTTCGCTAAGCCAATGATAATCATTAATTGCTGTCGATTTATTAAGATAAGTAAGTACGATGACACCTTATCTGATGAATTTGCCTGAGCTTGCTAAATAGTCGCTATATAGAAGTATATCATTATGAAATAATAATAACTTAATAATAATTTATAAAAGCAGTTCACTACACGAAAGTATACACAAAAGAAAAATTTTTCATAGGTGAAGAATCCTGTAGAAAGATGATTTCGAATATAACCGATGCTAATATTTTCGTAGACTCAAAGAAAAATAAACTCCATTCGCTTTAATACCTTAAAAATATGAGAGAAGATCGCTCTGCTAAAAGGAAATGCATGGAACTACCGTCTACACAACGTCCAGTTTAAAGCCCCTGTATCACTGAAGCTGATATGGTGATGACGGTTTGGACCGAACTTCAAACAAATGACTGAAAATAATGAAACTGCACAACACCATGACTGGTGGTGTGTTCTTATATCGGAGGCTACGATGCACTGGATCGTTGAGCCTACGGTGTAAGTAGTCACTACAAATATTAAATGCCTAAATCAGGGGTCGGCAACCAGCTGACCGTAAGCCACTACGGTGGGGCCGGCACAAGCAAGAGCCATTCCACATTTTCAATCCTTAACTATAAAAAAAAAGTATTGTTCTCGATTGACCGATGAACATTATGATGCGATACTGCACGTTTCTAGGTTTAAAATAGAAGCAGACATTAAAAAACTTTCAAGTCAAATACGACTTCAAAAATTGCATTAGTTTTTTAAGTCTTATTTAATTTTGTACTTATTACATTAGAATGAAAGTAACGATAAATATAAGAATATAGAAATAAAGTAAAAACACAACGTCACTGATGTAAGTTGGCGGGAAAAGTCAGCTAGAATGTCAAATATGCCTTTGTTACATTACAACAGAATCCATGACGTCAAACTTAACAATTGTTTTATCTTTACCCTCAGTGCAAAAACACAAAAGAGTAAAATTTGTGATAGTGAAAATTTATTGCAATTTTTCATTTAGTAATATATACTAATATAAATATATATATACGAATTTCAATAAATTAAATACGTCAATTTCAAAGGTTATATTAAATAATTAAAAATATTACTAAATAAAAAAAATATTTATTGACTACTATACCACGCGTCTGCGAAATCTGCAAAATAGCGAAAGGGGTTTTTTATTTTAAATATTTTAGTAGTAGGATTGATTACTACATTGAAATTAATATTTTATACTTTAAAATTTAATTTCTTGTATGTCCCTATGATTATATTGTTGTGACATTGAGGCTTTATTAATGTTGATTTAAATAATATCCTGTTTTGTTTGGATTTAGTTGTTTACCAAGTAATTAATAAATATCCCTTCATGTAGATGCACTATACACTGCACATTAATTATATTAATATTGAATTTAATTATATTATAAATTGTTTTATTATTTTATTATATTATCAAACACAATTACAAGGACCACAGAAGAGATCTATTTACCTAACAATAACGCAAGTACTTCACTGTCACTTTAGAGATGAAAGTAAACAAACTTATAGGTAGTAATATTTGTTGTACCTTTGCATTGCACTTAAGACAAAATAAACAAGACCATGTTCTGCACACAAATCGTTACAAATTCAATCACAATCAGAGTAAACAAATATCGATAACCTATTTATGAACAACGCATTTTTAAACAATAACTATAAGCAATGGATTCGATCGCGTCATATATCACAACATTATTTACTCACTTTAAGAGCCCTGGTATCACACAAATAGGAAATGTCCGTTAGCCCAGCTGTTTTAGGAACACCATCTTCAGTTAATACAAATAAATTAGTTTAATAACCACCGGTCCACAGAGAGCGCCGTATTCATAGTCGACACTGAAAGTAAGATACGAACAGCACTGCTTTTTAAATGATAATCTTAATTGATAAGGCTTCTTCATGGTGATTAGTGTATTTCAATTATTGTTCTCGCACCTATATTCGCTACTTGTCGATTTCGTAATCAATCTATAGTTATGAGTTACGCCCACAATTTATCACTCTAATTTTGTTTCCCAGTCAAAATAAGAAGCAGTTAAACATGAATTTTTAACCAATCATCATCCTATTCAATTTACTCTAATTTTTGGAAAATTTGTTACAAGAATGTTTCTTCAGTGGTGCAACATTAATGTTTATAATATACGAATTAATTTATTTTTATTACATTTATATATGCTCAATAAAAGTGACAATCACGTTGAACATAAATAAAGTTATTATGATAAACAAAAATAAAAATTAATTTGTTCGTTATCTATATAACACTAATAATATAAGAAATCATAAACCCTAAAGACGACAATTGACTTATTGGCAAAGCTGTCGCTTAACGAGTCAATGATCGCGGGTTCGATTCCCGCATCGAAATAAATATATTGATGACCTACAGGTATTTACTTCGAATCTGGTTACCCCGCCCATCCGTTTTGGATTCGTATTCCGAAATGGGGAGGTTCAGCAATGGGACATATGTATATGGGCTGTGAATAACAACCCTGAGAAATGAGCCGTGTAAATACCATGACAAATTAAAAATCGTGAAATTTTTCATATTTTTTATTTTTAATAATAAGAGTTTATTTATTTTCTTATAGAATTATGTTTATATTCGTTTTTAAAATTCAGTAAAAATGTTTCAGTCCAGTCAGTTTTTATTTAGTAAAATTTGTGTATACATAGGTAAATATTTAGTTTGTCTCTAGAATAAAGAAGTTACCGTATTAGCTTTAAATATTTAAGAAAGTGGATGCGATTGTAAATTGCTACGACAGCATGTCGTAAAGAAGCCCCGACGCGAAGTTTAATTTCAGAAACGCATTGTCTGTCGAACAACAACTGAAAATATTGTGATAAAGAGGTCACATAACGGGTCGTACTCTCTCCCCTTTGATATGGTCGAGGATTGTGATGCGTCAACTTTTAAACAAGTAATATAAAAATAATTTAAAGTCAATTCCTACTATTAATTGAATTTAATTAATAAATAAGTATTTTAAAAAACTGTATTAACATACACTACTAACAAGAATCATCCATTACAAGTTTAAAAAAAATGCATTTAAACTTGAGTGAACGAATAAAAAGTATTTTATTTGACGATTGAAAATTTGAAGGAGATATATAAATATTATATATTTAGGAAGAGTGTGAATTAATAGTAGGAATTGAAGTAATTAAAAAAGTGATTCTTCTTTGTGGTGGAAGTGGTGAAAGTTTAATTGTTATTATACGTCGAAGAAATTAATAGTTTTGGTTCAAGTGAAACACGGAAAAATTTATGATTAATTATTTTTTATTGCTTATTATTACTAGATACAATATATTATTTTTTTAACAAACATTTGATATTCATCTTATAATTGCGTCTCTATCATTTTTTTTTTGGTGTTATACACATTGATGTTATACACATATTTGTTTCAAATTTCCCTACCAACAAACCATCAGTTTAATACTGCTAATAAGTAATGACATTAGCCTTAATTGAATATTCAATTATGATACTAAAATTGATTTAAACACGTGATTAATTCAATCATTTCACACCACACCGAACTCTTAAAAATATTGTTAAATTATTATCAATGCACATTATAAACGAATTTTGATAATACCTTTACAGTAAGAAAACTATTAATAACTCCCTATTTTATACGTAAGTTAGTTCCCTAATAGGGTTTTAAACACGCCGTTATATATTCATAAATAACACTTGGAAATACAGGTAAACTTGGTAAACTGGGGTAAACTTGGGAATACAGGAATACAGGTGTAAGCAGGTAGTAGAATGCAAATATAAAATAATTTCGACCCCTCTAGCAACCAATAGTCGCGCCGGTGATAGTTGTATCACTCCGATATATAATTTTATTACCAGACACAAAAAAATATTAGTATTTCGCATAAACTCAAATCTACACATACATTCATATAATCTCATTTTAAAATTCATGCATGTATACGTTTATCGGGCTAGGTGGCGCGCCTTGGGTGAGGCCTATGTCCAGCAGTAGACTGCCGCGGGCTGGTATTGATATTGATACGTTAATTCATAGTAATAATGTGGGCGACACAGGCTATTTTTATTATTTTACTTGAAAATAAAATATTATATTTCCTCTAATTTATTTAAACTCCTGTCTTTTTTTACCACTAAAACTTATATAATATTATTTTTTTCATCCTATAAAAGTGCGTATAAAAGTTCCTAAAATGGAAACACTACCGGAGTGAACGAAAATCCCTCTCTAATACTTTCATGAAAGTAAACATGATGCGGGATTTCCCCTTTCTTTTTTTTGTATTTTGAGTATTTATTTAATTGTGTGTCCCCCATAACTGACTTGAAAGTTGCAAAATTCATCGATATTCAAAGAATTTATTTAAATTTCCCCAGATACCAGCAGTTTGCACATTTAAATTATATCAACTTTTATGTTTACTTTAGTTTTTTTGTCCAATATCTTATATCTTATGAAATGATACATCACAATGAGCATTTGTCCAATATATACTGGAGAGAGAAAAGCAACAGATATCTGTAATTAATCACAATAAAATCCTAAATAAAATTATCTAATAACAAAGTGACAACGATTATAAAAAAATATGAATATCATTGGCACATTTTTTTAATATTTAACACGCGAAAATGATTTATTATTATCCCACTTATCGAATTCATTGATTGATTTTAGCGGTTTCTTCCTCTTCTCTTCTACATAAACAATAGAAGTTTTATTAGCTTCTTTCTTCTGAACGCTTCTTCCGAACACTCTGGTAACATATCCATAAATTACTCTGAAGGTTATGAAAAGTATGAAATCGCAGCCAGATACAAGCGTGAAGCCAAGCATTAAACTCAGCAAACCTCCAAATGCAGCTGAAAATTGCTCAAACAAATTACTAATACACAGATATAAGTCCTAATAGAGAGGTAAAATTTAAATTAAAGTGTTAAAATAAAAGTTTAAATTAAAGTGACAGCGTAAAGGGCTGTCTATACTTGGTGTTTCTCTCGCGGACGTGATTCGAATCGAAAAAATGCGCCAAAGACCCAAAGTTACTAAATACCTATTTACATCACTTTGTGTTCAAAGACAGTTCTTTGAACTCAAAGTGGTAAATAGGCTTTACACTACAGGCACGTTTGTCTAAGATCCGACAACACTTGGAGTATACGAGTTCTGGAGCGAAGAGTATACTTAACTATAATTTGTTGAATTATTTTATTGCGGTTTTCCTATGATAAAGTTCAAATATATAGTAACTGTACACACAAAAATGGATTAAATTAAAATAAATATTATTTTAATTTATTTCAGAGCTTATGTAGAAATGTATATGTTATGTAGAAAAAATTAAAAATTCGTTAATACGAAAAAAGGTCTTCACGCAACTTTTAAAAGAACCAAGTTGCAGAATAAATCTATGATTAAGAAAATCTTTAAATGATTTGTAACTTGTATGTATTTTGATTATAAGATAAAATAATATTTTAATAAATATTATAAATATTTATATTATTGGTGTATAATAAAGAATAGATAGATATATTCTTTATTGTACACTAATAAACTTTTTGGGTGTATAATGTAGATAAAGCTTTCTTTTGTATAATTAGCTTCCGCATAAATAAATGTAATATGTAAATAATCTCGACACGTAAATATCTTTGTATCTTTCTCTACGTGCGTCATTTGGGTAATCCTTTACGGT
The DNA here is from genome assembly GCA_031353405.1 of Baronia brevicornis. Classification (NCBI taxonomy): domain Eukaryota; kingdom Metazoa; phylum Arthropoda; class Insecta; order Lepidoptera; family Papilionidae; genus Baronia; species Baronia brevicornis. The sequence goes on along the minus strand of JASFAT010000543.1, from coordinate 168,252 downwards.
CAATCCATACCTATTGTTTCCAATTTCTATAATTGTTTGATAAGGCTATTATGCAAAAAAATTAAGTTATATTTTCATTTATCAGCAAGTATACAAATATCTCGATAAAAAATAGGCTCGCTGATTATCTTTCGTTTTATTATCATTTATTATATATGTGTGTATGTAAATATATACCGAACCGAAAAGTTGTTATTTACATTAAATTCAAACAATTTTTTTAAAAAGTTTTTATTTTTAATCAATGATGTAAACAACTTAGTAACATAAATCAATTCGTTGGTGAAGTAATATATTCAGATATTATATTTGCTATGTAGAAAATATTTTCTTAGAGATAAGGTCTTCAACTTCCGCGTGCGCGGATGCGCAAATTTCACAATATTGTTCTTCAACATAGCTTTTTTGTTGTGTTAAGATTAGAGTAGACGAGCGCTGGAGTGGAGACCGTGTCTCAGCGAACGTAGTATTGGGTATACTCCGGCTAGGGGAACATCCTCATTTCAAGGAGAAATGGACACTTACCCAATACGCTTGTTCAAAGCGGATTGGCAATGAATATAAACTCGCCAAGAATGCTGAGTTTGTATTAGTAATTAATAATGGAGAACTTTTAACATTATACCACATTTTTACTTGTCAATCAAACACTTAATTCTCTTCGTCATTATATTTCATAGACATCTCTTCTCATTTATACAAACCCAGTATGTTCTGCCAATTCAAATAAGAGTCACGTCGATATCTGGTTGAAGTCAGATCGTTGAAGAAAACATTCACCACGGAACTATTAGCCATATTCACATTGTTGCTGAAATCAAGATTGCGTTTATGCTATGACGTTGTGTAAAATAATAATATGAGAAAGTGATATAAGATGACATGGGGAGCTATCGATGTTAATTAACCCTTATCAGTCGCAAGTCACCTTTCACGTGTAAACAGTACTTTGTCGCTGCAGTCGTAAGTCACGTGGGAGGTGACAAGACGAGACATGTTAAAACTCGCTGTGTGAAATGCAGGCACTATTGCCTTATTAGTTAAATATCCGTATCAGAGCACATTTATTAACATTTCCAGTTATATATAATTGCCTTTTCCAATTTTATTTTGGAATATACTGAGCCCAAAAATGAATAAAGTCAATGTAAACTGTATCTGTAGCTGCAACCTAGCGAGTTACTATAAGCAAAAAGGAATTAGGTGTGTAGTCTTAAACCATCTTTTCAATATAAATGCAAATGTAATATTGTTACTCCTCTAAAAATAAAGTAATATAACATAAAAAAGGGCTAAAAGCTAACTTTTCTTTATAAAGGACAACGAAATCTGATCTCCTTTGTAACCGACTATATTAAGCCCATTCCCCATTTATTAGCAAAAAAATATGTTTAAACATATAACAACATGAAACTCTTACAAAAACTCTAGTCCGTTTAAGGGTAAATTAGAAGCCAGCTTTCCAAGAGCCACTTCCAATGGATAGTCATAGTGTTCACACGCCGGCAAACATTTAAATAAACCAGTCGTGGTCTTTTCGCGTAGTTCCATATCCTCTATTGGTTCTAAAAAAATATGAACGTCGATTTAAATTCTATATTACGAGACGAAATGGACTAAAAATTAATTAAAATATTAAAAGGCCAAATCATGGTCGCAAGTTCAATCTCCACATCGGAATAAATATATGTATGGCCTACAGATATTTATTCCGAGTCTGGTAGCCCTGCCAATAAGCATTGGACAAGCGTGATGGATTAACATCCGTTCCTCTAGAAAAGGGGAGGTTCGTGCTCAATAGTGGGACATATATGGGCTATGAAAAAATATATATATACGAAATTTCAATATATATACTTAACCTTTATCTTCATTATTCAAAACCAATTAAATAAAACATTTCTCTATGTTTGTAATACAATGCAAAACTAGACAAAAACCTTACAGATCTTTTAATTTAAAAAATAATTGAACAGAATTTGTTCCCAATATGTTATGAAATCCACATGCTATGCATCTTATATTTAAAGGAGAAATGGATGAATGATGGTCATATCACTGATGTATTGCGATGCAAAGCTGTGATCAAACATTCAATATTCCACTGGGCACACTATCAATAACTTCTATTCCTACCCGACCGCCTCAATTGATATTCAAATCCGAAAAATGACGACAAAATCATGGAGACCCGTGAGCAAAAACACGAATGTTGAGATTTATTCAAATATCCAGAATATTCTCACAGTGCAACAGTGACTGCGGGCAGATTATTCCAATAAAAGCAGTTACAGTACATTTGAATATTTAAAATGATAGAATTATAAAACCAACAGTAACCCTAGTTTTTTAAAATATTCGCATGGTATTAACCATCTAAACATAAAAATTATAAAAGTGACATAATTTGCTATATCTTTACATATTGTAGAATAGGCAACACTATAGAATACGCCTATTTTTAGACGATATTTTAGAATACGATTATTTATGGACGATATTCTGTATTGGTGGACTGGGATAGAGAGTGCTCCAAAGCTGCTGCACCTCGCGAAGGAGGAGGAAAGTTGTGCTGAATTAGCTGCCAACCTTCGCAAGTCGGAGAGGAAGTCTTAGAAGAAGAATTCTAAAACGCTTTTATGTATTTTTTTATAACATAAATTATAATAAAAAATACATAGAAGTGTTCAATGGACGTTCCTTAAAAATGCAGTTGTTGCTGGTATTCATGTAAGAGTGGATATAAGATTGCAGATTGGTTTGTATTACTCAGGCAAATGTTGCGGCCTTAAAATTGATACTTGCTCTAATTATAGTCTCGTATGAAACTCCAGTAGAAACTTTTGCTAACTGTATAAATGATTACTTAAATAAATTTCAAAAGCATTTACGACGTAAATGTAACTCAGTAAATGAAAATACTATACTTCGATACTATATACGATTATACATTACACACGTTTAATTTATGTATAATATATGCCCTAAGAGTAATTTTAAGTAAACAATAGTAAGCATTATACTACTCTCGGAAAATCGTCATTTAATTCTTTATTAAATGGTTTTTCTGGAACATTATTAAACCCAAAGGCCTTTCTCCCATAATTATATCCCTCCTCCTTCATCACTTTCTCCTTTTCTCTCCTTCTCATTTTTTTTTAGTTCTATCCATCTATATAAAAGTTAATATTCAGTATATAAATTTATCTCTACGCCATTTGAATCTTCTCCATTTTACTACGGTGCGTTTCTCTCGAAACTTCTTTCCCATCACTTTGTGGAACGTTTCGGCTTCGGCGGTCTTTCCGAACGATACGACATTGGCACCTTCAAAAAACAAGCCTGCGCATACTCAACAAGCCGGCAACGCTTCCGCGACTCCTGCAGTGCCGCGGTTGTCTAACGCCGCCTGTTAATTGCTTTCCATCAGGAGATACGCTTGCTCGTTTGCCCTCATATCCCATAAAAAATATATAAGTATATACGCAACAAATAAATTTCTAGTGATATTAATACCGTAAACAGGAATCAGGTTACTGATTTTGCTAAGGATTAATTCGACGATAAGAACAAGTAAGTAAAGAATTCAACGTTAATATAAAATTCCCTTGGGACCTTCCGAACTCGGATCAGGTTTTTGCTCGGTCCATGTATACGTATTTAGATCCTATTAATACTACTTAGATCGTAGAAATACTAATTTAGATTGTCTATTTTGTACTTGTTGTTTGTACCATATTTCTGCCGTGGTGTTTTATAAATCGGACATTTTCTGACAAAGACGAGTTTTTGTATTTCTTTTCTACAACCCATATATGTCCCACTGCTGAGCACGAGCCTCTCTTCTGGAGGAGCGAACATTAACACACCACGCTTGTCCAATGTGGATTGGTGGGGTTATCAGCCTCGGAATAAATATTTGTAGGCCATACATAACAACAAAAGATTTTAGTTATATTTGACACATATGAAGCTTTATAAGTCATCATCATCATCAACGATAACAACAAGAATCGATCTAGCCTGATCTTCGGATTCACGCATCCAGCTTCCGCCAGACGCCCTGTGCAGATCATTATTCCATCTAGTCGAGGGGCAAACCATACTACATTTGTATATATGAAAGACATAGTGTAACATATAGACCAAGATGCATTCTCTACTTCAGCACACTTCAACTCCAGCGATTTTCGGTTCTTATACAACGTGAGACACCCTGATATAGTCAGTTCAATTAAATCTCAGATATCTGTTGGTAACTTTAGTTCTTTGGCGTATTTCTTCATTCGGACTCAAATCCAGCAGAAAAACTCCGATCTCTCAATAGGTCTATAAGCAAACGACTCTAAACTTTTGTAACAAATGTTCTGTTGGTGCCATGTTTTTACGGGGTAGGAAGGTAAACGAGCAAGCGTGTCGCTTGATGGAACCGAGCAACCAATGCTACCCATAGAGATCGGAAAAATTTCTTCGACCAGTGCGTTCTGCCTGTGTAGAACGCACTGATCGACGAAATTTTTCTGAAGCCTCAATGAAGTTTCGTGATTATTTAAACATAAAAATCAACCTTAAGTATTAGATTTGTTTATAAAACAAAAAACATCATTTTTCATATCTTTTAACTAATATTTTCATTAATTTACGAATATTTCTAAAATGCCATCTGTTTACTAAAATACGCCTCCAAATAAATTAAGGCAATCGTCAAGACATTGTCAGAGCCTTTGTAGGTCTACTGGCAACAGATACTTCGCAATAATAAATAAATGTCTTTCGACGACTAAGCCAATGGCTTATTGTTTTGTTTCTGGCAAGAGACGCCTTACAAATATATAAACATTTCAAGTTCAATTTGCAAAATTACAGCAGGATAAATCTCAAGAACAACAAAGCATACTTTTAGCGAAAATAATTCTTACTTCGGTTTATACTGCACTATGTTATATATATTATTTTAAAAATTTTTATATTTGTAATTATTTTTTGTTTTTATATAAGACGTTTTTTACTGATGCGTTGGGAAGATTTTTTTTATAGCAGGGCAGGCAAACGAGCAACCGGGTCACGTGATAGTAAAAGCGATTACCGCCGCCCATAGACAGGCAGATGCGTTGCTGGCCTTTAGCAACTAGTACGCTCTTTTAAAAAGAATATATTTTAAATGATGGAATTAATAAGTGCTGAAGTAGAAATCTTGTATCGGCTAATGTCGTGTGGGACATTCTAAGTGGAGCCACGATCTGCGCAGAAATGGCATGTAGATACAAAGGCATATGGATACGTGTAGCCTACATCCTGCAGTGGACTTTAGGCTGACGTTGATAATAATGAGAGGAGGAGATAGGTTAAGGGAATGGAGGAGGTGTAGAAAAGGGACAGGTGTTCAACATCCGGATCTCACAATTTTTCAAATGAAGCAGACACTCTACAACACAGATGTAGATTCTATGAGAACATTTTTACTTCCCAGAACTATTCAGGCTATAGACAAAAATGTGCCAAAAGAATTGTTATTTAGAACGAGCGTGCTTATCTCCAAAATTTCACCCGCAATCGGATGAATGTTTTATAAACGTATAGGTAACGTTATTAGTGGTAGAGCCACGCTGCAGACGATTAGTTTGTCAAGAATGGCATTTTATTTGTCCGTAGTGTATAGCAAATACCATATTCCCGCAGAAAACCGGCGTCTGAGTGAGCGGGTGAGTTCCGAAGGTTTCCCAACACGCCCCCATCCCTCTCCCATCCCCCTCATGACACTTTCCTTAAAAGTCGGTAATACTTTCGCATTACCTATAGCGCTGCGGATGTCTATGGGCGGCGTTGATTGCTTTTCATCCAGGTGACATCCCTGCTAGTTTCCCTCCCTATCCCATAAAAAATTTAAACAAGCAAATATTCATTGAATACATAATATCTACATAGAAGATAATTCTGTTTAATACATTACTCATAGCATTCTCCAAGCAATCCATATCCTTAAAGTTGCATACTTGACTAAATCCTGAAATCAATAATCATTGAATAATACATAATATTTTGTATCTAAGTAACTAATCATCAAAAGTAGTAGTAGTGTTTTAAATCTTAAATTATACAACCTGTATATTTAAGTGGAAAGTAAAACGGGACACAGTTACAAATCTTTCTTATTATTTCAATCTTTTGGTAAGCTATGCAGTTGTGGAAGGAATATTGAACGAAATCTCCAATTTTCACCTGAAAGAAAAATAATTTTATTTAAAAAAAAAGTATAAAACTTTAAATAAAAAACTTGCTTTAATAATAAAATATAATAAATATAAATAATAATAAAATTATGAAATTTATATTTCAGTATTATTTAAGTTATCGTGCACAAAGGAACCACATCGGGTTCACTTAATGCCATTAGGCAATCTCTCGCAATCAACCTGCGAAGCTGAGAATATTGTTTGGGAGGTGGAGCAGGTATTAAAATGCAAAAGCAGAAAGAAAACTAATACAAAGATAACTCATAACAACAAAGTCCTATGTCTTATATTATTACAAATACATACTACATATAATAATATGTATACATACAATATAGTATAAATACATTCTAATAATTCTAGGTTCACCATCAATAGCTTTAGCAGGTAATGATGCAGGCCTGCGCCTATTTAAGGTCCTGCCTATAAGTGGCCTAGCTAAAAGTGTAAAAGATACACAATATTACTATCGATAGAAATAAGTGTAGAAAGTGCCTTCTGCGTTTACAAACACACTCAAGGCATGATATATGTATATATGTAAATACCGTCTCATTAATAAATAAATTTAGCTGTATTTACCACAAAATTCTGAAGGCTATGAATATAATTACCATTATTTATCTTTGCTATGTATGGCAGTTGAAAAATATCCTAACGTTGAACCTATCAGAATATTTTATGCTGAACCTAGCAGAATATTTTCGTTGTCAGTCGTATCATACTATAATAGTTTTAAGTTATTTTTACTGACAAATGTAGATCCCTGAATGTCTAAAAAACAAAAGTAAATGAAATATATACTGTGCAATTGACGCTTGCAAGATTCATATATTTCTGTCATGGGCAAATGGATTAGGTATCATCATTTCTAAAATGACTACCTCCGCAGTTACCAGTCTGCCTGGTCAGCGGTGTGATTATGGATCAATACAAAAAGGATTTATCTCTTTGCTGGAGAGAGCATTGTACTGGTATCTGCTGTTATATGTATGTTAATTTCATTATCAATGACCTATGTTTTCTTATCAATTAATTATCACTTAAACCAAGTATATAAATTCTTCTATACGGAAAACATAAGGCGTTCATGCACTTAACTTTAAGAGCACATACTTGCATAATTGATAAAATGACAACATGACATATTATTGTCTTCTTCATAGCGACAATTATCCACACGATTTTCAGTGTCAAGTATCTTCAGGAAGACGTATTGAGTTTTTAAACTGAAGTTTTAATGCTAAAACGAGTAATCTACTTCATCGCATCTGTTTAAATCTATTCACTTAATGATAACGTAGACGATGAGGTTGAATCTCACTGTATAATTTTCTTAAATCTTAAAAAACATAGTGTGAATATTTCAGATCCTTCAATGTAATTAAATATAGATCAGGCAATCATTTCTTTAAGATCAAGATGTTGTTTCGCTTTCTTATTTTTTGTTTCTATCTTTATTTTTTTACGGAATAGGAATGCAAACGAGCACGTGTATCACCCGATAGAAAGCAATCAAATAATATGTATATAGGTATATATGTATATATGTATATATATATATATATATATATATATATATATATATATATATATATATATATATATATCAGACTATGACACAGCTGTGCTGCTGAGTTTTAAAATTCTAAAAAAGTAAAGCACCTTTATTTTTATATCAAATTAACGTTACATTTGTAATAAAAATATTACATAGAGACGATACAAATATGTAAGAACCTTCAAAAAACCGAATTTAAGACATTGATAACTTGTTGTTAAAAGGGTGTTTCGGAAGATTTTAGCTTATTTATTATTTAAAACATACACCATTTGATGTTCAACATAGAAATCAATCCAATATAGTAACCCCATTTCTTCCCGTGTAACACGAAGTATAGTTACTTAACACATCAAAACCATCCTCAATTCGCCCGCAGGCGTGTAGACTACACCATCAATCAATTTTGAGGGAGGCCAATGTTCATCAGTTGTATGGTACAGCTGCATTGAAAACACATCGTATAATTGACTTAACACAAAATATATTTTGACTTAAACGGAAAAAATGTCAAGTAGCATGATTATAGTTAGTCAACACACAGATCCCCAAATTATACTTTCGTCTATATAGAGAAAAATATGTTAATATAGGAAGTATTTTTTATCGAACAAAATTTTGATATAATCTCTAAATGGTGTTCTAACGTTGTATCAATATATATATTATTTTTTTAAGTAACGTTGAAAAAAATTATCGAAATGATTTGTTTAAAGACCATTATAAGATAAAAATCAATGACGCATTCGCGCATATAATCATCACTAATTACCCTTTTATCTTAATGCGTATCAATACTTTGTATTTGTAAGTAAGTAAGTAATGATGGCCATTTTTGCATCACTTAAGGATTCAAAAGAATGCTTACAGTAAACTAATAGTTTAGAGAATCGATCAGAATTGACATAAACTTGAATATATGTAGCAGAAGATCAGGCTAGATGGTCCACATTGGAGAAGGCGTATTTTCAGCAATGGACAACCGTAATTAATGTTTTATTTATATTGAAATTAAAAACCTTTTTAAATAAACATGTTATTTTTTAATGTTCGTTAATTTTAAAAAATTTAATATAAAATAAATAATTGATTTTACAACTCAAAATAACAAGATATTATCGTTCATGTGTCCTCTGGTGCTCTTAGGTTGCCTAGCGTTACTAACTGTATTCATTTGTGAACACCTAATAAAAGTGATAAATTTCGATTTCGATTTTTTAGATAAGATGCTCCGCAAGATCCTTACGATGCAACGTGCATCGCTACACTACTATGGTGATGATAATAATACTTTAATGTACATTACAGTACACATAGCGGAGCCGATATCATAAGAGGTTCATTCCTAGTCCAATATTGGGCAAGCCATATACATTGAAAGCATTGCAAATGAAGCTGTTATGGTTATAATATATTACATAGTTAGAAAGCTATATTTTTAGTTAGTAGTTTTGGATTTTTTAAAAGCAATCGGAACTTATTTTTATGTATGCCTACGGAGCTACGGATGTCTAAGGGCGGCGTTGATTGCTTTCCATTAGGTGACACGCCTGCTCGTTTTTCCCTCTCTTGTTCTTCTACGTTTATTAGGGCTGTTCGATATTAAAAAGTATCGTTCCGGAATTTAACAAGAGGGAAAGAGCTTAGCATGGAATCTGTAAAAGTGAAAATATTCGAATAAATTAACATAAATCATGATTGTCAAATTAATTTATTATTAAACTCCCAAAGAACGGTAATAATAATAATATGACGGCCACGTGGTTCGCCACCCGTCACGTCCTGATTCTCACGAGGGCGAGAAGCGACCAATGGAGAACCGTTCCGCTGCGATGAATGGTAGCGGATGGTACTCTGTGGTCTCTGCCAACCTCTGCGGGGGATAGGCGTGAATATATAAATAAATAAATGAAAAAAAGAACGCTAATAAACCGATAAAACGTGAACATAAGCAGGAATACTATCTTGCGATATATTCGTAGATTATCGCGATCCTAACGAATTTTGTAGTGCGTCATAGCAATTAAAAGTACATAAATCACGCGGTACATTGATGTTAGGTTTCTTCTTAATCGGTGAGAGTAAAGAGAGAAAATAAGTGCGTACCCAAGTTACTACGTGAATTTTCTGTACGGGATAGGAAGAGAAACGTGTAAGCTTTTCGCTTATGGAAAGCAATCAACGCCGCCCGTAGACATTTGCAACGCTAGATCTATTTTCGTGGAAATGTCGTGTCGTCGACGTCAGTCGTGTAAGTTTTGCTTATTTATTGATCAGCATACGAATAATTGGTGAAATCTAGAGTATGACTTATATTATTGGGATGCTTAGATGGTTTAGGAACATAAAAGGACGCTTAGATGGTTTGAACACATAGAGTTATAGATGAAAGACGACTGATAAAAGAAATTTACGTTGCGAATGTGGATGGACGTGTCGATAAGGGAAGACCAAGGAGAACGTACCTTGACCAAAAGTCCAACAAATCTCTTTTAACAACTATTCTACATCCCTTATTAATTTTTAAAAAATAATGAATGATAGAATTTTTTGAAAATAATAGAAAATCAATGATCTCGTATTGATTAAAACATAAGTTTCAATGTGTACCTACATATAACATACATATTTAGTTTTGGATAGTTTCACTTCTCGTATTTGTGTTTTGACGTCAGAGCCTATTCTTAAATAACTGGCTGCGGCTGTTTTGCGCGTGTCAATAGTTATTCTCAGTCCCATTTTAGATAATATAGTATGTGTCATATCACGATAGTGACATCGGTTTAATGTGACAGGAGTTACGAGTTATAGTACTTTGTTTTCAAACACTGTAGCTTTTGTTTGGAAATTATGGTACATAATTTTTAAAGCATTGCTAATGTTTTTAATTAGTTAGAATGATATTTTCCAAAGGATTGAAGGAGAGTTCAGATGCAGCGTCTGTGGGATATAAAAGTCATAAACAAATTTTATTCACAGATCTGAATTTTTCTTTATAAACAAACAGTTAATAACAAATTATTCACATCTTGTCATACAATGGATTCTACCAAGTAATTTATCGTCATTTGTTTAGTCAATGACGTCAATGATCGATCAATAATAGACATTAAATACATGAATATAAAAAAAATGTTGATGAGTATCTTATTATAAGTGACAAGTAATAATCATATCGGGTTTCTTATATTTCACGAAATCAATTCACGCTCCTACTTATCGTATATGACCTTAAGAGTACATCGATTTAAGAAACTATAATTAAATTAAGGCCCTTTTGAGTCTCTCCTCTTTAGTATGAGTAAGTCGACATATGTTATAAAGGCGGGTAAAGCTTCTGCGGTATATTTGGTGTTGCAGATGACTATGGGCGCCATTAATTTGACTTTTCGTTAGACGACGCGCTCTCTCGTTTGCCTTCCAATCCCAAAAAAAGTTATGAAAGTAAACACTATTTATAAATTGCTCAAAAAAAATCTGTTAACACTCATATTTGATAATTGATATCACTAGAAAGTATAAAGGGCTCTTCCTCTTCGACCAAAAACTTCTTTTAAGCTGACTTTGCTAGAGAAAAGAGACAAGATGATGTATAGAAAAGACTACACATTGCTGGAACATTTTCGAATTTTGGGAATGCTAGAACTTTTGATCGTTTTACCTATATAAAGGTGCGACGGTGCGTCGTAGAAGAGTTTTAAAGTTTAAAACGAAAGAATAGAGTAGAAGAGAAAAAGTGGAAATAAAGTGAGAAGTGAAACTAGTGGCCAATATCATTTTTCCGATTCCCGAACCCTAGTTCGTGACTATTGTATATACCTATACGAATATACACATATTTTATAAATAAATGGCTATCCAACCTGGCATATAATCTTACAGAATTGATATTAAGTAAACATAAGTTTAGTAGCATACAATTAAATAAATTAAACATACACTCAACACATGCACACACAAAAAAATACACCTACACACACTAACACATAACACACAAAAGCGCCGCATCGTGATTTGTAATGTAATTTTTATTCTCTTTTGTAAACTATATATCTTTTTGGTTTGTATAATTTAGTTCATAGTTTTTAATTCATTTTTTCAGTTTTTTGTAAAATTATATTAAGAATGGCAAATAGAATAATATAATACATAAATGTGTTATAAAAGGGAACTGTCTGGCGTAGTACAGGGTTCGCCCTAGTTCGGCAGGCAGTCAAACAAAATTGTAAACTTAGTAATGATCAATAAATATATTATTATTATCAAAACATATTATTATTATTAGTCTTTATTTGCATATTTTTCTCTTAATAACAATATTATTAATATAAAAAAACCCTATAAAATAATATTATTACTATGTTTATTAATTCTTCGTGGCGGAATAATCCAGGCACACGAAGGATTATGCATCCAAGGAAAGAAACCTTCTAACGATCCTAACTGTACACAATATGGCTACTTTTTGAATTTTGAATTTAACCCACTTACCTGAACCTAACTTGGACAGATGGGCGTCCAAATTTTTTACCGATAAGTCCACTCACAGAGACCACTATGGGTACAATGACGATTGAATCGACTTGCCACATGCCATTATTATTATTATGTGTTAATTATTCTGTATATTTCATTAATTTATTATATTTTTCATCAATTAAGATAGGTATTGATTAACTATGGATTTGACAAAGTTTTAAAAAATGTATACATGGTTACCTGATGTTTTAGCAACGTTACCTCGTTACTGAAGTAACACTGCCTCTGCTCTGGCCTAAAAGATTTTATTCCAGATGTAGCGTACGTGCTCTCTGGTGACAAAGCAATCAATATCTCTGTTGACGGGTTCACCAAACGAACTGGGGAGTCCAAATCGGGAATGTTATAAGCGTTGTCCACAAACACCTGACCAAATTAATTGTAGGCATTATTGTATAAAGTAGAAAAGAATTATAACGGGAAATTATCTACTAAAGATGTATGACTAAGACTCAAATTAAGACAGTAGATGAAGAAATAAGAAGAAAGCAAGACAGAACGAAACAGAAAATATGTACCCACACACATATAGTCATTCTAAGGAGTATATCAAAGAATTACAGTAGTACCAATAAGTTGTATATTACTCCTATTTGTAGTGGAATTTTTTCGATAGTCTAAAAAAATTCCAATACTAGTCATAGGCCCCACGTAATTGTCCATAACCCCCCTGCAGGAGAACTCAAAATCTTATCTTGACAGACGTACCGTGGAATGCCCTCTAGTCAGACGAGGAGTAAATCAGTGAAGTCACTACACACAAATTAAAAGTAAATTAAGGAATCGATCGTAATTATCATTTAAATAATAATAATTTTTATGTTTTTTAGCTTTTTACTTTTCTTTACTCGTTTTAAAAAACTTGTCTTTTTGACTTTCCGTTATTATATAATTATCACCTTTCTTTACATATTTCTCTCAATTTTATTAATATAAAAATATGATTATTATGGTTATTAATCCTTTGTGGTAGTATAAACTAAGACAACAAAGGATTAAGGCATCCACGGAAAGAAACCTTCTAACAATCCTAACTGCACGATATGGGTGCTTTAAGAATTTAACCCACTTACCTAAATCTAACTTGAACAGATATGGACGTGCAAATTTTTTATTATTATTTATTTATAATTGTATATCTTTTTATTATTTTATTACCGTGAATCCGTACGACGCAATAGTCGTGCTGTAATAATCATCGAAGTCGGTGCGAAGAAGAACCGTCAGGGCCGTATGGTAACCACACGATGCGACGCGGCGTGGGGTTGGCATCAACATTTGTTCCCTACGAAAACAAATAAAAAAACAGTGCTAACAGAACAATAGTGTTTTATGTTGTATGTAACAATGCGTGTGTTTTATTTTTTCCACTTTTAAATCAAACACGTGAACAATTTAGCTAACTAACCTTAGGACTAAAATCGGCCATACTTAACATTTTTTGCCTACAATCGCTATTTTTATGGGACAGGAAAGCAAAAAAAGCAAAGTAAGCGTGTCGCCTGATGTAAAGCAACTAACGCCCATAAGCAACTAACCCATAAACATCTGCAACACCATAGATGGTACACCACAGGTATCTTAGCTACGGCGCTTCGTCTGGTGAGCGGTTGAGATTCGGAGGCCCATCCCATAATGACATTTTTCTTCAAGGCTGGCGACGCTTCTGCACTGGCTTACCCCGAGGCTCGTTCCCACATCCCTGTAACACAGGGTGTGGATGTCCCCCGTTCATTCGCACTGCCTATGGCAGTTGCGAAATGCAATTTCATTTCGTTTTATCGCTTAGAACATAAAACTTTTATATTAAAACGAATAAGCCGATTCCAGGTGATATGGCGTATTTATATTCATGTATATATTAATACATTAATAGTAATCCTAAAAGTATCCATCGACCGTCTTGAACAAAATCCGTTACAGTCCACTATTGGTCATAGACTAATACCAAGTAAGTAAGTAAATTTGCCAGTAATCATCTCGCTGGATAGGTAAAAATAATAACCACGAAGCCAGATTTCGTTCACAAGTTACGCTTAGTTTATTTTATGACACTCGTTAGATTAAAATTGTTTTCTTTTTGTTTTGTGTTTTTATTTGTATATAGAATATTATTAAGGATTTAATTTTGGTAATTGTAAAAAAAATGGTGTCATAAATAAAGTTTTTCTATTTCTATTTTAACACGATTGTATCACCATCACTTAATCATAAGTTTGTTCGTGTTTCTATATGATACGCTTAACCATTCTACAGTATGAATGAGGCAGCTCGTATCGGAGAAGCACCACAACTATGGCGGAAAAATACTGATACAGTAAAAATAAACTTTATTATTTTTCAGCTTTCCTTTCCTTTTTTTAGTTATAAATATTATGTCAGTATCATGTAAAATACGGTAAAATAAAATCTCTTAAAATATAACCTGTACAATTATTAATTACGTCTTGATAAAATGGTGGTAATTCTACCAAAACCTAGAAGGTTTTGGTAGAATTGGACTTTTTCAGTCAACTTAAAAAGTTACGATACACGCATTTATTTTATATCACTTCACTCACTATACGCCTTAATCGAACTATATTGTATAATACGCCACCATAATTAAACAATATAACTGATAGTAATATTTTGAAAATGAAATAAAAACACAACGTCACCGATGTAAGTTGGCAGGAAAAGTCTTTTTGTTTACTACAAGTACAAATTCTGACGGTCCAAATTGTTTATTTAATAACACATCACCGTCCTAAAAACCTATCTTTATACCGAGTGAGAAGTCTACTCACAGTTTGTGAGAGTCGTCAACATCCTTGACAGCGTAGTAATTAAACGCACAACATGCACCAAACGACGTGAAGATACGTTGAAACAATTGATCGCACCGATACATCGTACTTTTCCACATACACCTTTCTACCAATTTGCTACATGATGATGCTGGAGAGAGCTGAAATGGAAAATCATTTGAGAGCAAATTTAAAAAAAAAATTCTAATGCCCATATATGTCCCACCACTGAGCACGGGCCTCTGCATTACTGAAGGAACGGACATTAACCCACCACGCTTGTTCAATGCGGATTGGTGATGTTACCAGGCTCGTGGTTAAAATCTGTAGTGTCCCACTGATAAGCACGGACCTCGGTATTTTTGGAGGAACGGACATTAATCCGCCACACTTGTCCAACGTGGATTGGTGGGGTTACCAGGCTCGGGGTTAACATCTGTATGCCATACATATATTTATTCCGTTGCGGGGATCGAACCCACGACTCCGTAGTGACTACGTAAGTGGGGAGCCCCACCACTAAGCCAATTGGTTGTCAAATATATTTGAATTTATAAATTCCATTTTTTTTTACAAGTCAATCGTATCGCCTGAAGACAAGCGATCAACGCCGCCCATAGATATCTACAACACCATGGATTGCAGAGCGTTATTGGTCTACAATGCATAATATCAATTTTTTTTAATAAAAATTAAATGAAATCCATTATGAATTTAATAAAAATCATAATCCATAAATAGATCGTAGAAAAAAAATTCAATGCAAATGTTTTATAGAAACCTTTTAAAATACCCTACGTCATCTCCTTTTAAAAAGCCTGTATTTTCCAAGCCACTTACCAGTGAGAATAAGTTTTCTATTGATATGTTGTTAAGATCCAAAATGCCTTGAAAAATTTGCAAATCTTTCTTTCGTTGAGCTTCCATAACATTAGAGGAATGCAGCAAAGGCACCCAACGTAAAGTCTTGAAAACGAAGTCAGCACTTACGTTCACAGGTAACGATCTAAAAGTTATAATAATATAAATTACAAAAAATTTTTTTCAGCGTCGCATTTTGATTGTGCGACATCGGGCGGGCTTGCATTTACTCCGACAAATGCTGCTACCAGTAGATAGGTAATACATCCAACTCGACTGGATTTTAATTTATTTCTAAGCGTGGATATTAAGAACTTTTACTTGTCTAAGTTCCGCGACAAGCAAACAAAAACAGAAAAATAATAATGTGTGTTTTCGACTTAACTTTTCTTTTCTTTTGTTGGTTGTCTTCCGTAGAGTCTACTTTACCTGATGATACTTCGTGTTGAGGCAAAACACGTGTCGTGTGCAATGTGGAAAAGTGCGAGTATGTGTTTGGTGTTATTGATAGTGGTTGAGAGGAGGATAGTTGCTGACGTTCGTTTATTCTTTAAGATTTAATTTAAGATCCCCATAAATTCTTCTCCCACTTCTTCTTCCAGTAGAAAACACACATTATTATTTTTCTGTTTTTGTTTGCTTGCCGCAGATCTTAGCTAAGTAAAAGTTCTGACTGTCCACATAGTAATGGATTATCCGCAAAGTGACTCCATTAATCATAATTTCTAAGCAAAAAGTGAAATTTATTATATTAAAAAAATCTGCCTTACATGTTATGAGCGAAATTCAACGCTGCTTTACGGGAAATGACATTCAAGTCGCAGATCGTCACGGCCGGGAACGGCACGTCCCATATAGCTCCCTGAGTGCTTTCAATCACCTAGGTACAAACAGTACTTGTAAAAATGTACTCGTTGCGTTTTAGGCGACACAAAGCGATATTAATGCAAAACTCGATTAACCCATTGCTATTTCAGTTTGCTAACTTGAATAGCTATGCCGTTAAAGTGGACAGACGCTACATTTATTTATTGCGAGCATACCTCTCCGAATACTTGTTTTTTTTAAGGTTTCAATGTCGTGTCGGTTCAAAATTACGGCTGAAGGTAGCTGGATCGAAAGAGTGGTGTTGCTTGATAAAAAGTTTGTATAAAATTATTAGATTATGAATCATCCAGATGGTAGAAGTGAATTTTTTTAGTTTTTTTTCTTAAAATTATTTTTAAAAATACTTACAGTAACAATAGGATTCCTAGCGTACCACCGATACGCGGTGATTACGAAATATACAGCGCAGAAGATGCTCATTATTATAGCAACTACCCAACAGCTCCTGATACAATCAAAATATCACTATGTAAAACGCGTCAATATCCAACTATTTCAGCACAAAGAATAAATTGTTTACATTATTTCCGGTACAGAATTATTATATGATTTTAAGAGTACAGGGATTCACATTCCGAGTACAAGTATTACCAATCCGATATATGTATGTCATTATTCTTTCTTTCTAGCACTTTTATTTCTTGGAAACAGTTTCTTAAAGTAGTTTTATAAGTGTTTCTTTAGTCATAGTTTAAACTGCCGAAATCCCTACTTTCAAACACTTGGAATAGCAAATGTATTCAAAAGTTATTAGGAACATAAATAAAGACTAAATACAAAACAGGCACATGAATTCTTAAATATATATATATATATATATATATATATATATATATATATATATATATATATATATATATATATATATATATATATATATATATATATATATATATATATATATAAATAAATATAAAATCTTAAATATATAATAAGTATTTATACTTTAGAGCAGTAACCGTAACTCAAATGGTACCGGGTAGCACAAGATGCATTCGATTATTTTTGTTATTTTTACCATTGATTATTTATCTCGGGATTGTGCTACTTTCCATAGATGAGAGACTGGTGTGAGCTGAATGGCAACAGCGATTAGTATAATAGACTTAATGGAAAAAAGGCATGTAACCACAGCCTTACAGTACCTTTGACTTTCGTAACGAAGTTCAGCATGGACTCAAATTCAACCAGTGATCCGAAAAAGTTTTTTTCGGGTAACTGGGTGTAATTTGTTGTTCTAAAACGCTACATGCGAATTTTCTCCAATATAAACGCTACTTAAAATCATTCCATTGGATAAAGGAGAATTTATTAAAAGAACTCAAAAGTATATTCTATTATTATCTGCAACTGACCCTTCTGAGTTTCTCTATACGCAGTCGCCTTGGAAATAAAGTGGTATGGAAAGGAAAATATCATCATCGTTTTACAATGTATATGTATATGTATATAAGCTTACTAGCTTCTCGTTCTTTCAGTATTAGTCGAGTTGGTCACTACCAACTCGACTAAAACTGACACAATTCCAAAGCGGCCAATTAACCTCTTAACTGATTTAATGATCACTTTTTACAACTGTAATTGGGGCAAAGGGTATTCCAGATTGACATATTCTCCAACGTTCAAATTGACTGGATGCGTGTAGCCGAAGATAGGGCTAGGTGACACGCCTTGGCGATGCCTATGTCTAAAAGTGGACAGCTATTTTGTTAGTCTTCCTAAAACTCAAAAACGGCTTGACCGGTTTGAATATATATATTTTTTATTTTGTTCGCTCTAATACAGGGAAGGTTTACGAATAAATAAATATAGGGAAAACTTGGAAAGCGAAAATCGAGTACTAACATACCAGGAGGTAAAGCGAAGTTCACCGAGGCTTCTAATTATATTATAAAAAACACGAGTTTGAAAACGTATTTGAAAATAAGAAAGTCAAGGTAAAAATTAAAACGACAGTTTTATCACTTTAATACAATTATGTTAATAAATTGGATAATAACATGCAATCACGATTCGACATTGAAAATTATATTCCTTAATTTGATTACTCAAGAATGCAAATCAATTATCGTTCATAATCACTTAAAATGTCATCCCTTTATGAATTGACATGTTTAGGTATTTATATGTAGGCATAACGGTAATAATAGGCTTAAAGACTGCTCGACTCAGTGGTTAGAGTTAGTAACATCTTTTTATGGGATACAAAGGCAAACGAGGAGGCATGTCACCTGATGGAACGCAATCAATGCCGCCCATAGACTTCCGCAGTGCCATAGGCAGTCGGACTTTAAGAAAAGTGTCATTATGGCAGTGGGAATGGGGGAATCAATAGAAAATTTTGTACAGCTTTGAAACTGACTGTTTTTCAGTGATAAGAGATACAATTTTTTTTAGAAATCGTAAAAGTTTTTTGGCGCTGGTGGTAAATTTTCATTTTGCGGTTTACTACGTTTTCGTTATTTGGGTCAATATATGTCCCATGTTGGGCACAGGCCTCCCCATTTCTGGAGGAACGGACATAAATCTACCATTCATATATTATGCCAATCATATATATAGAATAAATATCAGTTGGCCATTCATTTATTTGACCCGAAGCGGGAATCGAACCCACGATCAATGACTCGGTAGGCGACAGCCCCGCCATTGATCCAATTCAAGTTGCGAACAATAAATAGATAACATTAAATAAAATGTTAATTGCACACATTTTCATTAAAATATTATGAAATTGTTTTAAAAGAGCCATCGCAATAAAACGGATTAGCATAAAGAGTGCGATAAGAGTTTTTTTTTTAATTTATTATCGCTTACCACGCGATCAATCTTGTTATAACTTCCTTAATTATTATATAAACATTCGACTTACACGTGAGCGGGTATAGACAGAATTTTTGAAGCCCTTGGCAGGTCGACGAAGCGAATAAACCACGTTTTTTTTATGGGATAAGAAGGCTAACTAGTAGCCGTGACACTTGATGAAAAGCAACCAACGCCGCCCATATAAATCCGCAGTGTTACTGGCAGTGCAGAAGCGTTGCCGGCCTTTATGGAGTGTCATTATGGGAGGGGGAGGGGGGAGGGGGGGCGAAAGGCGGTATGATCTTAATAATAGGATGAGAAGAAAAGTTCTAGCGAGAAACGCATATCAAGACCCGAGCAAATGTGCTTACTTAGGTGGAAACCGAAGAAGCCCATTCAATAAGGTCTTTCCCTCGACACACACACACACACATATACTTGCTCCTTCTCGTACCACGCCGATATTTATTTAACTATCCACCGTGACGTAATAAGAAATAAATAATCCCAGGTATTCATATTAGGATACCAACCTTTCTACAATATTGAGTTCTTCCATCACAATATATTTAAAACCGTGAAAGTCCGTTCTTTTGCAAAACTCCACGAACTTGTTCAAAAAAAACTGGGTTTTCGTTTCATTGTTTTCCGATTTAAATTCTTTACGTTTAGGCTTTATGTTCGCAAATTTATCATGATAAACTTTAGCCATATTAGAAATTAATATACTACTGCAGAGATTCAAACGTGCAAACCGTTAACCTGTCTATCCACAATAAAGTATTTATGTGAACAGTCACCCCTGAATGTATGGCAATTATAAGCGTTTGATCAAGCAGATACCGTGACCGCTACCATGTTCAAGGAATACGATTTTAAGGGATTTTTTAATTCTATAAAAATATATTCAAATTCTATATTCATATTTATTTATTAATTGAAATTAATTACATCATATTTCCAAAGGTTCCAATGTCGTATAGATTCACAAATACCGCTGAAGGACTGCTTCCACAGGGTAGAAGAAGAAGGTTCGTAGAAAAAAGGTTAAACTGAATAATTATGATTGTATTTTTGCTAATTAGTATACAGATCTCATATATCCCTAAAACAATGTCCATGTATCGAATAAAAATTTTCATTATTAAATTGTAAATATACGCTGGAAATATCGAGCATAAATTGCGATTACATTTTGGAACTAACACAATAGATTAAGCAAAAATAAGAATTACTCATGAGAGCTTATCGCTTGATATCACATAAGAATATAATTGAATATATATATATATATATATATATATATATATATATATATATATATATATATATATATATATATATATATATATATATATATATATTAATGTAATGTATTAACCAAAATATATTCAGAACTCCATATTTCACAATTTTTATAATTATATTGGATATTTTAATAATTATTAAATGATATTATAACATCAAAGGATCCTTCGTAGAAAGCTATATCAGATAATTTTTTTCTTTGTAAATATTTTTTCATTTTTGTTACACTCGAAAAACAATGGTATACGGTTTACATTTTCAAACGTATTGATAAATAGCTCAAGTTTATATTTAATAGGTTACCTTGATCGGTACGATTGAAAGGCGATTAGAGGTTTTTAAAAAATTCATAAACACCGATTTCATGTTCGTTCATTAAATATTGATGGAATACATTGTTGGTTGGACATACGTCTACTTTACTAATAAAACTTAACACAGTTCAATGGATATAAACATTGGAATTCATGGTACAGATAAGATCTCTAACACTATATGTACGAGTACTTCGCCACCATATTGTCGCTACTTGAAACGACCTAATTGGGTTAGGGCGAAGCTATCAGTTTAGGAGTTAATCGTGATCGTGGGTTCGATTCCAGCATCGGGATAAATATAAATATGACATGCATGAATTTATTCAGTGGGTGCAATCCGCTATGTACACGGATGGTGAATTAATGTCTATTCCTCTATGAACAGACCTGATGCCTTGGGACATATATGGGCTGTAAAAACAATATTGTACAAAGCTCGATATATATTTTGTTTATAAAACAGTCAACCAGGTAAAAAGTACCGAGATTCAGTACCAGGTCAGAAGTGCTGAGATCGTAGCAGATGGAGATCCGTGTTCTCTGCCTACACCTACGGGAAACAAGCGTGATGATATGTATGTATGTTTGTATACAACAGTAGTATAGCCCGTAGGAATTAAAGTACGACACCCTCATAGAATATCGGCTTTATAGCATTTCTTTGTTACCGCATTTCGTATGGTGAAATCGAAAATTCAGCGGACCAACTCCTTCCCCTCTCTTTACTTGCCATTTGCTGTCCCATTACATTAAAACATATTGTGTCCATTACATTTTTGTGTCTTACCCTAAAGGACCATTGATGTCGCAAATGTCCATAGGCAGCAGTGATAACTAGAGATCAGAGTAAGTACATTGATTTTACGACCTTTCAACATGGTGTCATAACGTGGACATACACTTTTTTCAAAAAATCTATACCGGAAATACAGTATTTTCGGGAATTAGATAAATATTATTAAAATTTTCTTACCTGCAAATAAATCATTCACGATTTAAATGATAATTTATTTAAAGGTAGTAATAGTAAAACCTAATAAAATTTATTTTTATTTAAATTAATTTTCTTATTTACTTGAATTGAGTTGAATGTGATAGCTAAAAAGCTTGAGATTTATACTTTCCGAGATTTATTTGGAGTTCTCGAAGCATGTCCATATTAATATATACAGTTAAAATTTTTGACCCTGAATGAATATACCTAGTCCGATCTTTGGTGATAACAGACCAAACTGCTCGTTTGCCTCTTACATTAAAAAAATAGCCTATTGTAATATTGATCCAAATGGCGCAGTAGTGAAACGTTTGCTAATGGAGCCAAGTCACGGATGCGATTCATAACGGGGATAATTAAAATATTTTTATTTTACTTATTCCCTTTATGAAATACATGCTGGCCTAGCTAACTTTAAGTGTTTCGTGACGGCTTTCACGATACAGAACATCCTAGAGCGGGCTATTAGGTAACAATGTTTTTTTATTTAATTTATAGATTGATAACTAGCTGACTACTGTATCAGAACGAAGTAACAAATGAGACAATGTTCTCAATGCTTGTGCTAAGCGGCGTGACTATAGAATGTTATGGATTGTCAAAATTAATAATTAGTTTAATAAAAGCCTTATCGTTGTACTCGGGTTTTATTTATTTTTAACATCATAAACATTTTTAAAAGAAACAATGTCATCTTTACAATAAATTTCAATGTGAATTACACATCTTATCCAAAAAAAGATAGGCGCGTAATAAAAATTTAAACATATAAATCCAACTCAAACAAATATCAGAACTATATTAAATTATAAATAATTAATCACAATAGATAAATTATGGAAATATTTTTCAGTGTATTAACTCAGCATAATGAGTAATGTAATTTTGTGAAATTCAGCAAAATAGGACAGAAAAATGGAATGTAATTTTTCTAAATTACGCCTTTGGTTCCACATAGATTTAGAGGCCACTTTTGACCTCATTCCATACGACAACCTACACGAAATATAAACGTTCTCGATATAACAGTATAACATACACTCGATTAATCGGTTTAGTTTTTAAAAAGCTCTAATGACAATCAGTATTACGAAAAAAATATGATGAAACTTTATTTACCAAGCAAAACACACAAATTGTTAGTTAACAAGCAAGAAACCTAAATCTAATTTCATTTTTTTTTATTGAAGAAATCACCGTTAATTTTAATGATACATTGATTTTTTTTTACATATTGTATTATACCTTAATCTAAAAATTTAACATCCAAAACCCAATAAGAGTAATATAAAGCCATTTGTGTTAACAGATATGTAAGAGATTTTTTTATTATCGGATTGCATTAGGTTTTTATAATAATGTATATAATAAGAAAAACTAATTTTGAGATTATAAAAATAATACTGCGGTCTTTTAGTACAAAATGAAATTTCGCCATTCTTTGAAATTTAGAAATTTTATTACATTGTCTCCATTTCTATAGACCGCTTCATGTTATATTAAATAAAACAAACGGAGTATTTTAGTTAATTGAAAACTATGCTAATAAATGTATATAACTAATTTAAAAGTAGACAAAATGAAATGATATACATTTTTAACTTATAATCGTTAAATTTCTTAGGTAATTAAAGTTATAGTAATTATAATTATGAAACATTTAAAAAAAAGGTTGAGTTCTGATCTCACAATAAACGCTTTTTATTTCTTGTACATGTTAATAAGATCACAACGTTTTCCTTTGGCGACAAGCGAAAAATAAATTATAACTTAAAATAGCAGAGGGCAATTTTACTATTGATGAATTTGTGATAGTTTTAGGGTATAGGCGAGCACCATAAACTTTATTTGTAAAAATTTAAAAAACCGGTGTTCAAAACATGATCAAATGAAATTACCAAAATACGTTAACTTTTTTCTCATACCACGCTGCCACCACGCTGGTGGTTGCAGTGGTATCTGAATGGCCATCAGTGAAACATAACAGTACGAATGCAACGGACTTATTATCCAACAGACCACAGATGGTAGATGAATGGACGTTGGTGTGTCGACACTCAAACATGGCTCAGTTAAACACGCGACACTTAATCCCACGTTTCATTTTTAAGAGAAATCAGTTGTTCATATTAATGTAACGTCGTATTTATTAATAGTATACCATTGATATAATGTCGTATTTATTAATAGTATACAATTGATATAATGTCGTAATTATTAATAGTATACAATTGATATAATGTCGGATTTATTAATTTAATTTAAATATCATGTGCTCACGTCTTGTGTAACCGTGTATGCTATGTATTATTATTATATCCGTGTATGTAAAATAAATGTGACAAAAAAAATTAAATATCAAATACAAGTTCCTATATATTTTAATTGTATATTAATCAACGAATATCACAGGGTACAGTTTAAAATAGAGATAGAATATTGATTGGCTGAATCTACAAGAAAATTTCAAAAATATGTAATTTTAAAAAAATCATCCCTCTAATTTTACAAAGTGTCTAATAATTGAATCATTAATTAAATTCTATATAAAAAGTATTAAATATATTTTATATTACTACATTTATTTATTATATATACTATATTTTATGCCGTGTAAATGAAATAATATCAAAACAACTCGACAATTATAATATTTTCTCAATCATTCACTAATATCACTAAAAGCCTAAAATATTCAACAGCTGAGCAAAAAAGGTTATACCTACTCTTCTAAATTTATAACTAATTTACAATATTATAGCAAAATCACATATCACAATATTATTTTCAGTGTGGGACATATATAAACAAAATGAATAAAAAAATATAATAAATACACAATATTTCTTTTTCCATTTTTTTCATTGTTATATTCCGTATATCTCTTATTTTTAATATATTTTCTTAAATTTAATATTCCTTTTAAAATTGATTTGAGCTCCTATCACAAAGTTATATCACAAAGTTCCCCTAAATAAGTCGTATGTAGTCATATCTTTCGTTTGTTCTGGTGAAAAAAATAGCTTTAGTGAAATATATAGTACGGTACTTTGTGGGAGATCATCATATTCTCTATTTCTCTTCATATGTAGTTGCAGTTTACCCATAAATCTTATGTAAAATGTACTTACAGATTAAGAAATTCTCGATAAAGACATAAATGCAAATTGATTGCATGGATTAACTAACAAACAATTAATAATATTTTTTACTTTATAACAACATTTAATCATAAGTTTTGTATTGACCTTTTACAGTAGGGAATATTTATTTTAATAATATTTATCTCCCGGACTGAGAGTCGACATAAGCTGTCTATGTGCAAATAATTTGTTGTCAGAACACCTTGCTTGATTATCTTCTGACATGCGTCCAACTGTTGCTTTAGAGGTGGATCGTTATTATATGTTCCGATAAAAGCTATTCCTATGCAAACAACATCACAAAAACAAAACATTAATAATATCGTTATCGCTAACGATATTTTTGAAACAAAAAGAACTGGGAAACTCTGAATGTTATTTACACCGTAATTTATAAAATTGATCGTAAACATCATAAATGAACAGGTTAGTACTACATTAAGAGGAGGAGATATAGTATAAAAAAGTAAATTTTAGATAATGCATGAATTATTTCATTGTATATTGGAATTAAAGAACTGAACTCTGTTATCTGTACAGTGAATAGTACATCCACACTGCTGCATCACATGCAAAATAAATATAAAGAACTAATAAAAAAAATAACTTGTTAATAATATGAATGAAAAGAGATACTATCATCAAGGTGTTATAATTACATATAATATTCTGATGTGTAAAAAATAATACCTTATTCATTTTAAGGTGATAAAAACAGCAATAGCTCATTTGGTACAAATCATTGTTACAATCTGAGATTATAAATACAAACAGTCTAAACAAGCATTAATTGAGTAATTGGATTCGTTAACAAGAACAATATAAACCATTTCTAGTTCTCTTTTTCGAAAAAAAGTATATTTGCAAAATAATTATATAATAGTTTAAAAAATAACTAATTATTTCTGTATTAAATATTTGTCGTCATTCTTATAGGGGTAACTTATTGATGTGTTGGCCGTAAGAGTATTTTTTTATCTTCCTTTTTTGCGCGCCCCAAAAAGACAACGCCCGCGTAACGTGTTACACGATCCGGACGACGAAACAGCGTCGTTCGGATCCACTCACGACACCAACACTCACACGCATCCCGGCTCTAGCGGAGCACGTAGAGTAGGGAACACTTCTACACCGGCCGCTGACACGTACCCGGTCGGTTCTCACCCCCTAGACCTTAGGGTCTATGGGACTAATAGGGACTATAGTTACTAAAGTTCAATCCTCCCCCATGTTTAACGTAGAATCATGACGAGTTTAAAATCAACACACACACATATGTGTACCTCCGACACGGCGTCAGGCCGATGGAGTCTGCGATTTGCGCAGATTCCCAATTATATTTTACTTGCCCTGAATTATATTGCCCTGAATACGATAAAGCTGTTAAAGCCAATAGGCTACCAGCATTAACATCTTCGAATCCAATCAATCAATCCTTTTTTGCACTCATTAGTGATTGGAATTTAACATTATTTCAATTGAGGTTCTTACATATAAATATATAATATCAAACCAGAATATATAAAGCCCATGAGGGTTATTTAAAAAAATAATATCATATAATATATTTTATGCACGACTACCTCGTGTCGTGCATAAAATATATTATATGACGTAGTCGTAAAAAATATAGTTTTATATGTCGTACACAACTGTATACATACGTATATGTAATATGTTCATGCCAACTTAAACTTATTTTATAAAAAAAAAACATTCCGTTGCATCTTACCTATAATAAACTAATTTTTGAAGCATAATTGGTACAATTGACGAGTAAATTACACAGACTACAAATAATGACACAAATCTTATTAAAAATATTTATATAAGGAAAATATATTTATAACTTACATATTATATTTTCTTAGCACCAATGTAAAACACAGATAAGCCAGCACAGGTCATAAAAATCATAACTATTCGATTAGTAATTTCACGTCGTAATTATGATTCAATACCTAACAATACTTCTAGCATTTGGCAATGGAGTTATGTATATTTTTCTAACGAAATTCAAGGGACTGAACATTTTATTTAACAATTTAATTTTTTGATTACAAATAAAGTATATATCTATACACAGATGTCAAAAAAACCTATTGGGATCAGAAAAAAGTACTGCTTCGAATGGTCCAAGTACCAGAGCTCTACCGACCAATAGAACATTTCGTACAACATTTAAACTGACTCTTTTTGAGTGACCAAATACATTTTCATCAGAAATATTAAGTTTTTTTGGCTCTGGTGGTAAGTTTTCATTCCACGGTTTACCAAGGTTTCGCTTTTTTGCATCGATATATGTTTACAAATTTAATGTTTTTTACCATCTTACTTTTTTCATATAGTTATAATGCATAGCCTGTATTATTTATCACATATTTTTCAGGTAAGGCAGGTAAACGATATAGTTTTATTTGTAAATTAATTTGTAAAATAAATTTATAAAATATACACATTTTATTTGTTATATTAAAATGATGTTGTTATTTACTGTTCTCCATTTAACGAAAATAACTGAAAAAAGCATAAAATACGCAGTCTTAAATTTCGACAGTTGCAAATTACCCATAAATTTCACCTTTACTTACAGATTTCGAAATTCTCGATAAAGTAAATCAATGCTATTGATTACGTACATTAACAAACACACCATATTTTTTTTTTTATTAATTAAAAACATTTAATTATAAGTTTTGTATTGACCTTTATAGTAAGGAATATTTACTTTTAGTAGTCTTTAGGTTGGAGTTCCTTAATGTCAGTTAAATTTGAAACGAAATGTGGCCACTCTTTTATAATATCAAATAACTTGTCTCCCGGACTGAGAGTCGACATAAGCTGTCTGTGTGCAAATAATTTGTAGTCCTTAGCAAGTTTGCCTGACAGAACGCCTTGCTTGATTATCTTCTGACATGCCTCCAACTGTTGCTTTGGAGGTGGATAGTTATTAAATGTTCCGATGAAAGCTATTCCTATGCTGTACTTATTATAACCCTTAGTATGAGCGCCTTGATAATCCCAGCCACGACCATAATAAGCTGATCCATCACCTCCGACCAAGAAATTATATCCAATATCAAACCAGCCTCGTGATTCAATATGAAATGATTGTATTAATCGCACTCGAAGAACACATTCACTCTGAAATTCAATAAAGTATGTATTAACATAAAATACATAACTGGATTATATTATGAGGGTTACTCAACATGACTTTATTTTTTAGTTCCTTAAGAAGTATGTGCAAGCAATTTGTACCTATGTAAATACAAACTATGCTATAATACTGTTTATATAGGGGATATGTAGTAGTAATATAATTAGCTGCAAATACAACTTTGTTTAACTACAATATCATTACATATCACTTTATTATGTCGAAATTATTATATATTTATTATGTCGAAAAAACTATTTAAAATTATAAAATAGCATAAAAATATAGTTGACAGTTGTTGTTTTTCAAAGTAAATATATTAAATTTTGCTACCTATGAACTGTACCCTAAATTTATCATCTACACATACAGATCAGATGTAGCATCACAGAACATTCAATAAAGAATTAATAACCTTATCATTTAACGTTAGTCACTTAAAATGATCAAAAAATAGGAACACAAATTGCATTACATGGCCAATATAGAAAACTTTGATAAACCACATTCTGAGGTTGATTACAATTATTATAGATCAATCCATTTTTATTTCAATTTATATATATCACCACCATCAATAGACAAAGTAAATCCAATGTTAGTGTAGGTATCTTCAAAGAAAGGACAATTTGCCTGTAGTTGCCACATAGGATTTAAGGATTGTCGACCACTGAGTCAGTCATCTTGCAGTACTAACAGTGAAGTCTGTTACTTATTGTTACAATGTATACTGTGTATACTAGGAGATGCCTGCCCAGTGGAATACCGCAACTGCTGTTTTTACTAAGAATGATGAAGATCATACAATATTTTAATCTTAGGGTGGTTTTCCACCATGAGCTGATCATCAAAGCTGTGTCTGTAAATTAGCAGAATGCACCAAGTGGAGATTTGGTAACCACTGGAGATAGAGGGTTATACCTCTCTTATGGCCTTCAACAAACTGCAATAACTGTTTTGTTTTATGGCTATATTGGGAAATTGGAAGTAACAAGCTTGGTAAAGATTTACTTAAAACCAATTTCCATATGAAAAATGTAATAAACACTACTATGTGACATGCAGTACTAGTATAAAACGGAGGTTCTGATCGGATTTTTAGATTCTAATTTTCCAATTTATTTAAAAATTAATTTATTACATATTTTGTAAGAGCAAGCTGTTTTCTCATACACTTTTTTAATTGATTTACAAATTATAAATAAGTGACAATTTTAAATTTATATACCTTGTGGATATACATACAGATAAGAAATATGTAAGTACAAAAAGGGTCACTTAAAAGATATCGGCAGTAGATTCCAACATTTTGATACAACAACAGCTTTGATTGATAGTGTAGACACAAATCTTAAAAGATAATATTGAAATTCCACAATTGCTGATATATACACAACCCTCATGAAACATAGACTATTTATAATTAATAATGGATGCACATCTAACCTGAGTGTGACAACTTTCAGTGGCAGTATGTGTTATTATCACCCATGGAACCGGTTGATTAATTTTATCTAGTTCACCCTCCACTGGCTGCGCAAGCCAATCAGTACGTGATACTATCCTTAGGTGCTCTGGCGCTATCAGCAATGGTTCAGCTATAAAAATAAAATATTTTTCATAAAAATACCACCAGCCAAAACTAACTATTAGGTGTACAAATAAGTTTCCGCGGTTTGTCAAAAGATGGCCCCACCAGAAGGTTATGGAGAAATTGTCAGATGTAAAACGTAATATCCCAAGTTTAGTCATCTGGCAACACCATAACCTTAAAGTACTAGTGATTCCGTATCAGCATCACGTAATTTTTTTCGTGCAAAAATGTCAAGTTTTATTCCGAATAAGCATCATTTGCGGGAACTTTTGATTTACTTCTTTAATGTGAAAAAATCTGCAGCTGAGGCGCATCGATTGCTTCTAGAAGCATATGGTGAAGCTGCTTTAAGTGAGAGAAGTTGTCAGGAATGGTTTCAAAAGTTTAAGAACGGTGAGTTTGACGTTAAAGACAAAGAACGCAGTGGAAGGCCGAAACGCAAAAAGAACTTGCACTTACTCTACAAGTGACTCAACAAGCAATTTCACATCGTTTAAAATCGTTAGGAATGATTCAAAAACAAGGAAATTGGGTTCCATATGAACTAAAGCCGAGAGACGTTGAACGCCGATTATGCATGAGTGAAATGCTGCTTGCCAGGAATAAAAAAAAGAGTTTTTTGCATCGTATAGTCACTGGTGACGAAAAAATGGATTCACTACGATAATCCAAAGAAGAGAAAGTCATGGGTTAAGCCCGGCGAACCATCAACATCGACAGCTAAGCCGAATATTCATGGAAAAACTCATGCTGTGTATTTGGTGGGATCAGCTTGGTGTCGTGTATTATGAATTGCTGAAACCAAGCGAAACCATTACTGGAGCTCTCTACCGAACACAATTGATGAGATTGAGTCGGGCACTTAAGGAAAAACGCGCCCATTACTACTCCAGACACGACAAAATTATTCTTTTACACGATAATGCTCGTCCACATGTTGCGGCGCCGGTAAAAACATACTTGGAAACACTCAACTGGGAAGTTTTACCCCACCCGCCGTATTCACCAGACTTAGCCCCTTCTGATTATCACCTGTTCCGGTCGATGGCACATGGTCTGTCTGAGCAGCGCTTCACATCATATGAAGACACCAAAAATTGGGTAGATTTGTGGATAGCGTCAAAAGATGAAGAGTTTTTTCGACGGGGTATCCGAATGTTGCCAGAAAGATGGGGAAAAGTAGTGGCAAATGATGGAAAATACTTTGAATAAAACGTAATGTACTTTTCCTTTACAATAAATTCCTAATTTTTTATAAAAAACTGCGGAAACTTATTTGTACACCTAATAAATTGAATGTATAAAGTGCTAAAATAATTTTATGTGAATATAAATCAACATGAAGTATAGGTGAATCCATAGAAACATATTTTCTGCACAATGTTAGACAGCAGCATATAATATGTGTAAAGTAGTATGCATTAAAATATATTTCAGCATCTCAATCAATATGTTCACTGTGCAGAATTGAATATAATGCAAAAGATTCTCCTAGCCATACCTTTAGCAGTATTGTACATGCAATTATCTCGAGTTTCGCTTAACTGAATCTTCTGAGACACATATTTAATTCCCTGGTCAACATCGGAGGCCATCTTTGTTAGTAATGAATAATAATAAAACATTAATATTAGAGTTATCGGTAACAGAATTGTTGAAAGAAAAAGAACTGGGAAACTCTCAAAATATAACCCCACCACCATTGTATTTGCTGAAAGAGTTATTTGTCAATGTTATATACACCACAATTTATACAGTTGATCATAAACATCATAAATGAATATTTAGTACTACATTAAGAGGAAGTTACTACTAAGTAAATATAAACCAACATACATACATACGTACATTGTCAAACATACATACGTACATTGTCAATTTATTATAACCCATGAATTATTTCTTATATATAAGAATTAAAAAACACTATTATCTTTACCATGAATTATACACTGGTAACATTCATGCTGCTGTATTATAAATTAAATATTGAACTAATTAACAACCTGAATGAAAAAATCAAGTAGTTATGATTAAATATAAGTAAATAAATATTTAATAATTTTAAGGTGACAGTTTTCACTTACCACCAGGTGACCCGCATGTATGTTTTCCTTTTTTGTTATAAAAAATAAAACAGTAATAGCTTAGATCATGATTATGTTCTGAGGTTATTATAAGATTAGTTGGAGAGGTTAAGAAGATTAATATTAAAAACATTGCTAGTTCTAATTTTTAAAAAACATATATATGTATGCCACCAAATTTAACAGTAAACTCCCTAAAACTTTGAAATGACTTAAATTGATTTATCATGTCTCTCATACAATTATATATTATATAGCATCACACCTACACTGAATATTAAAAACAATACATCAGTATATAGCAATACACAGTACTTTCTGGGTTGCCAAAATTAATCAGAACTGCAGCTATGTACTTTCTTTTGTTTGTTGTTTTGTTGCTTTATTGTGTTGTACAAATTTACCTCAACTTCAAGAAAATAAAATAAAAATACCGGAACAGATAATAAAAGTTGGATGAAGATTAGATTCGAAGATGTTAATGTTGGTTAGCTTTATCAGCTTTATAGAATACGGGGCCCGCATGAAAGGTGAAGATGACTGGCAAAATGCAATAAACATTATTAGTATCACTTTATAGCATTTACACTGTATTTAAATTTTTCTTCAATTGATTGTTAGATCAAAATACTTAGTTGGTTAAAGTGAGAAAAGCCTGGTTACAATTGTTGCAAAACTGATAACTGTTAGAATAGATGTGTACTGGATTAGAGACTGAGTTTTGGTCATGTTTAGCCGAAGATTCTGCTAAGTGGCATGCCTTATCATAGGACTACATTCAGCTGTGGACTGTCACAAGCGGATGATAATAATGGAGATGAAGGTGAAAATACTTAAACCAAACTTTATAATAAATTAAATAAAATAAATAATAATAAAAATAAAAGTAAATTTACTTGAAGTTTCCTTTGAGTGAAATGGAGGCGAAGAGGTCCCATCTTCTGTTTTAGTTTTCAATACAAATATGAGGGCACATATCCCACCAAACACAACAACACATATTGCAGAAAATATCAATTTATGCCATGTTAGAATTTCATGTTTCTTGACTGCTGAAAAATTAAATAAATAAATTTTTGTATTTTATCTGGAATAAAACAATATATAAGAAACACTAATAAATTAATTATTAATGAATAAAGAAAATGGAAATGTCATAAAAAACATCTTTGAATTCTATATCACTTTGTCTATAAAGAGTAAAAACTAATAAGAAGCATGTAACATATATATATATATATAGATATATATATATATATATATATATATATATATATATATATATATATATATATATATATATATTTGTGTGTGTGTGTGTATATATATAAGAAAACTTTATACTATTTACTTTTTTCACCTTAATTTTTTATTAACAAACTGCAAAAAAATACAACATAAATTCATCATCGATTACTTTTATTACTAATAACTGGCAAATATTTGTATGTAAATAAATTATTATATTAGATTATAACAGATTTCATACTAACTTCACTTTTGTTAAAATAACACTAACTTATTATCATGCAAAAATATTGTGAAATGTTATTGTAGAACACACTGTGACACATAGCTATCAAAAGCAAGTATAACAATAATACAGTTACTTTTTATCAACAGCCATAAGTAATGAATCATTTATGATTAAAATTTGATCTACATAGAATTATACAAAACATTCAAATGAATCCAATGTGGATTAATAACTGCTCTTTAATTTTTTTATGGTATAAAAACTAATTTTACATATATTACATGATAGAAGGGAAAACCAAACTTATCACAATTATCAATGCCATATTTATAATCTTAAATTATAAATAACATACCCAACACATTATATATGACAAAATAATACATAAAGCAAAACATTTGTATATAATGTATATTTCAAAAAGGACTTTAATATTTTCATAGTTCAATTTAATTACTTTAAAACCATTATAAATTAGTAAAGAACTTACAGGCATCAAATTTAGTATTTGGCTGAAATTGATCATTTTTTACAGTCTCATCATCTGACTTACTATATGAGGCATTTTCGAGCCCAGATTTACTTTGAATTATTGTGACCGGACCATTGAAGTATGTATTGTTCCCAAATTGAACATTTTCAGAATTTGTCACTTCCACACTACCAAATACTGGAACAGTTGAAGTTTGTACAATATCCAAGGCAGCACTTGGTAAAGCGGAACTGACCGCCCTTGTTGAATTTTGTCGCACATTACACAAATCGTCATCATCGTCGCTAACTTCCTCGATTATTTGTAAATCACCTAAATCGCCTTCAACTTTTAAACCAAGATTATTGTTATCGTTTGTATCCCGTTCCATAGCCATTTTGCGATCGCAACTTCACATTTTTAAATATCAAACACAAGTAAACCATCGTTGAACATATTCAACTTTATGCTATTATTAAAGTGACTACATGATAATTTACAGACTATCGTTTTAATACTTGATTGATAATTTAAAAAAAAGCGAAATGCCAGTACTTTACGTAATTATAATTAATTGAGAAATTTCAAAGCATTTCTTTATTTTGTTCATCATAAATATGGTCTCGAGGAAGTTCTTTATTAAACTCTGATTTTAATTTATTAATTAGATATTTGATTTTTTTTAATGATGACAATAAAGCAATTGAATAATTATGCCAATAGAGAGTAGATAGATGTTAAAATAGATTTTTAAAAAAAGACATACAAAACCAGCTATAAGAGTTGTAAAATCAACTTAAAATACATGCAGTTATTTCAAATGTATTTTATGGCCAAATTGAATATAATAGAATAGTAAACGATCAAAATAAGTTTTAACCCGTGCCTATTGGAATTTACATATAGTTTACATCATAATACTATCTGTATATACTTACGTGCTATAGGCTGCCCGAGAAATTTTGCAAATGAATTACCCTTACGGATTAATCTACGGAGTGGAGCATAAAAGTCGTTTAAGACAGTTTTTGCTCGGACGTGAAGCCTGTGAATACTGGTGTTCCGCAAGGCTGTCTGCTTTCCCGTACTTTGTTCCTTCTACATAACGGAGCATAAAAGTCGTTTAAGACAGTTTTTGCTCGGACATGAAGCATGTGAATGCTGGTATTCCGCAAGGCTGTCTGCTTTCCCCTACTTTGTTCCTTCTGCATATCAACGATATTTTATAAATTAGTAGCGTGCGTTGTTAAGCAGACGACACCACGGGTAATGTCTTATACCCCGGCCGTTCAAACATTTCTCGGGCACACGTCGAAGAGTGTCGAAACAAACTTGTGTCTGAAGAATAGACTTCATTAAACCAGGTCTCGGATTGGGGTTAGCGAAATCTAATCTAATTCACCTCCAAAAATACACAAGTTTGCGAATTTACCACCAAAAAGATTCTATTTCTCGTATCTCCTCGCTTTGAAGACACTCCCCTAATTTATACGCCGTATATCGGAATATTTGAAAAGGTCGAGAAGAAAAGGCCAAGATAACCTCGAAAAAGCTGGGTGCACTCAATAGAGCGAGATAGTATTTCACATCTGCCCATGGCCTCCAACTTTATAAGACACAAATCAGGCCGCACATGAAATATTCTTTCTTATCTCTGGGCCGGGGCTCCTCAGTATCAACTTCTTCCACTTGATCGCATACAAAGTCGTGCGATCCGAATCGTCGATGACTAAGATCTCACCGATTGGCTTGATTCTCTAGGAAATGTTTGAAATAATTTTTGCCCCCGAATTGCACAACCGCACAACTCGCCGTAAAGAATAGTTTTATCCCCACCATCAGGATGAATCGCTATTGAATACGGTGCGCTTCTTTCGAAACTTCTTTCCACGCACCACTACTCTGTGGAACCGACTATCTTCGGCGGTTTTTCCGAACCGATACGACATTGGCACCTTTAAAAAACAATCTTACACATACTTAAAAGGCCGGTAATGCTTCTATGATTCCTGCGGAGTCGTGGATGTCTATGGGCGGCGTTGAGTGCTTTTTATCAGGCGATACGCTTGCTCTTTTGCTTAATTGCCTTCCTATCCTATAAAAAATAGCAGACTGATATTTGACAAATTACATATAATTTATTCAACTACTAAAATTAATATAACATATCAAAGAAATGAAGTTCATATTTTGTCTTTCCTTTATCTTATCGTGTGCCAGTGAACAATAATAGAAATTTAAGAACTAAAAAGAAATTGATTTATTTTTTAAAACAATCTTGTCTTGTTATAAATAAAAAATATAGTCGCCATAAACAAATAATTGAATTAGTTGTATTTATGTTTATGAAACATTGTTACATTTAACATTTTGTAAAAATAATTTATTATTCCTGTGTTTGTTGTTATATATTTAAAATTAAGTTCTTGGAACATAAAATTAACATAAATCATGATCAAAGTTACTGAAGGGGAAATTGTATTAAAAGAAAAATATGGATCATCTTCTCGAGAAATATTGTATGTAAAGCCTCCAGGTAAAGTTCTGCAAAGTTAAAATAAATGATACTTTGTATTATATAGTTTATCTTGTGTATCTATATAATTTTTTTTTTGAATTGCATACACTTTTATTTACAGAATGAACTTATTTTCAGAACAGCTCAATATTGTTTTGCTAAACGATAACAAGGTTATTAATATCAGTAGTTGGTTCACAAGAATATTTCTACCCCAAGGATTTCCACATAGTGTCAGTAAAGATTACTTAGCATATCAACTTTGGGACACAGCACAAGCTTTTTGCAGTACAATTACAGGTATAATTATTAATATTATAAAATGTCTTAATTTAACAAGCATCTAAGTAGTAAACTCTGGTTTATGTTGTAGATATAGATATATTAAGTATATTAATTATGCCATATCCTGGTTTTTGGTTTATATACATTAACTAGTTTTTCATCAAAACTTGATTTTTACAGGTACATTAGCTACTCAGGAAGTTTTAAGAGGCATTGGAGTTGGAGAAAAGAGTGCTACACCTTTAGCAGCTACTGTCACTTGGGTGATAAAGGATGGATGTGGTCACCTTGGAAAAATATTGTTTGCTTTTAGCCATGGGTTGGTTTTAACATTATAAATATCTTTCAGTTATTACTTCAAGTTAAACTTTTAGAGATATTATTGTTTACAAATAATAGTAAAACAATCATTGTAGTATGCAAGTGCTGAAGTGAAGACTGTATTTTGACATACATTGTCTGAGATTATCTGCATAGGGTGGTTGGCCGAAACTAGATGTATTAAGTGGAAGATCAGGCTAGTTGGCTTAATATGTAGAATGATTTAACTCATAGAGATTAAAAATGCAGTAAATTATTCACAAATATGAGCAAAAATCATCTACAAGTATGAGCTGCAGAAACATCAGTTAAATTTAATTTTTTTTCTTCATCACAAGCAGTACTTTGTTGGTGACTACTTATTATAAGAAGTTATAATATAGTGTAAAGATATAAAAGTGTTAAATAAAAAAGGGGAACACAAGGCACCTGATATATGATTGCTGAATATGGGCAAGAGTGATTACCTGATGATAAGTAATCCTGCCGATAGTAATTTACAGTACCAGGGGCACTGTTTTTAGGAAATGCTTTTCCTGCTTTTAGGAAAGATATTGGGTAATGAAAGTTGGGAGAGTAAAGGATTGTTAAAGAGATTGAACCTTCAACTATTTTTTATTGTACATTGAAAGTGAACTATTGAATTCTATTTTCAGCACATACTTAGATGCATATAGTAAAAAATGGAGGTTGTATGCAGATACACTAAATGATGCTGCTATGTGTATAGAAATAGCTCTGCCACTTTTCCAAAAGTACACCACATTTGCCTTGTGTGTCAGCACTGTTATGAAAGCTATAGTAGGAGTTGCAGGTAAATAATTATTGCTTTTTAAAAGTGACATTGTTAAAATAAGCCAATATAATACATTGCAAGAAGATATAGATTATAGTTTACCACAGTGTTTTCAATCATTTTGGACGATACTATGCTTTAATTTTTTCAGTAAATATATTTCAGTATGATTTTTTTTCTACTGCAAAATAGTAAATCCATAAGTAAAATTGTTCCTAAATGATAATTTCAGTATATGACTAGTGAAATTTTAATTTGCTTTGATCATTTTCCATAGCATGACTTGCTAAGGTAACTACAGCTCAAAATTTACATATGGAAGAACTATCATTTAATGTCTCATGTAAACTCAAATAAAGTATATTCCAATTATACATTAAACTTAATGTTTTACCTATTTACAAGATTGGATTGTTAGGTGTTGATTGGTTTTAATGTACATACAGTTTGGTAAAGTTTTTTGCTTCTCATGGCATTTGCAGCAGCACAGACACAGAGGTATGTGTCTCTATCTTACACTATAGGTGGGGGTACTGTTTATATATAGCGTTCACTGTAATGGCAAGACACTTAATGTTTGTCTTCCTTAGAGTCTACTTTACCTGATGATGCCTCGTGTTGAGGCGTAACATGTGTCGTGTGCAATGTGGAAAAGTGGTAGTGTGTATTTGGTGTTGTTGATATTGGTTGGGAGGTGGAGAGTTGCTGACGACCGTTTTCTATAAGATTTAGCTTAAATTCCTTGTAAATCCACTTCTTCTATTAGAAAACACTCATTATTATTTTTCTGTTTTTGTTTGCTTACCACGGATCTTAGCTAAGGAAAAGATCTTACTGTCCGCATAGTAATAGATTTTCGCAAAGTAACACCTGACTCCCTTAATCATCAAATGCATCAATATATATGATATTAGGTATTTTTTATAAAGGAACAAAAATCACAACATTTTTTATTGGCACCTTTTTAGTAATAATTTTTAAGTACACATGTATATTTAAAGCCTATCTTATATAATTACAGGTGGAGCGACTAGAGCGGCAATGACGCAGCACCATGCGGTTCGTGGTAATATGGCAGACGTGACAGCTAAAGATTCTGCTCAAGAGACTGCTGTGAATCTTATTGCTTCCTTTACTGCTTTATTCATCATTTCTATATTTGGGTATGTTACTCCGGTTATCTCATAATATTATAAATATTGACATTAATTTAACTGTACAAATTTGAGAGAGCACCGTTGTTTTCGTAATGTTGTTTTGAGTAAATATTTAATATGAAATCGTGACATATGCATGTATTATCACCATCAATATACCCGTAAAAGTTCAGCTCTGGACATTGGCCTCACTCAAAATTAAGGAGTATTGCTCTATCCCTACCATTTGCAAATAAGTGAATAGCGTGATCTTCAAATAAAAATTTTAATGTTCTAAAATGAGATTAAAACCATACATGTAAAAATTTACTGATGACTGCATTAACTTAGTAGGCCTATTTAAAAATGTAGATCTTTATAAAGTATTTATTGTATAGTAGAAAAGCTGGACCTAAATATTCTAGAATATACATGTAGCTGAAATATCTCAAAATTAAGTTTACATATTTCTAGGTAACGAAATGGTGTAAATTACTCACTATAAATTTCTCTACTTTCTCATTTTTTACTCTTTTTTCTCTTTAAACCGTAGGTTATATTATTAGTATGTATTTTATATACACACTTGACATTATTGTAAATTTAAGTGAGTGTGAATTTTCCTCACCTTAATAATATTTGTCTTATATTGCAAAAGACTGTGAGTATCAGGAAATATTTCTATAATAGATAAAGCATAATTTGTGATAATTGTTTCTCTGCAACAATATTATAATGATTGAAATTCGAATAAATCATACAATAGTATTCTATCTCTGCATATTGGCTAACGCATTGCGAATTTATATTTCAATCAAAGTGAATCTCGGGAATTATTATCTAAAATCTCCTAATTTTATTTGAATTTCGAATAAATCACGTTCAATTGTACTTCATCTTTGCATATTAAAAATTTAAGCCTTTGCGAATTTCTTTAATTACTGACATGGCGATTAATGGACTCAGGTTATTTTCCGGAAATCCATTATATGTGGAAAATTAGAACTTTTACGTAGCTAAGATCCGCAACAAGCAAACAAAATCAGAAAAATAATAATGTTGTTTTCTAGTGGAAGAAGTGGATTTACGGGGAACCTAAACTAAATCTTACTCGAAAAAATGGCCGTCAGTAACTCTCCACTTACCAACCACTATCAACACACTTTTTCACTACCACTTTTCCACATTGCACACGACACGTGTTTCGCCTTAACATGACGCATCATCAAGGAAGACGTAACGGTTGTTTTCCGTAGAGTAAAAGTTCTGACTGTTCACATACTGACATGGCTTTTTTCTAAAACCCATTAAGTATACTTTCTGAAAATTGCTTTTATTCTAATATTTAGTTTAAAATATATAAACATTCAAACAATATTCGTATACAAACATTATCTATATTTACACCATAAAAACCGAAGGCTTTGCGAATTTTTATTTCATTACTCACATAGCGATTCTATGGAATTTTTTTGTTTTCTAAAATCAATAAAGCATAATTTGTGAAAAGAGTTTTCTGCTAATAATATTCATTGAATTTCAAATAAATCGTGCACAATTGTGTTCTTCTCTTCTATTTTTGCATACTAAAAAGCGAAGGCTATGTTACTTTTATAATTAACATTTCAGGATTTTTTGCTAAAATAAATAAGAATACTTTAATTGAGTTTTGAATAAATCATGTACAATTATACTACAAACTGACATAAAATCTATGGCTTATGTTATTTTTACATTCATTATTAAGAGACAACATAGAGTCGCTGGATTTTTTTAAAATAATTATAATTATACTCTATCGTTGCAACATAAACACTTAAGGCCATGCGAATTTCTATTTAAATTCCGACATAGCGAGTTGTAGGATATAATTTGTATTCAAATAAGTGTACTTTATGAAAAGCGCTTTCGTAATAATATTGAGTTTCAAATAATGCGCGTACAATTATACTCCATCTTTGTTTAATAAAAACGTAAGACTGCGAATTTATAATTAAAAACTGATATCGCGAGTCCAAGCATTTTTTTCAAATAAATCGTATACAATTGTCCTCTTTCTTTGCACAATAAGAACCTAAAGCTTTGCGAATCTATATTTAATTTCTGACATATCGAATTTCAGTAAATAATTTCTAAAATCAAATAAGCGTACTTTATGAGAATCGCTTTTCCTGGCAATCAATCGGGGACGTCCACACCCCGCGCAGAGGTGTGGGATCGAGCCTCGGGGTTGAACGCCACTGCTCGTGCAGCAACTCAATGGGGCAACCGCCCCTCGGTCTTAGGTGCCGCTATTCTTAACGGCTTTTGGGCGTCCTTTAACAACTTCGCGTCGTTGAGAGATGGCTGAACCTATTCCTACGTTGGGTCCGTTGCTGGCCCCCTTCCCTCGCGGGAGCCAGGAGGCGACAGGAGGATTTCGCGTGGGAGTGGACGTCCCTCAGGTGGGCGAGCGTGAAGGGGAGCAAAATTATTAAGGTGTGGGTGTGGTCCATTGTCGGCTCGGTTGAACATCTTCCGAGCCAACCGGACCACAAACTCATGGATGCTCTCCACCCTGAGGTCCCTCGCTATAACGTCGTTACGTACATAGCGAGCCGCCCCCACGCTTTTCCTGGCAATTATTGAGTTTTAAATAAATTGTATACAAACGTCATCTATCTTTACATTATAAAAACCAGAATTTGCGAATTTTTATTTAATTACTGACAGAGTGAGACTTTTTTTTTCTAAAAACCAATAAGCATACTTTGTGCAAATCACTTTTCTGCTCTTGCTATAATTGTATTCTATCTCTGCATAATAAAACCGTAAGCTTTGCGAATTTATATTTAATTTCTGACATAGCCAGCCTTAGGATTTTTTGCTAAAATCAATAAAATGTACTTTGTAGAAATCGCGTTTCTGTTAATATTATTTGAGATAGCAAATGTGTGTTCATATGTAATCCATACTTACATAATAAAAAACTAAGGCTTTTCGAATTTCTATTAAGTTACTGACAGCGAGTGTCATGATATTTTTAAATAATTTATAAAGCTATACAATTTATAAATATATTTTGCGAAAATCGCTTTTCTTCTCTGCTAAAACCCAAGACTGCGAATTTACATTTAATTTCTGATATTGCGAGTTTGGATATACATATTTTTAAAATCGATATAGAATACTTTGTGAAATTAGCTTTTCCGCTAATATTTATTGAATTTTGTTTGAATCATACAATTATATATTAGCATAGTATTAATGAAATATAGGTTTATCATTTTTTTAGATTCTTTTTATTTGATTTATTTTATTATCATTTGAAAATAGAATTATATGAATTACACAGAAAATGTTTACATAACCATTCTAATTTATCCGATGGTAGTATTCTTAAAGCATCACCAGCGCTTTTTGTCTAGGAGACTAGGGAGTTGCACCGTCGTTGACTCTATACTAATAATAATAAATAATAAAACTTCTTTATTACATTTTTTCTTAAGGTACAAATGTTGTTCGTATTGTTAGTAGTAGTAATAGTAAATGGAACCCATGGGATAATTTTTTACACCTTACTATGTAGCCTGCCGTGAAATAAGGAAAAAGAACAAAGCTTGTTGCTCTTCAACATGCTTTGTCTCAAGTAGACACTCAATAGTATCCTATAATATGAAACTTGCATGAAAATAAACATGTATAACAGTTCAGTGAACATTTTTATTATTTATTTTTAGGAATTCCTTATTCATATTCATCATGATGATGGTGTTACACATTGCATTCAATTACTTGGCTGTTCGAGCGGTTTGTCTAAGAACGATGAATGAACCAAGGTATCTTCAAGTTATAAGTACATATTTAAGAAAAGAGATGATAGCATCTCCTTGTGAGGCCAACAGAACAGAACCGATTATATTATACCATATGGGACCAAATGTTATGGGTGGGTGTTGTTTTATTGATCATAACTGATATTCATTTCTTATCATATAATATATCATGGCTTTTCACGAAGCCACAAAAACAAATTTCTTAATTAATATGTGTTTCAATACACTGATACCAAATCAATACAATGGATGCAGTTCTTTTGTGGATGTTGGCCTCTCTCTAAATTGAGAGGCGTCGCCCACGTTTGGCGCGCGGATAAGGGATCGGAAGGTTGCTGCTCATCTACTGATAATCGAGATCATCATGATATCATGAGAACATTTATGGGATGGGAACCTTTTGGACTAGGGGTTGCTCGCAAATATTAATAATAATATTATATAAATCCATATGCCTATCGCTAGCTACAACTTTTGCCCATCTTTCTGGCCGAACTCGAATACCGTTACAATAAAAGTATTCTAAATATGGCTATCCATGAATCCAGCCATTTTTCGATGTCTTCATATTAGCGGAACTGCTGATCAGCCAGATCGTGTGCACAAAACAAGTAATAATCGGACGGCGCAATATCTGGGGAATATGGCGGGAGGGGTAGGACTTCTCATTTGAGTGTTTCCATGTAGGTTTTAACGGGTTTGGCAACATGAGCCCTAGCATTCTTGGCCTATGAAATAACTAATTTAAATTGTACAATAGCGTTTGTTAGAAAATAGTGTCAAATATTAAAACAATATTGTTTATTTATAGAAATTTATATTCTTATATGTTATACAAGAAGTAATAAGTGATTGTGACAAATATTTTAAAATAAAAATGTCATATATAAAGAAATAATTATATAGAATAATTTACTATCTTAAAATCACACCATCTATTTACCCTATACCCAGTTTAATTAACTTTTTCAATTGCAGACTTAAAATTATGTGGATTTGAAATAAAACTCGGCTCTTCACTGCAGTTGCTTGTACAAGAAAAGCCTGCCGCAATATATTTTTCAAAGATCAGAGACATATACAAGAAGCAATTGTATCTACTGAGTCCGAGTATTAGAACAAGGCAAATGTATATACTTATAAAAGAGAATGCAACTTCTGAAGATATTCTTTGTGCTTATTTTCATGCTGTCTTATTGTCTGTCATAACATGTGCTATTAATGATGATATTGTAGTAAGTATAGATAGTAAAAAGTCCAAACCTTCCTCATTATTAAATATCATTAGATCCATTTACATCTGTGTTCTTCAAAATTATTTTGTGGTATGCACATTTTTTTTCCAACACAGTATTATGCTTATAAAATTCTACAGTAAAATGTCAACACAATTAAAAACTATAAATAAAATATAAAACTTCAATAGAAGATCTTAGGTAAACTATTTAATTTATGCTCAAGTATTTGTTATTGAGCATAAATTAAATATTTTTCTTTTATATATATTCACGCCTATCCCCCGCAGGGGTTGGCAGAGGCCACAGAGCTCCATCCACTACCATTCATCGAAGCGAAACGGCTCTCCATCGGTCGCTTCTCGTGAAAATCAGGACGTGACGGGTGGCGAATCACGTCGTCGTCATTTTTAACAAATTAGGTATATTAAATTCGACTTGGTGAAT
The DNA here is from genome assembly GCA_031353405.1 of Baronia brevicornis. Taxonomy (NCBI): domain Eukaryota; kingdom Metazoa; phylum Arthropoda; class Insecta; order Lepidoptera; family Papilionidae; genus Baronia; species Baronia brevicornis. Next base: position 123,471 of record JASFAT010000543.1, on the reverse strand, counting down.
CCCACGAGCCGCAAAGGAGGATGGAGGTCAACCCCAGCAGAGCCCTGCATGCTGAGGTAAGGCACCATATCCGGGAGCCCGATCCCGGGACGGTCGGCACGCTTGCGACTAAGCTCGCCCTTAGCCACGCATCCTTTGGCACGGCAGACCGTGGATTGGCGGAAAAGGAAGGGAAAGGATAGAGAAGAAAGGAAAAGGCAGGAACGAAAATGCGGATTGGGGGTGGGGTTACCAGACTCGGAATAAATATTTATAAATCCATACATATATTTATTCCGATGCGGGGATCGAACCCGCGACCATTGACTCCGTGGTCGGAGGGCCACTGAGCCAATCGGTTGTCGTCAATATTTTACCCATTAGACAGCACTGATTTCAATAAGTTTGTATGTATAACATCAAGTCTGAATGTCACTTACATTTTGCACTTGTATAATTGGTTATGGCTAAAATTTGTTTTCATACATATTGGAGTTCTATAGTTCCCCCACACCAGGATTTCATGTGTTGTTAGAAAATAGGCTCTACCCTCAATCAATATATCTCTATATAATTTCAGGCATTATATAGAGGAGCAATGGAGCGGCCTTTTGCACATGTATGCAAAGCTGTTCAGTCCGCTGAATGGAGTCGGGAACCTTGCGCTTCTGATGCAAGACTTTCCTACATGGGTTACCTATATGAACCCTCCTTTGAACTCATGAGATATGTAGACAAAATTGTTCAGAACGAGTGGCCTAGATTTAAAATTGGATTACAGCGTACTGGTAAGTATAAACAAGGACATAAACTGTTGGTATTATATGAAGGTTCTATGTACATGCATATGCAAATTCTATATGCATATTTTTGTATTTATTACCACAACAACCAAGATATAATGTAACATATCATCTTAATCCACTCATGTTTGTGTATTATTTTTAACAAATTAGGTATATTAAAAAATTTCATCACCACCACCTGGATGAGTGGCGATCTACTACGGTGCGTTTCGCTCGTAACTTCTTTCCACGCACCACCAGTTTGTGGAATCAGTTACCCTCGGCGGTCTTTCCGAACCGTTACGACATTGGAACCTTCAAAAAACAAGCCTATACATACCTAAAAGGCCGGCAACGCTTCCGCGACTCCTGCGGTGTCGTGGTTGCCCGTGGGCGGCGTTGATTGCTTTCCATCAGGCGACACGCTTGCTCGTGTGCCCTCCTATCCCATAAAAAAAAAAAAAAAAATATTTCATCTAATTTAGGTACCTACATTACACTTGTAAATTATTTTGAAATTTTTTATTTATTTAATTTCAATTTTCCTACCAGTTACATGTATCACTGCTATACAAACTTTAAGGAAATAGGTTTAAAAATATTTTCATTCTTTTTTTAAATTAAGCTCATTGACAACCCACTCTGGTAAATTATAATAAAATACTTTGAAAAAATTTTAATTCTACTATAAACAAATAAATTAATGAAAAATAATATTATATTATACTGAAACTTTAAGTACTATAAAAATGCTCTATAAAAATAAACATAGCTGTATCTCCAATTATCTGGCATATTATAATAATATATCAGATGTTTATTTGCCAATATATAATACATGTCGCGTGTCTTATCAATTGTTGCAGTGTTTAGCGCTATTGTCTGTAACAACGAAAGTATAATATAAACTTCTCTTTAATTATATAAGTTTAAAAATTATATCCATGGTACTCATTTTATTCCTTCTTCTTCCTTCTTTGTGTAATAATAAGCTTCAGAACCCTTGCCTAGTGACATTTCTGATCCCACTAAAAGTATTGATCAAACAATAATTTAGTGGAATTAGAAATACATTTTTTGTTTTAGGTTGGGACTTAAGCAAACATCTTTTGATAATGGATGAATGGCGTGTTGAAAATAAGGAGATTGTTGCAGACCAAGTATCAGTTGAGGCCCTAAAAAGATTTGATTCGGTAATAGAACCGAGTCGGAGCATATCATTTTTTGATAGAAAACTGCCAGAAGTAAGTGACGAAATGGTCGATGAACATTTCACAATAGAACCGAATAAATCAGAAGAGACTTCTTGATAGCTGCATAGAATCAGTAAAAAGCAAAATATAAATTATATTAAAAGAATACAAAAACAATGATGTTGATGTTTTATTCATTAACCATAAAGGGTTATTTAATTTGAAAGTAATCTTTATATATTTGGATAATGAAATAATGAAGATGAATATGCTTTTAAAGTTTATCAGAGTGAGTGTTTTTATCTTTGCATTCATCAAACCATTTGTGAGGCATGTTGATTAAGTTGAAATTGTAGCTACCTACTACAGAATATACACTTAGAGAACAAATTCGCGGAACAAGCTTTGTTACTACGCATTTGCGGAATGCGCTTTGCTGCTGCACACGTGCAGGCACGACCGCGTCTCCCGCACCCCGCGCTCTTCTCCCGCCATTCATCAGTTGTATATATAATAGGTCCACTTGGTATAGTAAAACAGTATTAAACCAGACTCCTGTTGCATCACTTCACAGTTAAGATACTACCTCTTACAAAATCATTCCAAATTAGCAGAGATTTAACTAGACGTAATATAAATCTAAATGTAAAACACTACGTATGTACATGAACAATACAGAAAAATATAGAGACGGTTTATGTTAAATAATTACATACAAATTCGCTAAGTAAAAAATAAAGTGCGTTTTGTCATATTAATCAGAGACCGCCTCAAAAACTATTTTAAGAAATAATTATCGAGGCAATAATTATTTCTCTTGAGATATTCAGAATATAAAAATAAATGTTTAACAGTTACTGAGCACTTCTCAAGCAAGATTAAATCAGAGATAGTTTGATTATGAAGTAATAAGCACATTGTCTGTACCATCTTCCTCAGCTACTCCTTGAAGTAAATGGTTTAAAATTCATATAAGCATATTGTAACATTATCGTTATCTTAACTTTATCGTCACTATAATAAACTCCTTCAGAATCCCGTTGAAGAGAAGATGAATGCAATATTTTTTTATTCTTTTATGTTTTTGTATTTCCGTACAAAGGTCGTTATTTCCCATATTTAAATGTGTGGTTAATCATACTCATACTTGTTTCATTTTGTTTTCTAATTTAATACAATAATGTAACATATTTAAGCAGGTATTTCTTTGTTGTTTAACACACACTACGCACATGCTCTAACATACTTACGCGCACACTTGCTTTTACACCTACAAACATACGCATACATACGTTTCTACGTACGCATACACACGTTTTCACGTACGCGCCCCCATACACAATCATGAAAGCGTCACTATACACACATATGTACATAAGATTCACAAACACACGCATGTTCTACTACTACACTACACAAATGTACATACTCATACACTTCAAACGCAAAAGCTTACATACATACATACGTACGCTTTCATATATATACAAATGTCTTCTCGTCGCTCATACCACAAAGTCTGAAAACAAAAGTCTTCAACCAGTGCGTCCTGTCCGTACTCTCTTACGGTGCTGAGACGTGGACACTGACAGTCCGTCTCCTCGCCAAGCTCAAAGTCGCTCCATAGCCCTATGGAGAGAGCTATGCTCGGGGTTTCTCTGGTGGACAGAGTTCGAAATGAAGAAATTCGCCGGTGAACCACAGTCACCGACATAGCTCTTCAAGTTAGCAGATTGAAGTGGCAATGGGCTGGACACGTTTGTCGGAGAACCGACAATTGTTGGAGTAGACGAGTGCTGGAGTGGAGACCGCGACTTGGCAAACGTAGTGTGGGACTAGCCCTCCTGCTAGAAGGAGCGACAATCTGCGCAAGGCGGCTGGCAGAGACTGGATGCGAGTAGCCGAAGATCAGGCTAGGTGGCGCGCCTTGGGTGAGGCCTATGTCCAGCAGTGGACTGCCGCGGGCTGATATTGATTGATTGACATATACAAATACGCATGCGCTTACATGCACTTCCACACACATGCGAATGCGCTTTCATACACTTGCATACTCTTCCACACATATACACGTGCATGCGCTTCCACACACACACACAGGTACATGCACGTGCGATTCCACATAGATACACGAAGGTGCTCTTCCACACACATACAAAAACGCATGCACTTACACATATGCACATGCAATTTCACACACACTCGAAAGCGCTTCCATACACATACACAACATACACATGCATGCGCTTTCACATAAATATACACGCGCATGCGCTTTCACAGAGATACACGCGCATGCGCTTTCACAGAGATACACGCGCATGCGCTTCCACACAAAACATATGCATGCGCTTCCCTATGCGTATATATGTGATATACGCATGCGTTTCTACACAATGTACATACTCATACGCTTCATAACACGCAAACCCTTACACATACTTGCGCTTTCACACACATCAACCACACATGCGCTTCCACACACATTTGTGTGTGTGTGATATACGCATGCGCTTCTACACAATGTACATACTCATACGCTTCATAACACGCAAACCCTTACACATACTTGCGCTTTCACACACATCAACCACACATGCGCTTCTACACACATTTGTATACGAAATTGCCTCACCACGCAAAAATTTTCACAAAAATACTTGCGCTACCACACACGTACAAAAACCCTTGCACTTACTAACACATAAGCACACGCTCTTTCCCACACACGCGAATGCGCTTCCATACAAACACACAGGTATACACACAAGCGCTTCCACACAATATACACACGCATGCGCTTTCACATCAATATACACGCGCATGCGCTTTCACAGAGATACACGCGCATGCGCCTTCACAGAGATACACACGCATGCGCCTTCACAGAGATTCACGCGCATGCGCTTTCACAGAGATACACGCGCATGCGCTTTCACAGAGATACGCGCATGCGCTTTCATAGACATACACAGGTGCAAGCGCTTCCATATATACACGTGCATGCGTTGCCATGTATACACGTGCATGCGTTTGATGCACACAGGCGCACATGCACTTTCATGCATACACATTCACACAAGTACGCTTTACACATTACGCTTCTGCGCTATATACACACGCATGAGCTTCTACACACACACACATACACACACACAACATACACACGCATGCGCTTTCACATCAATATACACGCGCATGCGCTTTCACAGAGATACACGCGCATGCGCCTTCACAGAGATACACACGCATGCGCCTTCACAGAGATTCACGCGCATGCGCTTTCACAGAGATACACGCGCATGCGCTTTCACAGAGATACACGCGCATGCGCTTTCATAGACATACAGGCGCATGCGCTTTCACACATACACGCGCATTCGCTCCCACATATACAGGTGCATGCGCTTCCATATATACACGTGCATGCGTTGCCATGTATACACGTGCATGCGTTTGATGCACACATGCGCGCATGCACTTTCATGCACACATTTACGCAAGTACGCTTTACACATTACGCTTCTGCGCTATATACACACGCATGAGCTTCTACACACACACACACATTCACATACGCATGCGCTTTCACATAGATATACACGAGCATGCGCTTTCACAGAGCTACACGCGCATGCGCCTTCACAGAGATTCACGCGCATGCGCTTTCACAGAGATACACGCGCATGCGATTTCACAGAGATACACGCGCATGCGCTTTCACACACACACGCGCATGCGCTCCCACATATACAGGTGCATGTGCTTCCATATATACACGTGCATGCGTTGCCATGTATACACGTGCATGCGTTTGATGCACACAGGCGCACATGCACTTTCATGCACACACATTCACACAAGTACGCTTTACACATTACGCTTCTGCGCTATATACACACGCATGAGCTTCTACACACACACACATACACACACACAACATACACACGCATGCGCTTTCACACAGAGATTCACGCGCATGCTCTTTCACAGAGATACACGCGCATGCGCTTTCACAGAGATACACGCGCATGCACTTTCATAGACATACACACGCATGCACCTTCACAGAGATTCACGCGCATGCGCTTTCACAGAGATACACGCGCATGCGCTTTCACAGAAATACACGCGCATGCGCTTCAACAGAGATACACGCGCATGCGCTTTCACAGACATACAGGCGCATGCGCTTTCACACATACACGCGTATGCGCTCCCACATATACACGTATGCACGCATGCACCTTCACAGAGATTCACGCGCATGCGCTTTCACAGAGATACACGCGCATGCGCTTTCACAGAAATACACGCGCATGCGCTTTCACAGAGATACACGCGCATGCGCTTTCACAGAGATATACGCGCATGCGCTTTCACAGACATACAGGCGCATGCGCTTTCACACATACACGCGTATGCGCTCCCACATATACACGTGCACATATACAGGTGCATGCGCTTCCACATATACACGTGCATGCGTTGTCATGTATACACGTGCATGCGTTTGATGCACACATGCGCGCATCTACTTTCATGCATAAATTCACGCAAGTACGCTTTACACATTACGCTTGTGCGCTATATACACACGCATGAGCTACTACACACATACACAGACACACACACATATATACACACTCACATATATACACACGAACACACACACACACACACGCAGACACACACACGCACACACACACGCACGCATGCGCACTTCCACGCATGCACTCATTTTTTCAGCAAAACGTGTTCATTCTCATTGGAGGTATAGACTTATCAGACTAGACTTTATCATCGATATGTTTAAACTTAAATAAAGCCAAATTTTCTTTCAAAGTTCTTTATTTTGGATTCTTATCTGAATTCCGCCATCCCGTTGCTTAAACGCTCTGTTCTCACCACTACTCTTCTAAAAGCATCAACTCATCCACAAATACCTAGTATTGTACATGTCCAAGGGGGCGATGACTGCTCACGATCTACCAAGTGGCATGTGTATACATGTGTGTGTGTATGTATATATATATATATATATATATATATATATATATATATATATATATATATATATATATATATATATATATATATATATATATATATATATATATTTATATATATAATCATTCAATAGATATCATATCTTTTTTTATAAATATAATTATTTTTACTACCTCTTCACGTATCATCTAACATCTCTTCCATAGCAGACAATACACCTGCAGTGTAGTAGATGTCATGGTTACATACCTACCTCGCACACTCACACATATTTACGCAGCCATAGATACACGCGTGCATACACATACAAAGACTCGCCTACATACATACTCCATATGCATGTAACAAACAAACACGCGCGTAAACTCACACATTCGCGTGCAGGTGAGTGCAAACGTACAAACAAACAGGCAAGTTCACCTACGCAAACAAACAAGACGCTCATCTACACACTCAAACAAACACATAGACACGTAACAAACACACTCAGCACGCACATAAACATGCATTTACATACATCCACACACAATGGATGAAGCCAGACGGCGTTGAATTGTATTCCATGTTTGACTTGGGGCATTGCACCTTCACATGAAATGGTCCCATCTCTAGACAACACCACAAACCTATTGAGATCGATAAATGTTTGTTCGTCACAAGAGAATAATACAGTGTTCATATTCGACACACCTGAGATCGACACAAACTATAGGGTACCTACCAACAAAACTATTGCTGCGCTATAAGTGAGGCAAGTATTTAAATAATTATGTGAAACCTTATTTTATAGCACTGTTTTCGGTATTTGAACGAGGTTATTGATTATGATCGTATGTTCACGCAATAGTATACAAAATCAAGCACTTTCATACCGGCCGATAACGTTACCGACACGATAAATCTACGATATCGGACTACATGATACGATATTTTATGGGATATGGAAGTAAACGAGCAAGCGTATCGCCTGATAGAAAGCAATCAACGTAGTCTATAGACATCTGTAACACTAATTCAATTTCAAGTCTGTTCCAATGTCGTACCGGTTCGGAAATACCGTTCAAGAAAGTGACCACCCACCACAACTATGTAGAACCGCATGCGGGAAAAACGCACTGCGCTGGATCGTCACTAATTCAGATAGCGAATATGAAAATTTTCTATATAGCAAGTATGAAAATGAGTGGTGAGGTAGTGGAATTCAACACCTAGAATTATTCCGAACGACTCCTCGGAGAAATCCATATAGTGCGATAAAAGGTGCTGAGAGATGAGACACCCCTTCACATGTCAAACCTTGTACCTTATACAATTGAAGGCAATAGGACGTTGGACTCTTAATGGAAAATTAGCAAACAATTCTTACTAAACTAAAATAAAACATCTCTAAATAATTTAATAAACTACAATAAAATATTTTATATCGTAAGCGCAGTCCCAATTAAATCAGCCAATGCTTCGTGTTGTATGTGTTTTTATATATAAATTTTATTTTTCTTCAAAAATCTAAAATATATAATTTACAATTTTGTCAATCTATAAGAATTATTCGCTAAAATATGTTTCTTAAGTTTATAGATAATTTGTAATAGGGTCACCTTGTTGCTTTGTTATAAAACATATGCTCTATATATTATAATATAAATGAGATATTCGTAAATAGTGAAAACATCGTGACGTGTGACAATGACAGTACCAAACTGGCAATGTGATATATGACATATGACAGTGACAATGACAGTACCAAACTGGCAATGTGATACATGGAGGAACTTGCGGCACAAGCCGTTGTATTTAAGTAAATTCATAGCAAATTACGTTTACACATCTTCAAATTTAAAAAAAAATTGTTTTATTTTATATAGAGTGGTCAGCCAGTTTTGTTTTGTTGTTAAAGATTTTTAAAGTCTCCATAAAAAAGTTATGCAGTGCATTATAAGTTATTATTAATTAAAACTTAAATACAGGGTTTTATTTATTAACAACAGAAAAGATTAATTTAATTATATAATGGATTTAAAAATAAATGAAGATGCATATAGCGAGGTTAGTGGTAATAATATTGTATAATATTTACTTGCGAATTTTTTTTTCTGAGCCTTTAATTCTGCCGGTGAAGTTGTGGAGGCTATAGGACCAAATAAATAATTTCAAAATTACATATGCATACACGAGTCTCATAAATCATGTTATATATTCAATAATGTTTACGTCAGAAAAATATATATTGGTTATTTATTTTTTGTTTCATATAGTTTTATGTACTTTTGTTCCTAGGTTATATCAGTGAAGTTGTGCTTTTACTCCAATAAATTACTATCACTTATAATGTATAAGATTTATTGCATGTTTTAAACATACTTACATTTAAGTAAAATTATATAATTATGTGTGCTTTTTAAATTAACTATTAAAAGTCCATGTCCATCTCCAGTCCCAAGTGTAAGGTGATGAGAACTAAGGAAAGAGGAAGGTTGCATTATCCCACTTTCAATGAATACTTTGCACACTTGACAATGGTGTCAACTATGCAAAGCATTGAATATGTTTGTTACCCACTTTGTTTCTCTTGAATTGAAATATTGAAAATTAAAGAAATTTCTTAATCGGTCTACTTCCAAAAAATTCACTTCCTTATTATCACAAAGACCTTCTATTTAATTCATTTGTATTAGTTCTTAATTACAATCAAACAATTATCAAATGAATCATACACCTTGAACTAGTCATGATGTGGTGACCTTTTTAAAATAAAGTGAACATCTTATCAAATATTAGCAATGGTAAAGGTTTTATCTGTGTAGATGGATAAATGTTGTCAATGATTATAGCTCTCAAGTTTTATTTCATATCTAACACTTGAGAATATTATTGAAAAAATAAATGATATGTTCAGTAATGATACCTTAAATAATATCAGGTCTATTTCTATTTTAACTAGGTACTAGTATAGTAAAATGATGAAAAGTTAAACTTTCATCATAAAGTATTAATTTTTTTCATTTTATGTAGGCCAATGATCAAAAAGATCACCTGATGTTACACTAATACACAAGCTTTACAATATCCATGGTATAAAATGAGTCATCTACCTCAGGGTAAGATTAAAATAATGAGGGAAAGAAGCAATTAATGTAAGTAAGTAAAAAGAAGCTTAGTATTAGGCTCTTAAGGATTACATAATGAAACACAGTGGTAAACAAGCCTGATACTTCTTCGGACTGGAAGGCAAATTTTATGCTATATATAAAAATTTACCTATTTTTTATTCTTAGACAAAAACTATCAAATGTAATTAGCTTATTATTGATGTTATCAAAATACAAATAAAAGTATTATTGGCCTGATTATCAGTAATTGTAAGTGCATATGAGTAAATTTTACAGGACCACAAAAAACTGATTTTCTGTTAAGTTATAAAAAATATTTTTGAGGTTAATAGTGTATTTCATAGGGTTTTTAAGATCTTTAAGATTATCTGTGAGATAGCATCAAAAATCTGAAAGAAGATGTTTTGGAGTTAAAAATTTTGATAATTAGTCCAATGGTATGTATTTACAATGATTAATGTTTGTTTCATAATTAAAGAAAGTGAAGAAACCATGGTACAAGTATGTGACAGTTGAACCTGTCATGTTTTTTTATATGCTGGCTTTTATGATCACAAATGTTATTGAACAAGCATTTTACTTATTCCGCGCCTGTACTGTCAATCATGGTTACAGTGAGGAGATATGCCATAATATTAGTAGCTATGAAGACATAAATAGTGAAGTTCAGGTAATAAACAATATTAATTATATTTACACATTTGTTAATAGTTTAGCAAATGATAGTATTACATAGTTGTGTTTACTATGTTGTGTTGTAAGAATGGACTGACATATTCTTGGAAACTAGCAGTTATGAAGGAATAAACATTATGATAAATTCTACAAGATCATCATCAGCCTATGGTAGTCCATTGCTGGACATAGGGGGAGGCTTAAGGTTATTTATCACCTTGTATTTATGTAATTTATAAACTAGTATTTATCCAATTTATCATTGTAATTATCGAAATTTAGTCAAATATATCTTCACTGATTCAGTGTCAATGGTGTCAGGTTCAATTCGTGCATCGAAATAAATATATGTATGGCCAACACATATTTATTCCAAGTCTGGATGTCCCACCAATGCGCATTTGTATTGGACATGCAAAATGCATCAGTGTCCTTCTGTCCAGCAGTGAGACACATATAGGCTATGAAAAAAAATACTCATTTAAAGTGAAAAGATCTACTACTACTTCAAAAATTCATTTGCGCAGAAGAACCAACAAGAAACTAGATTTCTTATTTATAATATTGTTTAAAATATGGTTGATATGGTATAAGCCAGGGATGACCAACTGACCGATCATGGTTAGTCGTTTTATTTCATGTAATCATGTGGGCATATCATGAGGGGTTCAGAAAAAAGGAGCAAAACCATAAAAACACGGTACCCAAGAGGGCACAAAAGAAAGAAGGCAATTTAGGCGATGGGAGGATGAAATTGTCGAAATATCTGCCAGGACAAGGTTGGCAACGTTACGTATTTTCACACGCACATACGCACGCACGTACGTACGCACGCACGTACGTACGCACGCACGCACGCACTCACGCACGCACGCACGCTCGCACGCACGCACACACGCACGCACACATGCACGCACGCTCGTACGCGTGCCTTTATGTGTGTATGTGTGTGAAAATACGTATGTATGTTTATTGATTATATACTTGGTAATTCGTACTAAGTCTAATTAGTATACATTAGATCCTGGGTCTAATCAAGTTGGGCTACCCCTGATATACCCCATAATATCTTTGCATTTTCAATATGTTATTAACTATATTAATATTATTGCATTTTTAATTTAAACTGAGTATTTAGCTCAATTCAATTATTATTTTCAAAGATATAATAGTAATAGAATATTATTGTCCCATATAAGTAAATAGTATTGTTATACAATGTGTAATAAATGTGTATCATTTTGTTATCTGTACAAGATCAAATATTTAATTATGATAAGTTTAAAACGGCAATTAAGTTCTCAACTATGATAATCTTTAGATGTATGTTTTCTCCATATAAAAGGTAGTGTTTCCCCTTTTATTTAATGTAAAAACCAATAGATTTACACTAGTATGACCTAATTGGTTCAGTCGGAAGTTCAATGGTCGTGCACTTAAAATATATATGTATAGTCTACAGCTATTTATTGCCAGTTTCGTCCTCCCGCTATCTAGGTGGGTAAATGTTCATTCCTCCAAAAACGAAGGGTCCCATGTCCAGCACTGATACTTATATGAAGTAAGAAGTATCATATTGATTTCCTCGTGATTTGTCCTGCGCTGAAGATCGAACTTATAATTATAATTAATTTGCATACAAACCTAAGAAACTGAAGCTTCAACTTTCGTCGCTTTCATTTAGAACTTATATCACACCAATCAAGGTTTCTAATATATAATAAAAAGTTTTGTGAGTTCATTAAAATGAAAGTGAACTGTATCTAAGACCTACGCGTTTCTCAAAAGGCGGCTTGTTTTTCATCAGGCGACATGCTTGCTCGTTTCCCTTACTACCACATAAAAATTGTGTATTTTTAAAATAACGTTTAAAAACATGAATCTTACATAAATATCAATATAAAAGCATTATAAAATATAAAAATAATCAAAAGTAACTTAGCTTAAATAATTTAACATATTTTAGGCAACAGTGTCAATATTCCACCAATGGAATGGCGTGGCAAGTCACATAGTGCCACTCCTTTTGGCTTTCTTCATAGGTTCTTATAGCGATAAACGGGGCAGAAAAGCAATTCTTTTGGCTGGAATTCTAGGAAAATTATATTTCTCTATAGTAATCACACTGAACACTCTTAAAGGTAAGAAATTAAGTTTTTATTACAACATATTTTATTAGATTTTTCAGTGAAACGTCTCGGTGATTTAAACACAACAGTTATATATCTGTATATGAAAAATAACTATCTTGATATCTCTATGTGACTCCCGTCTGAATGTATCCTGTGTTTATAGTTGCTTGACTAATTGGGGTATACTTGTCTTTAAAACAAGTATACTAATAACCATCATCAGGAATAGCAGCAGTAGCAGCTTATGGCAATTCACTGCTGGACAAAGGGTCTCACCCAAGGTACGCCATCTACTCCAATCTTCAGCTTCACGCATCTAGTATCCATGAGCTGCCCTGTGCATATTGTCATTCCATCTAATCGGGGGCCACTCAGGGTTCTTTGGTGGATAAAAACTGTAAAACAAAAAAGTATACCATAGCTGTAAATAATTTCACGCCTGTGATAGTCCATCGTGTTTCATCTCAACGATGACTTTAAGGCGCATTAATTAGAGCACTTAAAAGCTTTGACCATGTTGACGGAGTTAGCTTATCGTGCTTAAAGATGTTTCATACAAATAATGCGTTTAGAAATTGCGATTGCTGAAATTTAAAAAAAATTATCGATAGATATATCACAAAAATTTGTCAAGATAAATATAAGAATATCATGTTTAAATATGTAACATATTTAGTCCTCCCTATGACGGGTCTAATCTACGAGTAAAAATTATATCAAATACTTTATATTAAGTACTTACTACATTTTATGCTTCTTTTTGTAAATTGCAGTTTTATATGGTATAGGAAGGCAAACGAGCAGGCGTGACACTTGATGGAAAGCAATACACGTCGCCCATAGACATCCACAGTGCCATAGACAATGCAGAAGCGATGCCGACCTTTAAGTAAAGTGTCATTATGGGTCCCCCCTATAATGGAATTGGAAATGGAAGAGGAGGGTTGGACTTACTGGACTCAACCGCACACCAGACGAAGCGCGGTAGCTAAGCTACCACTCAGACGCCAGTTTACTGCGGGAGTGTGGTACTTCCTCGGGCTAGCCGACCCATTCATGCTACAGACAAATAATATGCCATTCTTGAAAGTATTCACCTACAGCGTAGCTCTACCACTTTAAGTTCTTGATATTAGAGCCTTTAGTACTCCTTTGCAAGGATTTATGAGCAAGAGGTCTATACGTTTGTTGGATCAACGATAATTCGAGGTCGAAGTTGCTACATATTGTTGAAATAGCCCTGAAATGATTAAAGATGCATCACGACAGCAGAGAAAAAATACTATCCAAGGGTCTCACAGCTTAAGTCGAGGCTTGGAGCACCCTTCCCTGCCTACGCATATTTTTATTACTTTTGCAAGCGGTTGTGGATGATGTTGACGCGCTAAATAAATATTATTTTATTTTTGTACCCAGAATGGCCGGTAGAGTACATCATATATACAGCAGCGTTTCCCAGTGCATTAACCGGGGCCGATCTTTCCATATTCGCTGGTTGTTTCGCATACATCTCCGACGTCACCTCACTCAGGAGTAGAACATTCCGCGTTGGCATTCTAGACGTTGTTTACCTAAGCACGATGCCTATCGGAGTTGCTCTTGGTATGTATCGATTGCTATTTTTTTATAGAACTTGGTATTTATCGATTGATATTTTTTAGAGCCTGGATACCCCGGTAATCTATTTGGACAAGCTTGTTAGTGTAATGTCCATTTCTCCAGAAATGGTCCAGCAGTGAGACATATATACATATATAGGTTACGTCAAAAAGTAATTATCGTTGACAATAAATACCAGCAAAAACTGCTAAACATTGTATAAGTTTGAGGCTTGGGTGCTTAAATATAGGACGTGTTGATTAGTATATTTCTTAAAAAAAAGTTAAGCAAACAAGCAAGCAAGTTGCCTGATTATAAATAACTCTAATATTGTATTTTTCAGGTAATTTACTCTACAATAAGGTGGTCCACAAATCTTTTACAGCAATGTTTATGATAAACACGTGTCTTATGGTGATTGCTGCCATATATTGTGCCGTGTTTCTCAAGTGGCAGACCAGGCCCGAACAGAAGTCTTTGAGGGAGGCAAAAGTTAGAAATCCTATAACGGACTTTTTTGATCTCAAAAACATAAAGAAAACTCTGGTTACGCTCTCGAAGAAACGTTCCAATAATAAACACATTTTGTTATGGTTCCTTCTTATATCAATGGCATTTTATACATTCCAAAGAGGTATGTAGAGTTAAAACAAGAATATTTTATATAGCCCAGGTAACAAACTGTTAAGCGTGGGGCCTTCTCATTTCTGTAGGAACGAATATTAACCCACCACAATTGTCCAAAATAGATTGGCAGAATATTCAGACTCGGAATACCTAGTTAACTCAGTGGCGAAACTACCGCTAACGGGTTCTGTGGTCGCGGGTTCGATTTCCGCACTGGGATAATTATGTTATGACCTACGTGTATTTATATCTTATGTTTTTATGTATATGGCGGGTTAATGTCCATTCCTCCAGAAATAGGGAGGTCCGTGTTCAGCAGTGAGACATGTATGGGGCGTATAAAGAATATAATTTACATTTTTAATTTGTAATAATTGATTTTACAATATTTAAATTTCAGACGAAAGACCCGTTATGTATTTGTATACAATCACCGTATTTAAATGGGATGCGACAGACTTTAGCAACTTTAGGACATACCTCAGTTCCGCTTACGTCATAGTGATGCTCTTCGGTATACCATTGTTGACTAAAGTGTTGAATTGGAAAGATACGGTAAGTAATGTGTCAAAGTTCAATATATATACGCTTCCGCGACTCCTGCGGTGTCGCGGTCGTCCATGGGCGGCGTTGATTGCTTTCCATCAGGCGACACGCTTGCTCGTTTGCCCTCCTATCCCATAAAAAAAAATGTAACTACAGAAACCTTAAAAAATCCCCTAAAACATTGTTTGATGAAAGCATTCACAGTCTATTATTTTTTAAGGTAATAATAATGCTTGGCGCCGCTTCACATATATCAGGTCATTTCATATACGCCCAAGCCACTTCCGGTGTAATATTTTATGTGGGAGCGACAGCAGCCGCCCTTGGACCGTGTATAGCTCCCCTTATACGCGCTATGACTTCTAAAGTTTTGCCGCCGAACGAACGAGGTAATATTAAAAATATATTTTTTTTTATTTTAAATTTTTTATTTGGAATTAATGACGTTTTTGTTATTCAGGTGTGGCGTTCGCCTTCCTGTCTGTGATGGAGAACGCTGTAGCAATGTTCGCTTCAATAGTGTATTCCCAACTTTATAAGGCGACGCTCAATACACCATATTTAAATGCGATATTCTACCTCACAATGTGCACACAGGGGATTGTGTTTCTGCTCGCATTGTAAGTACCGTTTACATATCACACGTTGTTATCTTAGCCGATTCGACTACGTTGTACTTCTTTGTGAGATCACCGAAGTGTCAACTGCGTGGGATATGTATGTGTTTGCGCAAACACAAGGCACATTCTCGTTACTATGCTCCTATGGAACTTTTATTTTATATACGATTGGAGGAGAATTCGAATACAGTGTCTTCTAGACAAATGAAGGAATATTTTGTTGTTTGAAACAAATTTAGTTTTGAGCGGTAATTGAAAACTGAAAACCATTAGGTTTTATTGAAGCTACATACAGACATCAACCTTTCTGAACTCTTAAACTTTGCTTTTTCAGGACGACAGAAATATTATTGAAAGGCAAAAGATTGGAGGCTACGCTAGATGATGAGGAGGAAACAATATCTAACAGTCCCTCGTGATGCTGGTTCCTACTTCCATTTATTGGGTTAACCAAGTTCCTTAAATTGAAACATAAATTTAGACTTAAGTATATTCTTACGAAGATATTTTATATTATACATTTTAACTCACAGGTATCTAATCTATCTTTGTTTTTAATCCTTTTATTTCGTTTAATATTATTACTGGAGTCAGGCGTTACTTTGGCGCTACTTTCGTTTAATATGTTGATATAATTCTCGTATTTCTATAGGATTTAGAAGATTTTTGTAACATACGTTTACGTTATTTTCAAAGTAAACATTCTAAAAATGTGACTTTAAAAATAATATATAAAAATCAATGAAACTACCGTCATGCACATAAGATGTGTGTGAATCACACATTGATTTACAAGAAAAGCGGATATATTTTTATATATAAAATATTACGATTACTTGCAATGAAATTTTATACTAAAAATTCTTATTAATAATTGTATATTTTTTATATTGCACAAGCCTTGCATTTTTAGCATTTTATCATTGGACCTGCTATACTAATAAATGATTTAGTTGTGACATTTTTTGGCTACATAAACATTATTACAATAAAATAGTTAACTAACAAAAAAATAATGTAATAAACAGTCATTGTGACATAGAAATAATCGTGACAAATGGTGTTACCATTAACCAGACATTACTGTGTTATAATTTGGCAGTAGACTTTATAATAACAATAAATGTTAAGGGAAATCGCTATAAAAACGATAAGAAAACGTTATAAATAATTGTTATGTATTCAGTGCATCGTGCTGATGTCTTGCAATTTTTTTATAAATATTTTAAATCTTGTTCTTTGTACATTAAATAGGTAACAGACTTGCAAGATTGTTAATTACAATCTTTTGCAAACTAAAACCGCTTCTTTACGTGTTCGAAAAAATTATTATAAATTATTATGATAGCTTTTTTGCATGAGATTCCGACAACATATTTGTTACTAATAGAATGCAAAAGGAATTTTTGATGGTTTTTAAAAAACCTTATTATATAGGATCTTAGTGAGTATCAGTGATATATTTCAAATATAAAAATTAGGTACATTTAATTAAAACTAGCAAAAATTGTGATTCGATGGATAGGGCCAAAAATAAAATTTTATAAGTTATGAAATATATTATTTATATAGAAATATAGTTGTTAAATTTGAATTAAAATAGATTTAAATTAGATATTGAATTAAATGTTTTTATTCTTAACTATTTGATCGACGTTCACTTTTTCCGCCCATCTAGATTCTAGTTCAGCTTGCAGCTTTATCGCAGTAATGTGATCATTTAAAAATTACTCTACTAGACTATTAAAGTTAACCATATATCTGTTAAATATAACGGCTTTAAATGCTGGAACAATTTGCCACCGTCTTTTCAAAATCGACGCAAAAGAGCGAAAACGTTACTACGTTACCTAAAAACTCAACACCAGAGCCAAAAAGCTTTTAATATTTCTGAAAAAAAGTATCTGATAACTCAAAAACAGTCATTTTCCACGCTGTACAAAATTTTCTATTAGTCTTAGAGCTGTGGGACTCAAACCATTCAACGCAGTATTTTTTTCTGATCCGAATATGCATTAAAAAAGTTTTGACATGTCATTTACAGCGTTTTCGCTTTTTATATAATATACGGTACTATGTTATATTAATTCAAACTTAAAAAATAATGAATTATATGTTATATTAATTCAAACTTAAAAAATAATGAATTATATGTTATATTAATTCAAACTTAAAAAATGCAGAGAACGTCTTTTATTTACTTACTTATATTATCATTAATTAATTAATTAGGTTATTTATGGTCTTCAACATGTTTTAATTATCTATAATAAATTCGAATCGATTATCATAGGAAAGCATTTAAATAGAAAATAGGAGTATTCAACAAGAGTGAAATTAAGAAAGTTTAAAACACACTACCACCTTAATAAGACGGTAATCTAACTCTTTAAGAAAAATATGCCGAATGCAGAAACAGACAATTTTATTTCGTTAGTTATTTTATTTCGTAGTTATTAATTATAAATATTAGCTAGTAAATTTAATATACAAATAATGATTGTTTAATTGAATTGGGCGGGTTGCAATAAGGCTTGTCGCCAAATTAATAAAATTGTAAATGTAGCTATTTTTTTAATTGTGCCAGATATTCTAACCTTTATCTGGTGTATAGTGTAACATAATATATTCTAATACTTTTTGTGATATATCCGTTAGGAAAAATGATAAAAAAAGCAGCAAGACATATTATTTTCTTAATTAAAGCAACTTAAGAAAATAATTTGTATCGTCCAACAACTGTCATTTATTTCCATTTAAAATGTGCTTTTGATATATTTTCACTATTCACTTTTTCCACCTTTTATTATAATAAATGATAATTTACCACTGTAACACGAGATAAAATAGTCAAAGGAATTATTAAAACTAACTGTAGTAAAACAATGTATTAGGTGCGCAACTAAGTTCTCGTTTGTCATTAGATGGCTCAAAAGACGAACACTTTGATTGTAACTGTATTCGAGCTCTGCCAGAAAGATGGGCAAAAGTTGTAGCTAGCGATGGCAATCATTTGAATAATATATATGTAAGCATTTTTGTATAATTAAGTTGTATTTTTATAAAAATAAAACAGCGAAAAGAAGCACTTAATAGTTAAAAGCATGGTGCTTTTAACTACATTGTCCATACACCACCATTTTATGGAACTATTTATCTTTGCACAGACAGTCGCTCCATCTAGCAAGAGGGTGTCCCACACTACGTTTGCCGAGTCGCGGTCTCGCGCCTTGGGTGAGGCCTATGTCCAGCAGTGGACTGCCGCGGGCTGATATTGATATTGATAGAAATAAAGAAAAAATCATTCTGCTAAATCTTTCTATGGATTTTTAACTTTGTGTACTACACTACTTATACGTCATAATACAACAATATTTTACAATACACCACCACAATGAATCAATGACATCGATATTTGTTTTTTCACAGTCCATATATGTCTCACTGCTGAGCACAGGCCTCCCCATTTCTGGCGGAACGGTTATTAACCCACTACGCTAGTTCAATGCGAATTGATGAGGTAGCCAGACTCGACATAAATATCTGTAGGCGACACATACATATGTATATGTATGTGTGGGCTACAGATGTATTCCAATGTAGGGATTGAACTCACGACTGTTTATATATATGTGTCAAAGGCCGGCAATGCCTTTTGTCTCATATGTTGCAAATGTCTATGGGCGGTATTGATTATTAATATTTTAATCAGGCTACACGCTTGCTGGTCTGCCTTTCCGAGAGACATCTCGTTCGCAGCTACCAAGCATTCTACCGTTTGCAGCTCCCAATCGTACTTATGTTGTTGTCTTTTGTTTTTTTTAATGGCTAAATTTTAATATACATTATATGTTATATACAGTATTTTAAATAAGTAAAAAGGACTTTCCACCGGGAAGATAATAGTAATATAATATCTTATGAAGTTTAGATAATTATTCATTCTCGAAAATAGATATACTTAAGGAATTGTTAAAAAGGCAATAAATAAAATAGTAATATATCTTACTTATCTTTAAACTATGTTTTAAATAGTATTTGTTTATTATTAATAAATATGGATAATATAAATCTAAAATAAAAAAGCCGCTATATTTGAGAAATCATTTATTCTGATAGCGAACATATTTATGTCCTCGAATATATATGTAAGGGTTAAAACAAATATATGTTAATTAATATGAAATGTTAAATTAAATAAAAAATTGTTAGCTAATTTGTTTATTTTTCTCCCGATCTTCATTTACAGCCTCATTCATTATACAAGTATTTTTTGTGTGTCCGACATATTTTTGTTACATTTGACATCCGGCAAAAGTACGCAAAGCGTACTACATAGTATACTTGGTACCGTTAGATGGCAGTTATTGCTTTCCATCAGGTTACACATTCCAAATAATGTTGCCATGTTTGCTAACTTAGCAGCAACTAAATTTTTTTATTTTATGGAAGAGTTAGGCAAATGACCAAGCGGGTTAACCGTGAGCAATTTCAGCTGCTCATTAGTAACTCTAATACTAAAGGAACTGCAGATGTATTGTCTACCTTAGGTTAATGATAATAAAAGGTTTTTTCAGATAAATTTTGTACACGTTTTCATATATGATTATTTAATTATTTATGCCTTAACATATCTGTGTGACTTTATTGACAATGGCCTCTCCCAACTAACCCTTTTTCCTTGTCAATAGCCAGTCTCGTCCATGTGCCATTTGCTGCTTTTGTCGACCCACCCTATAGATGACTTCGCTTTTCCTACGCTTGTTCCCTATGAACCAGTGTATTATTGTCTTTGACCACTTTTGGCCTCCTCTTATAATAAGCTGTACCCATTTCGTTATTACTTTAGTAATAACAAAATTGTGTTTTTCTTATTCTATCTGAAAATTAATCTACATAGTTTGACACCCTATTGTTACGTCCACGTGATGTCGTGTGTCACGTATAAATTCTATGAGAACCGTCTGCTGTATTATTATCGTTGCAATATTAGTATGCATGGATCTTATTCAAATATGAATGAATGAATAGAACTGTAGACATTGTTATCGATATGCTACGATACAATTTACAAACATTTCTTATTTTCTTGTCTCTCTGAGTCCTAAGTCCCCCTGGTGGGGCATAGGGCAAACACGACGTTTCTCCATCTCGACCTGTCGGAGGCCATACGCTTTACTTCAACCAATTTTCTACTCACTTTCAAACAATTTGATAATGGATTTATGGATTCTTACATATAAACTGTATGCCCAAAAATTATAATTACTGCAATTGTAATTACCACCATAACTTCGTAATTGTGGGTTTGTGCTTTGTTATGCCGATAACCATTGGACTGTACGGGTACTGGGGTGAGGTCTGCGTCTTGGTATAGTGTGGGACGTCCCACGGCTGCGTACAGTGGCTGGCAGACATCGGTTGTGTGTAGCCTAAAATCGAGTTAGCTGGAGCGCTTTGAGGCGAGTCTGTATTCTACAATTTAAAAAACTTCGTTTTATTTCTTAAAGTCATACATTCTATTTGCTCGGAATTAGCTTTTTAATTTAAATATCTAAATTCCTAAATGAAATCTTGAACTGATAATAAAGTATCCATAAAAACAGGTTCATCGATATTCTAAAATATACGACAAGCACATCTCTTAATTCATACAAAATTACAGAGCAATGCAAAAGGTGAAATTAAACCTTATATTCCGTTATAATTGAAGTTCTCCCTCGTCGGTAGGGAGCTACGTTTACCTGCATTATTATTAGATTTGCAGTGGATCGATCCTTTAACCGTATTGAAGGAACCGCATGTGCCCAGTGCTGTTTATTTATTCTCTTAAAGGTCGTTGACTTGTAAACGGGTTACGAGTATATATAACATCATATAACAATATTTTTTAGTCGTATGCAATCTTGTCAGAATCCTCGTGGTCATCACAATTCGTAAATATGCATATAACATAGGAAGCCAAAGCAAGCAAGCAAATCAAGATCTATTTATTACATTTGACGAAGGCCTATATTTACCATCAAGTGATTAAAAATATACGTCTGCTTATAAACTTGCAATAATAGGTAGTGTAATAAATATTTAAGAAAATTCATTTTATTTATTAAAGAAGAACTCGGATGAATGTTTCATCTGTTTACGAAGAATCCACTGCTTAAACGTGGCTTTAACTGAAAAATTTTACCTTCTTTGCCGTCATATTTTCTTTCCTCATATGTAAACAAGGCATAATCAATTATGAGCCTCACCCCATCATCCCTGTGGACGTTATAAGTACTGTAAAGAATAGGTATATTCATTATAATGTACATATTATACATTTTTTTTATAATAATAACTCCTTTTTTTAAATATACTCATTACATATTTATTTCTTTTTAATAACATATTTTTCGTACCTATATAAATATTTGGCATTTCTGGCACATCATATGATAATTGTTTAAGAAATTTTTTTATTAGTTTTAATTAAAAAAAAATATTATATGTGTCTATTATTCATATAACGATTATAAATATAAATATTAATGTTTATGATAATAACTTAAATAAATGTATTTTAAATTAATATTTATTTAAGCTCATTCAATTTTGACATAGTCAAGTCAAGGAGTATCAAAATAATTGATAAGGGTACAGTAGTTGATACATTGATAAATATATCACTAATGTAATAAAATTTATTATTTGAATGTATTAAAACCTTTAATATTATATTACTTCTTTTTAAATTTGTAATTTAGAAATTTAAAATAAAAAAAATGAAACAAATTGTTTTATAAAAACAAAAAAAATTAGTTCGATTGACGTCTTTTGATAGACATGTCACCTTTCCTTTAAGAAATTAAGATATAAAACATAAAATAGAAATTCATAAAGAGTGAATAAAGCATGAATAAGATATAAATGACAATAGAAACAGACAATAGAAAAATAAATTAATTTCATTTGGAAGAATTTTAATTAAGTCGAAGGAAAAACCCCCTAAAGATCCCGTATGTTGCCGTACACGCTAGTACAACGTAGGCATGCTACAGTACCTACTGCATGTAGGCGTAACCTACACAACTCGTCTAGACGTGCAGGTTTTTGAGACTTAATTGTAGTGTAGTTTGCTCTAGTTTTTAAAGTATCTAATTATATGTAATTATAATAACAAAGCGATCTCTACTGTAAACTACACTAATACAAAAGTGAAGCTTTAATATGTTATTTGACTATCTAAATTCCAAATTTATATATTTTTGTATACACACGTGGAATAAGTATAAAATATAAATGTCAAGTTGTCCTAAAAAACTATATACGTAGTATATATGTAGGTCGCAATTAAATTTTTATGTATTATACTTTCACCGCTACATACGTGGAATATACATAAATTTAGGATAAATTAATACGTATGAATGAAATATAATCAGCAAAATATAAATACATCAATACCTAAAAATGAATTTAGTATGTCTGTTACAAAACAATAATAAAACTAGTTCTGACTTTAGACTGCGAAACCTGGAAACTGTCTACAAAAGAAGAAACCAGAGTTCTTGTGACTATACGTATATAATAGTGAAGAATATAGAAAAGATGGAACGCGAAAAACAAACAAAACAAAAGAAAAACAAAAGTATGTCCGAGACATATAAGTTACTAATTGAAATCAAAAAAGTTTCGCTGGTTTATCTGTCTACGAAGCACGGGCGAAGATACCTACAGATAATATATTTTAACGAACAGTCATGATAATAAGAGATATTGAAGTGGCGACTCTTAGTGATTATTATATTGGGTACTGCCTCTGCTTAGTTAAACAGAATCTTATTACCTAGCACGCCCACTCTATGTTGGTAAAATTTGCCCACGAAAATTGTAGTCAACTTTTCAACAGATGATACGAGCCTTGCATGTATAAGTATGTAAATTTCTATTAGAAACTCATCATTATAAAGAATCAACGTGTCCATATCGATAACTGGGGGTGTTATAGTAATAATAAGCCCACCGAAAGCCTTCACGGCGTAAGCTCGCTGGTATTTGCAAAGTTTCTAAGATAGGCAAACTAACCCGTAATCTAATTTCGCACTGAGTTTCGACAGTTCACAGGGGTGTTTCGTGATAAATTTGCTTATAATCGTGAACTTGTCTACATATGCAAGGTTCAGATGTGTTTTGTATGGATGATAATCATTTTCCCGTATAATTTTAAGAGCAAAACGTAGCAATTTTAACTAAAAATATTTGGTTAATTATCTAAAAATGTATACATCTATTCGTCATTAGTAAATCATAATCACGGACATAGTCCTTCAAGTTAGCAACATTACATGGGAATGGGATATTCACGTTTGGCCGAGAACCTACAATCTTCGGATTTGACGAGTGCTGGAGTGGAGACCATGTCTTGACAAACGTAGTGTGGGGTGCCCCCCGTCTAGAAGGAGTGACGATCCGCGCAGTACGACTGGCAGACTGGATACGTGTAGTCGAAGAATGGATTAGATGGTGAGTCTTGACAGATTTGATGTCCAGCGGCAGACTGCCACAGAATT
Source organism: Baronia brevicornis (assembly GCA_031353405.1). Taxonomy (NCBI): domain Eukaryota; kingdom Metazoa; phylum Arthropoda; class Insecta; order Lepidoptera; family Papilionidae; genus Baronia; species Baronia brevicornis. Next base: position 98,643 of record JASFAT010000543.1, on the reverse strand, counting down.
TTAACATTTAATGTTCAATCTCTAGTATTATAATTATCTATGTAAATATAATTCAGACGAATGCGCAAATTAACCGCATCTCTACCGCCACTCCTACTAATAGTGCATAGTTTCTCAAGATCTTATATTATACACACTCTCTCTGTAGTTGATTTCTCTGTAGGGGACGTTGATGGAACTCGTCGGCTTGGAACGGAACGTTATGATGATATTAATTAACAGTTGTGCACAGTTAGTTTGTTCTCATCGACCGCAGGTGCTAATTACTTATTTCACATAGATAGCACAGAGAACACACGGCGTGTTTACACAAAAGACTTTGCCTTTCACGACGTCATATGTTTTAATTGAAATCTGAAAGGTTTATTTACGTTGCATATAAAGCATGTAAAATAGTGAAACGTAAAATAATATATACCTTGATTCGTAACATTAAACTATTATCTTCTCTCCTCTCTTTCTTATATCCCTTAAAAATTGATCGCTGAATGTTACAAAAAAAAAAAACAAACGAGCAACAGCAAACCATTTTCATGCAAGCTCCTCGGTTAAGGGTACTTTTTACCTGGTCTTGAAATAGTCTTTGTAGCGATTTTTGCAATTGTGGAATTAAGCGGCAGAATTCAATACGAACAATTTCTCAGAGTACTAAGTACACATTAAGAGCGGTAAAAGAGAATACTTAATAATGTGTTCTTAAAAAAGAATCGTACGAATCGTGATAGTAAGAGAAGCATTATTTTAGGGTGAATTATCATTGCCTGAGGGTGATGTTGACATTATCGGGGTATGATTTACGAGGTCACTTTCGTCACTTCCGTTCATAGAGCTCTCGTATTAACCATTAGTAGGTACATAACATTTCTAAAATATACTCTAAAATTTATAATAACATTGTTGATGTTTCAGATCAATATATAATACACAATCAATATATAATAATCAATACATAATACACAATTCGTAAAAAAAAACTTAAGGCTAATTTATTAAGCTTAACACACATGAATTTCTTTATATAGATAAATTTAAAGGATGTTTTACTAGGCGGACGGCATTAGGCTTTTTCTCACTTTCGATCTCGAATTTTCGGAGAATTATTGTAGGTTTGAAATATATAAGACATAAACAAACTACACCCAAAAAATAACTCTAAAACTAATCTTGTGTTTTAGAACCAATTTAAGTTTCATTCAGGATTTTAATCCAGAACCTTTGTCTCCGAATTCAGGTAGTTCAACTACTGAGCCAAGCGGGAGTTGGTAAAGGATCGTCGGATGCTTGTGCTGTATTAAACAATTATGAAACAATGGATCCGCATTTTTAAATATTCCTTTTGAAAAAGATATTTTTGAGGATAATCTCCGGTGTCTCATTAGGGAAGCGACTAATTATTTCCTATCACACTGCAACCTCTGGGAATCGATCTCATTAAAACTTAATCAGCGTGTCTGCGTTGATGTCAATGGATCAGAAAATTGATCCTCTTACTAGGGTTTCACAGCCTTTGATCACAATGTTAGGCTTTGTAACTAGGTTACATTACGGGATTTAATTACGCAAACTTGCACACAAGCACTGGCTACATACTTTTTTGAATTACATATATATTAAACAAGGTTTTATGCCACGAGGTAAGAGATAAAGAAAAAAGTATGCATAATCAACATTGCCAGGAACCTTCCGGGAGTATACAGAACAACTCTCCAAAGTTCACACTCATCACAATTGTATGAATGGTATAGGAACGTATAAAGAGGATAAACCACATAGAGAGAAACAAAGAGAGAGATGGAGAAGCTTCGTTAAAGCCGCGATCATCTTATTGGACGATATATGATGACGACCACTCCGCCAGGAGTTTACAACTGAGGAGGAGCAGAGTATAAACATACAATGTCTTATACATTCGTTTTAATTTATATAGATTCAATTTTATTTTCTGATTATAGTACAAAAGCGAGTTTCATTCCGTAAGGCATTCTACTTGATCAGTTTACCTGTACCTTACATTACCAGTCTACCTTGATTTTTTAGTTAATTGAACAATATGTATGTATATTGTAAGAATAATTTTTATATAAAATATTTACACGTATTATATATAAGCACAAATACAGACATTCATTCAAAAAAGGGTATATATATTTTGTTTGTTAATTATCAGGTTATTTACAACACTCTTATCTGATATTATTTAAGATTTTTTTTGAATAGAAATCCATAATTATTGCGTAGTACTTAGCAATATGTTTACAAAGTAAATACTAATAATAGAAGATGGAGGTTTGTGGTTTCTGCCTACCCCTACGGAAAACAGACGTGAGACGTATTATAGTAAATCTAATTAAGCCTGAAAATGATATCTATAAATTTCGAATTTCTACTACCATACGAAAGTATAACAACTACTAATATACCTTAAATTTTACCAATACCTTTTAAAACCTTCGCATAAGAAGCATAAAAGAACATCATAGTTATAAAACAGTTATATATATATATATATATATATATATATATATATATATATATATATATATATATATATATATATATATATATAACTATTTTTTTTATAGGATAGGAAGGCAAACGAGCAGGCGTGTCACCTGATGGAAAACAACAAACGCCGCCCACAGACATCCGCAGCGCCATACGTAGTGCGGAAGCGTTGCCGACCTTTAAGGAAAGTGTCATTATGGGCGTGAGAATCGGAGGGTGAGGGTGTTGGGCCTCCGAAACGCAGCCGCTCACCGTTCGGAGTGCGGTAGCTAAGATACCACTCAGACGCTGGTTTTCTGCGGGAGTGTGGTTGTTCCCCGGGCGAGCCGGCCCATTCATGCTACAGACAAATATTATGCCATTCTTGATAAAGTATTCGACTGCAGCAAGGCTCTACTACTATGAAAAGTAAACTATGCAAAATATATAATATTTTCAATTTAAAACGACAATATTTAAAAATAAATAGGACTCGGCTGAGACTGAAATTTGGGTGATACCGTTTATTACCTAAAATCCAGGTTAATCGTGTCATAAGTACGTACTATCAACACAATGTTAGTGCGTTTATATCCCCATTAGATTGAAAAGACGCAAAAAAAAAAATTATAAAATTTACATTTTGTTTTTTATGCGACAAAATGTAAATATTCATTATAAAATTGAATTCATATCTTTATGAGTGCCTACGTACATACACTGAAGAATGGAAGAAATACAGTTTTATTATAAAAGCAAGATGACTTAGTGGATGTTGTCGTTATTACAAAACGCAAAGCTGCGGTACATATCTCCGAGTTAGTACTCCATTTCCGTTAGCATTGCCGTACAAAGCGAGGGAAGTTTATTAAAATAGACTTATATTGTACAATAAAACTTACTTGTTTTACAAATTTCAGAATTTAAGTTGTGATAATTTTGTCACAAAATTGTTTTAAAGTAACCCGCTTTGGGTTGATCTTGTGGTATACGGTGACAAATATGCTTATATATATATATATATATATATATATATATATATATATATATATATATATATATATATATATATATATATATATATATATATATGCGTCAGAAATAAAGTTTCTGACACATAAGCAGTCTAGCATTTTTGATACTTGTTTGTTAGGTTGCAATCCCGCGGGTCATTATCCTTACACTTTTTCGGTGACTATGAGATTATCCGGGCTGTCGGAGTGCTTTCGTGCAGTGTTTGCGAAGCATTATTAATGTAAAAGTTTAAAAAAAATAATATTTAAAAAATTAAATTTATCTTAAAAGCCGATTTAATTGAAAAGGAGCCGATTTAAAAAAAAATGTTGATAGACCAGTAATAAACTTTATATGTTATATAAAATAAATAAATGAAAAGATAGGACATTGAAATCTTAAAAAACAAACCTATGCATTACTCAAAGGGCGACAACCCTTCTGCTAAGTCTATGGTATTGCAGATGTCCATTGACGGCGTTGATAGCTTTCTATAAGGTGATTTTGAACACCACAATTCAACGTCGGCACATCATTTAATATCAAAACAATAGTGTTACGTTCGCCATTGTCGCTTTAAGATCCTCGTTATCTCACCGACCGGCGACCGTGGTGGATGTGTCCCGGCGCATCTTAAGTGAGAAACGCCGCGGGACATAATTCAATGTTGGCAATACGATTAAGTGACACTATACATACTCTCTAATTTAGTTTTGGATATTGGATTCACAAACTTTTTATTGTAGTAATTACTTTATAGTTTTAAAATACCGTTAATATTGTATTTGAAATGTTTTTAGATTACGTATAATATGGTGTTATCGTAGCCGATTCGGTTGCGACGACAAAAATATCAAGAGTGTTCCTTAATAATTCTGTTACATTTTACGGAATTATTAAAGCAGGTAACATTTCTAATTACCATGAAACAAATTTGTTTAAGAGATTTCATTAAAGCCCGTTTTAGATCAAAATTACTGTAGTTGATTTGCCTGAATTCACCTGATAGGCAAATTAGACCTTTAGCACCATTAATTTATGGTCCATTTATCCTTTAATAATCGGGAATGTCGATATCCCTTTTGGCACAGAACAAGCCCTACTCTCCGTTCACTCACTGTTAATTAACTATGAATCCAGGTGGGTGTTTCATTTGCACCCAATCAACACAAGATAAACGTATGATATTAACAGAAATTAAACATCTGTGAAAAACACTGGGCATAAACTGAAAGTGAAACTGAAAAAAAAAGGTTTTTTTATAAACTAGATTCCCATATGACCAAGCGGGTCACATGATAATATAATTATAAGTAATAAGCATCATCCATGAATATTTGTGTAAGCAAGAGTACTTTTTTATGGGATCGGAGATATTAACATAGTATGATATTAACAGAAATTAAACATCTGTGAAAAACACTGGGTATAAACTAAAAATGAATTTTTATGGGATAGGAGGGCAAACGAGAAATCGTGCCGCCTGATGGAAAGCAGTCAACGCCGCTCATAGACAACTGCGATACCGCAGGAGTCACGGAAGCGTTGCCGGCCTTTTAGGTATTATATGTGTTATTTACCTAAAAATAAGATGTGAATAATGAGTAAAAAGGACGTAAAGGAATGGGAAAAGAGTTGATACACAGCGTCCTTGCACTCAATATGGGAAACTCGATAACACTAAAAAATCTACCACTTAACATCGATATTCTAGGAACGTGTAGTACTTTACCAGTCGAGCCTGTTTACTCGTGTCATTGCATAGTTTTTGCTACTTAGAAGGCACAACCACATCTAAAAACTCCAAGTATCAATCTCAACACCAATGCTTGCTGATTGCTTTCCATTAGCTGACATCCTTGCTCGTTAACCTTTCTATGAGATAAAAAAAGCTTCTATGATACGCTGCTTGCAAGTTTTATTAAAGATTTAAAACATGTTTATAAATAAATCCTCTTGAAGAACTTAAGAAAATTCTAGAGCTTATGAAAATTGTGCTTAAGAATTTATTGCCTTGCGTACAAGGCAATAAATTCAAGTAGAATCTCTAGCCTACACGTGTCCTCTATAATGATTTCTCAGTTCGCTGCAAGGTTGCAATCTATTACTGTAGATTACGTGGGAAGGTCCCACTGAACATAGCGCCCATAACTACCGCACTACAAACGAAGTTACGAGGGACCTTGCACGAGTGCATCTAGTGCAAGTTTACACGTGGAATATTGAAATTTGATTTACGCTACATAATTTAATTGACTTCACGCTTCACACATAGCAATAATTTTAGAAAAGATGCTCTTTTTTTATAATCTATTAATTTATTCATTAAATACACGTATTTTGTATTAAATAACTATTGATTAAGTAATCATCTATCTCTATCTATCCTATCCTACTAGTTCCTACTATTCCTACTAGTCCTACTAATATTATAAATGCGAAAGTTTGTGAGTATGTATGTTTGTCACACTTTTACGAAAAAACTACTGGATGGATTTGGATGAAATTTTACAGTAATATAATAAGTTTTTTACTTACATTACAGTAGTATAGTAACTTTACAGTAATAATACATCGGAATATTATATAGGCCACAATTTGTAATGATTTTATGTAATTTTTTTGATCGTAATAATATATAACGATACATGTCAATCAATTCGGAAAAAGTCTGGCCTCTGAGAGCTATCTTGGCGTACGCTACCTCAATCATTGGAGTTACACAAAGATGATGTGCCGTAGGATTGTTTGTCTTGAATAGTTCTAAATAAAAGTCTGCGATAGCATATACCTTTTATGTGGAAGCCACTAGGATCCAAATTGTGAACCATAAATTACGTAAAAAAAAATATATATATTTATTTAAAATGATCTGTCACGAAACTTAATGTGGCAGATCAAATTCCTCGCGAGCGAAGCCGCGGGCAAAGGCTATTTTTACTTTATAAATCTATATGTTAAAATGTGAACGAAAAACTTTGTACCCCGTTCTAAGCATATTGAGAAGGAGTGTGACAGTTGATATATTTTTTTAAATTTTTATTTTTTTTGGTAAATGATCACCGCCGTCCACAGACATCCACAACGCGGGAGACGTCTCAGATGTGAAAAAACAGTGTAAAAAGATAAAATTAAATTTTTATAAAAATTATGAGGACTGATATGTCGTCCTTTAGAATTAATTTATTGATCAATTCGAATGATTGATTGGTTTGATTTTGCAATTGTTTATGTGGTTTATGTGACCCGTTCGCTCATATATTTCCAGCCATAAAAAAATGTGACGAACGAACGACGGGAATCGCAATTATTTCATTATTTACTACGTAGTATATTGATGAATAGCGATCCAGTACAATGTGTTTTTTCTGAAACTTTTTTCCATGCACCACTACCCTGTGGAACCAGCTACTTCCATTGGAGTTTCCAATATGATACGACATTAAAACCTTCAAAAAACAAGCCTACACATTCACACATTAATTAAGGCCGAAAAAGCCCCTGCAATGCCTGCACTGCGGATGTCTAGGGGGACTTTGATTGCATTCCATTATATATATGTCACGCCTGCCCGTGTAGGGTGGCTCCTATCCCATAAAAAAAAAACAATTAAAATCAGCCACACTTTCCACTAAACGAGGTCAAAGTAATTAAACTAAAGGGCAACACTTGAATGTGTCTAGTGAGCAATTGGACCAGTGACAACTAACGACCAACAATGGACACAATTCAAGTGAAGTTTCACTTTGTAGCGCTAGTTTAGCTTTATAGTGTGAGTTCCCAGTAATTTCGTGTTAGTGCAATGTTTGCTCGGAACTGTTTGTGTGTGTGTGTGTGTGTGTTTTTAGAGTTATTTTTATTTAATTTTAAAAAAATAAATATATCGCTAGCTTCGGCATATTATTACAATAAATCATAGTAATATTGACGGCGCGTAATACATATTTGAATATTTTAATGGTGTGCGCATATACAGAAGTCACCCCTTCCCCGAATTTTTTCTAATGGAATGGAACGAATGTTTCAAAACAGTCGTTGGAGATTTCCAATGTAGTCTCAAACCCGTGGCAGGAATATTGTACACAATTACTTAACAAGGAGTATAGAAATAAAGTCCGTCCGTACGTCTCCTCAACAAGCTCAAAGAGGGATATGCAGAGAGCTATGCTCGGGGTTTCTCTGGTGGACAGAATTCGAAATGAAGAAATTCGCCGGAGAACCAGAGTCACCGACATAGCTCTTCAAGTTAGCAGACTGAAGTGGCAATGGGCTGGACACATTTGTCGGAGAACTGACAATCGTTGGAATAGAGGAGTGGAGTGGAGATCGCGACTCGGCAAACGTAGTGTGGGACGCCCTTCTGCTAGATGGAGCGATGATCCGCGCAAGGCGGCTGGCAGAGACTGGATGCGTATAGCTGAAGATCGGGCTAGGTGACGCGTGAGGAGACGCGTTAGGTGAGGCCTATGTCCAGCAGTGGACTGCCGCGGGCTGATATTGATATTGATAGAAATAAAGAAAAAATCATTCTGCTAAATCTTTCTATGGGTTTTTAACTTTGTGTACTACACTTTAAAGTCACGATACACGTATTTTATTCAACTTTACTTATACGTCATAATACAACAATATTTTACAATCAATCAATGACATCGATATTTGTTTTTTCACAGTCCATATATGTCTCACTACTGAGCACAGGCCTCCCCATTTCTGGCGGAATGGTTATTAACCCACTACGCTAGTTCAATGCGAATTGGTGAGGTAGCCAGACTCGACATAAATATCTGTAGGCAACACAAACATATGTATATGTATGTGTACAGATGTATTCCAATGTAGGGATTGAACTCACGACTGTTTACTCCGTAGGCTAGCAGATATATATATATATATATATATATATATATATATATATATATATATATATATATATATATATATATATATATATATATATATTATATTCATATAGAAAATGTATAAAAGATGGGGGAGGATATTGTAATAACAAAGCGATCAATTAAACAACTTTTTCAGCCAATAACATTTATTTAAATTTGCGAAATATTATAGATTACAATAATCATGATCTAAATTCGGGTTGCAAAGGAATTTAATTTCTCAAATAAATTGTGATCTATAAAATGTCGCTGTACAAAACTTATTTCGTTACGCACAACGTCAATTATACTAATTTTTACTTGGAGTTTACATTTATAATAATCCATAATAATATAAAAGGGTTTAATAGGCCTGCATATTTTGTATATTTATTTATAATATATTAATAAAATGATAAAAAATTGGAGAAAAACTTCACAAATTGCATCCGTTTATGGCCGATAAAAAACATGATACCACAAGATACGATTTCGCAAATAACGCGGAATTATTGTCAGTGGTATTGAAAAAAATTACTTTAAATTAGATTATTAATGATAAAATAGGTTTGAGGACAAAAATGTAATAACTGCTAGCATTTCATTTGCTTTCACATACACTATGAACATTTTCGCATGCATATCGTATGAAAAATAATATTATATTAAAATAATAGTTGTAACCCTATAATAAATGTGTACATTTTTAATCACAAACATTCTAGTAAAAATAAACGGCAACAACACCAAGTAATAAGCATTAAACACGTATTTTAACTTTTATCATCGCTTTTACAAAATAATCATAAAGGTATCTACTTAAATACTTTATATTTAGAATACGCAGATGGTAGATGGTGTAACGGGCTGGTTTCCGCAACTCGACGTCATCATGCGCCTTTTTTGCGTGTTCTCAGAATGGATAGCTCCTTATATCCACCCCAGCTCCTCGAAGAACTGCAGTAGTCTCTTTGGCTTGGCCATAGCGTCCATGAAGGGAATTTAGAATACTATTTGATTATAGACAAAAATATGTTGGGCAAAGGCTATTCATCACATTATATTGACACTGTATGGACGTGTACGTGTTTAGTATAAATAATTTTTTAAAAAGAAAACTTGTTAAAGAACAAAAAGAGGATATAAAAGAGTTTCATTTTTAGTTTTCATAATAAATATAGTGCCATTGTGTGCATACGCAAATACACATCGTAATGTGTATTTGCGTATGGGCGTGTCTGCGGGCGCGTGTTTATGTCTGTTAATAATTTGTATTGTTCTTTCCTAATTCATATGTTTATTAATAAAGGATAGTAATACAAAACACCATAATCAAAATATTAGCCTCAAATATTAAAAAGTTTCCATAAACTGTAAATTCTTAAATACTTTTTCTATTTAATTGTTTTTTTTTTATTTGATTTACGTGGTATGGTTATAATTTTTTTAATACATTTTTAATGCCTGAATAATAAATAAGTTTTCTTGCTTTGGATACATGTTTTTCTTCAATGAAAACAATCAGGTTTGGCTGCTTCCATTTTCTTTTCCAGCTTCTTCAAAACCTTTGACGAGGTTCTCCAAAATGAATTTGATGGTAATTTTGTATATATTCTCAATGTTTGGGGTGTATCTATCACCCAGGGTTGTCTTCGCAGCTTCTAGAAATGGTTGCTCAATTTTCTGAAATATAAAAAGATCATATATTATAATAGTTGTAGAACATTTTTTTTTACATGCTGTGCGCGGCGCTGTCAGATCACTTCTTTTACTCTACGGCGTAAATGGGTCGGCTCTGTCTGGATAGTCACATACCCACATAAAACAGCGGCTTTAAATAGTGTGTAATGTTATCACATTTCCTAGAATGAGTACAGGGATCTTGAGGTTAAATATTTATTGTAGGAAAAGGATAATATGTTAATAATTGGTGAAAAGTAAAGACCTCTCTTCTTCAGTTATGATTTTACTTTAAGTTGGGGAACGTATATTGGTGTTGCACATGTCTATGAGCGGTGGTTATTATTTACCTTTGGGTTATCAGCTTGAACGAACAGGGGACATCTACTCCCTATTAGGGGTGTAGGAGGGAGTCGCGGGGATGAACCCCACTACTCGGACACATGCTCGAGAGGCTGCTGTCTGCCTATCGAGCATGTGTCTGAGTTTTCAAGCGGTTTTGGTTACCTGCTTGATCATTTGCTACCGCTTTCTCAAAAAATGTGCATCGCAACTAGCTGTATATAAAGAGACGTATCACTCCAAAGCAATTTAAGATAAATTCCGTGGCATTCAACAGAGGGCGTTGTAGTAATTTAAACATTATTGTATGGATAGACGACAATTTATATTAACAGTGTTTAAGAGTGCCACCTGATCTCAGTTGAAGTCGAGGTCGTATAAGAGATGGAAGATGGCAAGCACTTAGTAGGTGTGTTTTTGAGGAAGCAGTCCAACAGTCCATTTTGTCTTGTCTTGATTAGAAAAAGAATAATCTTTAATATGGTTAAGACCTAACCCAGAATAGCTAGATTTAATCATTATACAGAACAGAGGTTCTACTGTATAATGATTAAACGCTTAAAAAACAATATCTTCCATATGTACAATGAACACTCACCATGAAGTTCTCGGCAACGAACCCCGGGACCTGCCTGTGAGTTCCACCCACATGTCTCACGTAAACGAAGAACGAGTCCATGTCATTAAGACCCTTAATGCCTTCATCCAGCGTGTGCATCACTTTGGTTGCATGCTCAGCTAGTTCCGCAGAACTGACCTGGGCTTCTATTGTTCGTAGATGGCGAAAATCCTCGAAGAGATGAAGAAGATCCTCGTTCTCTTGAAACAATCTGAAGAAGAAACAGGTTTTAGTAAGATAAAAAGTAAAATATTATTTATTAATAACATAAAGCTATAAAACTAAAGGTTTTATTGTGTTTATTTATATTTCATAATTAAACTAAACAAAAAATAATATAGTAAAAGTCGGCTATATAAGAGCCCACTTATGGGCATACAAACAGGCTTCTAAGTGAAAGGATATATGTATATGTACATTGTCGTACAGCTGGACATAAGATGTGGTCATCACAGATCTAATTTCAAGAGAAGAGTATACTTATGCTTGGTTCTTTTACACTGAAAAAATGTATAGACGTTGTAGCTAGGGTTCTTGTTTGAGGAATAATGTTCAGCCATTGTAGTCGAGTTCTTTTTGAAGAAAATAGGATGGCCATTGTGGTTATTATAAAATAGGGGATTGACTTCTGAAAGTTAGCGATATTACTGGAGAAGATTAGATAACTATGGTGAATACTGCCAGATTAGTCAAGGCAAAAACTAGTAAGAGCATTAGCTTTGTACAAAGTCGATTAAAACGCCGATACCAACTTATATAAACTTACATTGTTATGTACGACTACTTCTGTGACATTTATAAGTCAATTAACCCTTAATAACCTAGAGTTTCAATTTTGATACCAATCTTTTAAACCGAATGTTCACATTGCTATTAGTTTTTTTTATTGTTTGGCTGTACGTATTTTACTGTTGTATAATATTCTTTCCAACGAAATTAAAAAAAAAAATCAAATGTCATTATTGTTTTATTTCATCTATGACATATTACTTGTGCGGCAAAGTGAACAAGTAAAAACATTTTACTATAAGTTTTGTTGAATACAAATTTGATATAATATATTTTCTTTTTTCTGAAGAATATAAATACTTTTGAGGTAAGGGAATATATTATTTTCGCTAAGATATAATTATTTTTTGTGAGTGCATGTTTTACTTGAAGAAACTAGTGCTATTTTTGTGGGTATCAATTTTGATACTTCAGGCATTCCGCTCTAGATAAAACGTACCTACTAATTCTTTAGCTATAAAAACTTTTTGAACTTCCGTTTCATTATTTTTCTGCATGGCTTGGTGTTGGGATTACTTCTATTTTTATATTTCTTTATGGCCTTAATGCGTGAAGTATCAAAATTGATACCTGTTTTTTTTATAAATTAATATGTAAAATAAATATTGTGATTTTTTTTAGCTATTTTTCCCTTCATCTAGACCCTCAAGCAAATACAGTAATATTAAAAAAAAATCATTTTCGTAAATCAGGCTATTAAGGGTTAACTATTTTGATCATTAATTCATGACATGATATGTTTATCTTTATTAGAAAAATAATTAGACTAAAGCGACCCGACTGCTTTTGATCACAATGAGACACGTTCATTTATTTAAATTTCTTAATCTTTTCTGCCGTGTCTTCTCAATTATTCCTTATAAATTTTTGTTTGTGGAAACGGTGGTAAAACGAGCAACCGGGTCAACTGATGATAAGCAAACACCGCCGCACATGTAGTTCTACAGTACCAAATGCCTACGTTGTGTAGAAAACGTAGAATAATGAGAAGCAAATAAAGGAAGGAGAAAATAGTTAAGCCTAGAGATCATTTCACTCGCTGTACGAAAAGCGGTAAAATGTCACCACTGAACGTCGACATTAATACACTTAATATACATCATGTCGACGTTCAGTGGTGTTTTTTTCTTTTGTGGAATAGGAAGGCAAACGAGCAGGTGTGTGATGGAAAGCAATCAACGCCGGCCATAGACATCCACAACGCCGCGGAAAGTGACATTCTGGGAGTGGGAGGGAGAGGGGTAGTGGGAGATGGAGGGTGTTAGGCCCGCGGAACTAAGGCCGCTCACCGTACGAAGCGTGGTATCTAAGCTACCACTCAGACGCCTGTTATCTGCGGGAGTGTGCTACTTCCCCGGGCGAGCCGGCCCATTCATGCTACAGACAAATAATATGCCATTCTTAACAAAGTATTCGTCTGCAGCGTGGCTCTACTACTTTAGTTTATATTGCCCCGTACGAATTGATCAATTTGTGCTACCATGGCTACAATAACTTAGAATCAAGATCTCGTTAAATTCAAATCAATGTTTTCATAGTCAACGACGACAACAAATCTTAATTTTATTTTTAGTGTGATAGAACTCATAGATCGAACTATTCGCCAATTTATACCAGTATGTATGTTTATGCCCATAGTAATAGGCGCTTCATTAAATCCCTCTATTCGGCATTATTCAAAGAGTTGGATGGTTGTTATTATATAGATACTGTTTATTCATAGCCCATTATGGGTACGGGTTCCCACTGCTGGATACGGGCCTCCCCATTTCCAGAAGAATGGACATTAAATCATCACGCTTGTCAAATACGGATTGGTGGGTTACCCAGACTCGGAATAAATACTTGTAGACCATACTTATATTTATCCCGTCACCGCCATTGTCGTTTAAGTAATTTAGAGATAGTAAAAAAGTAAGTACTTGACAAACAATATGATGCCAGTTTTCTCGATCTGTCTGAATATTCCTTTCCAGGACGCCAGCATACAGTATTGTTGCTTGGCCGTCAATGGCGATCTGGGATCGGAAGGTGGTGGAGGACGGTCGATTGGATCATTGTTGAACTCTGATGCTGCTAACTGCGACAACTTACAACCCATACTTGACGGTATACTCTAATTTAATTATGTATATCTGTTTTTCTCTAGTAAATATTTTTCACACTAGAAACACAAACATGACACACCAGCTACATACACAAATTATACGAATTCTTTACAACTATTTATTTACTCGTCTTTCAAACGTTATATTCTTAGTAGAGATTTTCTATTACTTTTTAAAATTAAATTATGAAACAATCAAATATATTTTATTATAAGTTACTATTACCATTGAAGTTATAATATAGCTGACATTGATTGATAATGATTTGGTGTTATATTTACCTTCTAAATATTATAAATTTAGTAAATTTACATTATAAAATAGTAAGATATTTATTTTATACAATATTATAAATTAGATATAAAAGAATTTGAAAAATGATCACTTTATTAAATTAATAACTTTAAGTATTCTTTAAAGTTCATGAAATTAGTATTTATAATAAAAAACATGCTTCGCTTTTATTTTAGTTTGCATGGTATGGTTATTTAAAATAATTATATATTAATATTATATATTTTTTTGCACTTGGGTCAACTGTATAATTAAAAGTTCGAAACACGTTATCACAATCACTTATTAAAGAAACAGTGAGCTTATTCCGAACTTTCGAAGAAACACTCTCATTTTTGTAAACTAAAACTCATTATTATCGAATAACGACGTCTAGTATTTTTCCTGATATATAATTTTGTTGTGCTTAATTTGTATCACAATAATTGAAACTTGTGTCACCCGTGGTATTTTTTTTACAACTGGAGCTGTGCGTCGGGTACTTTGAGTGATGTTCTCGTGACTCGATAGTTATTAAGTTTACGTTAAATAACGATAAATGCTATCTGGGTCACTTAAAATGTAAAGAAACCACAAAATTCTTTTTGATATGCTTACTTAACTAATTTGTAAATGACACGACAATTAATACAACACTTTATAGAAATAAATCGTTGATAAATATTTCTTATGTCAAGCAAATACATTTTTTACCACACATAAAATTACATTTTTGTAATAAAATTCCTCAGCGTGGATACATGACAGGTAAAAATTACTGCAACTAATCATGATGAGAAAAGTTACGAGGAAAAAGTATGTTGATCGTAAAAAGAACAGAATATTATAGAGTAGATAGGGATGAAACAGAAATAGTTGGCTGAAATGGCTGTCCACCTTTGCTAGACGGAGAGAAATTAAAAGAAGATCGGAGGAAATTGCCGAAAGAATCACTTCACGTGTCTATTTATTATTTATAAAATTATATACATTCTATTATACTTTCCGACTATATGCAAATATAATTAAAAATTAAAATTTACAAATATTTTTCTGCCATGTAAGTATTTTTGGGAGTGAAATATAAATTTATCGATTTAACTTAAATTATAACCACATCACTGTTTGTGAAGTCCCATACTGTTTTATGACGCGCGAAGCAATTGTATGATAATAGTGTTGTCCTTTTTTGAAATTATGGCCGACACACGTCATAAAAGCGGGACAATATTGTATGACCTTATTAATAATATAACCCTTATTGCGTTGCGATAAGATCGGTACGGTGTTATGCCGGAATAGCTTAATGCATTTATCGCTAACTTTATCGACACTCGAATGCGGCCGGTGTTCTTAATGACGCTAAGAAGAAAAAAAAGTTTTGAGATTTTAGTAATGAAAGAAAGGTTTTTAAGCAGTTTTATAACATGGGCAAAATTTAAAAAACTAAGTCGTTTGAAATGGCGGTCAGTCATTATTACTCTATGTGTATGTATATACAATACATATATATGTAGAGGCATACTACACTAGAAAAATCTCGAGTATAGACCTGTTTACCCTTCTCTGTGGTCATCGGGGATTCTCTAGTGTCCATTACACTAGAGAAACCCTGAGTACAGACCGTGCAACGTATAATACATTTACTGCAGATCGCTGAGGGGTGGGGGGGGGGGGGAATCCACTGGGGAACCAAAGTCATCGACATACCTCTTCATGTTATCAAATTGAAGTATCAATGGGTTTGATCCTCAAAAACCGTGGTCAAAACTGAAGTTTATAATAAAATACAAACTTGGTTTTCATGTCGCTGAGTGTACTTATGTATGTATGTCTAATGTGTTTCGAAGACACCGCGGTCGCGTTATCCTCCAATCGTATAGAACGTCGTATAGAAGGATACACCAGTCATTCTATTTGTCGGAAGGATACACCAGTCTAGATGTGGTTAACAATTAAGACAACAAGAGGCGATTGTGCCTCTTTACATTTCTATACATGCATATTAATACATGCAGTATTTGTGCTAACTCAAAAGTATTTAAAAGAAATTTATATTTAATTTAAAATATTTAAAAAAAAACATATGGTCGTTTTAAATCATCTTTATTTTGAAACTAAAAGTAACACTTTATACACCGACCTTAATTTCTAAACATATTACAAACATTTATGTCTTAAAAACATACTCATAGATCTAGTAGATAAATGTACGTACATACATGTCTTAGAAACTACATTTTAAGCATTTTCCATTGAAGTACAGTTTAACAATTAATTGTGTGCATATGATAGTTGATTTTACCGTTTAGAAAAAGAAAGTCTTGGCTACGTAATATCAAGGAGTGGACCGGGATAGCGAGCGCTCTAGGACTGCTGCACCTCGCGAAGGAGGAGGAAAGTTGTGCTGAATTGGTTGCCAACCTTCGCAAGTCGGTGAGACACTCTTAGAAGAAGAACATTTATTCTGAATCTTACTATTCGCCTTTTTATGTTTATATAATGGTACTCAAGATACAGTGTAAACGTATTTAAAATAAATAAATAAAATTAATATGGAAATCCAAATCTGTCCCTGGACATTTAACAACGCATCATAGAATGAAACGAGTCGGAAAGTCATATAAGTCAATTGATAACTTTCGCTCCACACAGTACCATAGACATACCGCCGATATGAACGTGAAGTTGGTACTGATCCTGATGTGTTTGCTGGTCTTCATGCAGCGCCCCACACAAGCTGGTGAGTTCACTTGACATCAGATAGTTCACGTCAATCAATTACATTATTTTATTTGTGCAATCTTCCAAAAACAAAGCTATATATTTCTCAATTTCCGCTGACGCCTGTGCAATGTCTTCAGTGTCTCAAATATCTGTGAATTGTGTTCATTGCTTACCATCAGGCGAAATATTTGCTTCTTTGTTTTGTTTCCGATATAAAAATATTTATTACATTCATTTTAAAATATTCTTAACATCAAAATTAAAAATGTTATCTTTGCATTTAAAACACATTCGATATTTTCATATCAGGTTTACTGGAGAAATTTTAATATATAGGTCATTTAATATATAGGCAAATTTGGAACAACAATTTATAAAATAAAATATAACAGTGGCGTAATAATAAGTTCCCGATTATGCGTGACCATAATATAAGATTTTATATTTGGCTGTAGCTCTAGTAGACAGTGCCATTATATATATATTTTTAATATTTTTTGTTCTTCATTTTTTTATGGCAATGAGCTATTGTACTATGTTAGTGTCAAATACTAAAAAGTATCTTGAAATGTAAATTCAGCTTGTCACGATATTTTGATAAAATGTTGGCCGTTGTACCAAAACTTGCGTTTCTTTTTGCAGTCAAGTAAACGCATTTATTTCAAATTTACTTCACCTCGAAGTCTTTATCAAAATATGTTGAGTAATACGCCACTATAATTAAACAATATAACTGATAATAACATGTGATTATAAAAATGAAAAATAGGGAAAAGTCAGGTTATATTTTTGTGTAATTTGTTTCAGTCGTAGGTCGCTTTTTTTGCCAGTTTGGACTCATACACGTTAAATGTTGAGCTGCACTTGTACTTGAGTCTTGTATTTCGAATAAATAACTCAAGCATCGGATGCATTTGCTATTATTTTGATTATATTTCTGATATGATTAAAAAGATTATCTCACTCTGTGGAAGCAGCTCCCTTCAGCTGTGCTTTATTAGAACCTTCAAAAAACAAGCCTTCTCATATCTCAAAGACTGGCAACGCATTTGTAATACCTATGGTGTTTCAGATGACTATGGGCTGCGTTGATTGCTTCTCAACATGTATTACGTTATAGTGAATACTACAATAGACCACATAATACATTTTCAAAATATTTTAGATTTTCTTTACAATAGAGTTTATCCAAAATCTCCTGAAGGGCTTAATAAGCTAGGTCTTAAATGTATTCCTGGGCGAACGGTTATAAGGGTTGAGGAATTCAATAATGTACTTGAAGACAAAAACGATTCTGATGAGGACGATGATGGTGATATAATAAGTGATGCACGAAGGTCACACATGAATGCTGAGAGGAATATAGACGAAAGTTGCAAAGTCTGTGTCTGCTCTGTCGAGGGGAAAGATGAATACTGTAGTCGAAGACCAGCAAGAAACGTAAACGAGTGTATAAGAATGGGACAGATCATGAAAGGATTCAAACTAAACCTTCCGTTTGACCATGAAAGATCTCTGTCTCATAGAATCAGGAGAGGTTAGTGAATATAAAAATGGGGTTAGGACAGCTGATAGAATTATTAGAGATAGTAATGAATGTATTATAGATTGGATTGTTGAAATATTAAATAAATATTCAGAAGGGAAAATAGAAATGCATTAAAATGTTATTGTTACTGTAGGAGTGACGCATAACCTCTTATGTGGGTTATTTTGCTAATCTTTAATGCGTATTTGATATGTAGTGATAAATAAAAGTTGGTTTTTGATGACTGATTAGCTTATTGCATTATTTATTTGGTAACAGACAATTGGATAACATGAAAAAATAAACTATTAAAAAAAGAATACATTGGTTTTTATAACTGCCAGTTTTATATAGGCGTTTCAAGCAGCCAGCTTCATCTTGTACAGTTACTAAATAAATAATCTCTAAAATCTAATAATTTGAAAATATATTTTGATCTGTTATGTATAAAGGTATTGTTACAGTTTCTTTATTAAGGGCCCATTTTAAGAATAAATAGGTTATCACATAAACCTCTGTTGTTGCCTCTTGCTTTGTTGTTGTTCTTAGAATACCAATCTTTAGAGGAGAGGAAAAGCTTGTTATTGGTATATTTTGATTCCTATATTGTCCTAATCACAGATTACATCTGGCACAGAGACGAAATACCATACCACGCGAAGTCTAAATGCTACAGAGGAACATCTTACTATACGAATGATGTAAATGCGAACTCCACGACTATAGACGCAGAGCCTGATCTTCCATCTTTACTCGAGTTTCCCGACAAAAGCGTCTGTTTTTTCTGCGTTTGCTCCTTGTCCGGTTTCGATGTGGGATGTATTAATAGAAACCCATGGTTCTGCGAATATTATAGAATAATCGGTAGGCCTGATAGCGCCAGAGATCGTTACAGGCAGTTGTTCAAACAGGACAGGCCAGCGTATTTCAGGCAGTTGTCGTATAGAATAAGAAGAAATATGGATGACAGCATACAAGAATTACTCACTAATGGTATGACGTACAGGGATACAGATAACACAAAAGTTTTTGGCTTATTATTAATTTCACAAAATGCTCCGTCTTTATATATAATACTATTTTTTGTTTTTCTTTTTTCTTTAATGGCAATTACCTATAACTATTATGCCAGTGTCAAGTGAAAATAATATCAAGTATCTTGAAATGTTAATCCAGTGTTTCATGATACGTCTTGATAAAATGTTGGCCATTCTATCAAAACTTGTACCGACTTTTGCAGTCAAGTTAAAAAGATACGATAAACGTATTTACTTATCAAATTTATATCGACTATATATTACATATTTATTATTATTAATAAGTCACATAATTAAACAATATAACTGATTATCAACATGAGATTATATAAAATAATATAAAAATTGAACGTCATTGATGTAACTTGGCGGGAGAAGTCTACTAATCTTTCTGTAAGTTATATTTCTTTAGTTTCAATAGCACAGATAATCAAAACATCAATAAGTGTTGTATTTATTTCCGATAGTGCGATTTTTGAAGATATATTTTCACAAACGTATCGCCTTTTGCTTACCAATCTTTGAAATTATATTATCAATGCCTGTGTATATTTAGGTACAATTAGATTAAAATAAATGTGTTATTCGGATTGTATAGAAAAGATTGGCGATTGCAGGAGGCGATACGTTGTGCTGTGGACATCCTGATGGTCATCGAAGGAATCTTCACGAAGGCATACGGAACAAGATACGTCTGTTGAGGCGAAGAGTGCCGAAAGAGAATCTGCTGTCCGGGAGTCCCGGTGGAGATTATGTCGACTTTATTGTGAATAATGACTAATGATTATTACAATTACGATATTATAAAAGCAATAATTATGAACAATGAATTATTTATATTTAGTGCAATTGAATGAATAGTTATTTATATATTTTGTGTGAATTGTATTATATTTTAGTGAAGTTTTGATATTTATATTAATATTTTTATTTTTGTATTGACGAAGTGTTTATTTATTAAAAATGATTTTTCAATGATTCAAATGTGAAGTGTTTTAATTGTGAATTTTTAGTGTTGTACCTATAATTTCGATTTTGTATTCATTTAGAAGGCACAAAATGCTATCAATGTTTGTTATATGCACAACCTTATATTTTGATTTTTTTCATGCAACGCACGCAACTTCACCTGTATTTTTTTAAATGCACTCAATGCGTTTTAATTTGTTGAAGTGAAATCTTGAAACCGCGTCACACGATTCTGGGTAGGGAAATAAATCTATTTGTTCGTGTCAGCAACACGCTAATGCATACGTTATATCTATAGCTATGAGTATAGCTATAGATATACTTTTTAATTTTCTTTTCAGATTCTCCAGACTACTTAATCTGAAAATCAGATTAATGTTGATAATTTTAATTCTAACATTATGATATTTTAATTTTTAATATTACAATTAGTTTGAAGTTTCGAAATACTGTTTTAAGTTTTCACTTCTGTCGGCAGTCCTCATGAGTGCCTCTGTTTTTTTGTTAGCACTGTGTGAAATGCACAATTATTCACAACTTTAGAACAATCGTTTTGGTATTCTTTAATATTCTATCAGCTGTTCAGCCTTGTTACTTATATAAAGCACTTAATTTTTAGTAATTTTTTTTATCATTTTTTTTATATATTATAATTAATTAATTAATTCTTGTTATTATCAGAGAAAAGATAATAAATTATTTTTAGTTTCAGTGTTAATATTCCACTTATTATTTCAGTGGGTGATGTAGAAAGAAGTTCAGAATGTGTACCTTTCATGTCGGAATATACTGACTGCACGGAAGGTAAGGTTTCAAAATCCTATCGATTTATGTAAACTGTTTTGTAATAATGATCTAATTGGCATAGTGGTGAACATATGTTCCCACCAATCCGTTTTGGACAAGCGTGGTGGGTATGTTTCTTTTAATAGCCCATATATGTCCCACTGCTGAGCACGGGCCTCTCCATTCCTGGAGGAACGGACGTTAACCCACCACGCTTGTCCCGGTCCGCGGTTGTGTTCCGGAGGCTCAACCACCCCTTTCCTCTTCCAAAATGAAACTCTTTAAAGGTCGGCAACGCTTCTGCACTACCTATGGCGCTGCAGATGTCTAGGGGCGTCGTTGATTGCTTTCCATCAGGTGACACGCCTGCTCGTTTGCCACAAAAAAGAACATACTATTATTTTTCTATTATTGTTTGCTTGTCGTGGATTACTGCTTAGCTAAGTAAAAATTCTGACTGTGTTGATGTTGATGATGTTTCGAAAGATCGAAATATAATGTACACATATACATTTACAGCAAATAGATGCACCGGTTGCACAAAGTGTTCGTGCACTGTTGAAGGTAAATGGTCGTGTGGTATCATCCAGGACTGTCCCAGCGCCATCGACAACGAGGTGATGGACGACGACAGTATCGATAATGCGTATGAAGTGCTGTTTAAAGGTAAACGATATACCGTTGGTCTATTTATTACAAACATGCATACATATAGTCACGCCTGTCTCCCTGTAGGGTTAGCCAGAGACCACAGATCTCCATCCGCTACGATCCTGACACACCTTCCTTGCTTCCTTCACACTCATCCATCTTTTCATCCATCCTTCCTTTCACATTCATGGCAGCGAATTGGCTTTCCGTTCGACGCTTCTCGCCCTCGTGGGAATCAGGACGTGTCGAATCACGTCGCTGTCATTTTTTTAACGAATTAGGTATATTAAATTTCGTTAGGTATATTAAATAATCCCACAAGCCGTAAGGGAGGATGGAGGTCAGCCCAAGGGGAGTCCGATCCCGGAACGGTCAGCACGCTTGCGACTAAGCTCGCCCCTAGCCACGCACCTTTGGCACAGTAGACCGTGGATTGGCGGAGATGAAGAGAAAAGAATAGAGCAGAAAGAAAAAGGCGGGGGAAAGAAAAGATGGATTTATACAGGATGATAGGGATATGATACTACCGCAACGGAAGACAAGGAGTAATACGGTAGTAGCTCGGGAGGCCGGGGTCGCGTACCCGTGTACCAATACCATAAATACTGGATAAGCAGCTAGGCAAAGATACTCCCTGACCATTATTTATTTATTTATTTATCCTTATTTTACAGTTTTTTATTTTCAGAATTGCATAATAAGGAAGCAGATACATTTTCAATGGCTTCATCTCCTAAGCCCAAGGACACATATCCTTTAGGTAAGTAATCTCTTCGAGATAACTCTAAATTATCCTTTCAGTCTAAAGCCTTAATCTTTAAAACATGTAACGTGTATCTTACATTTGCCAAGTCTGGTCTCCTCAATTGTATTGTATATTTTTGTTATTATATTGTCTTTTTTTTTATGTGCTATCTGAATCTCGGAGGTCGGCGACCGTTTTTTCGTATTTAGCCCTATCTTCAGTTATGCAAATCAATTAGATTTTGCTTTAATGTCCAACTTTCCGAACCACCATTCCGTGGAACCGGTTACCTTTGACGGTCTTTTCGAACTAATACATTAGCACCTTCAAAAAACAAGCCTACACATACCTAAAAAGCCGGCAACGCTTCCGTGAATCCTGCGGTGTCGTGGTTGTCTATGGGCGGCGTTGAATGCTTTCCATCAGGCGGCACGCTTGCTCGTTTGCCCCCTTATCCCATTAAAAAACATACATTAGAATGGGAAGAATGTAATATTTTACCACCCTCATCATTAGCATTAGATTCTACGTAACCGAAAGTTTTCCTGATTGTCTATGAGTATATATAAATGTTAATCTATGAACTACTGCATTGCAAGAGAAAAGAGACAATAAAGAGGACATTTTGAGAATTTCTTTTTGCGTTATGAAACGTTAGTCAAAGCTTCTTTGTTAGCTAACGATTGACTAATGAAATGGCATTTCTTATATTTTATTATACAATATTTTATTTTTCAGGTTATATAATTGCTATTCGTTGATATTGCACAAATGCACTTCTTTTTTTTAATAAATACCGCACAAAGCACAAGTATTTTATTTCTTAAATTTTTGTTTACAATTTAATTTAGAAAAATAGATGGTAAGTAGTTGCAAATGCTATATGTTTTTGTTATGTACCGGTTGTGATTATCCAAACGTTTGATTTCAGGGGAGGATAAAGAAATGGAGATAGATGAAGAATTGAGGATGCTGTTTAGGACAAAGAGATCCCTTAAAGGGGAATCCAACGTAACTGAAAAGAATAGTAACAACAGCGTCAAATTTTATCACACCACTGATGAATTGAATGAAGGTAAGTCATATTGCAAAAGCAGTAAGTGTACTGGATTAGAGTAGACGTGGAGACGATGTTTGACAGACAAAGCGAGGAATGCCTTCTGGTTAGATGGAGCGATGATTTGCGCTGGATGTCTGACAGAAACTCAACGCGTGAAGTCAAATTATGAGCTAGGTATCTTATGGGAGGCCTATGTCCAATAGCAGACTTAAGCTGATGAAGTCATATCATGATAACATTATTATTAAAAAAAATAGGGAAAGATTTTTAAATTACGTTTTACATTTTCTATAAATTTATTATCTATAATACGGCCTATTATAACGTATGGGTCTATTATAACGTGAGGCTTCGACACTAACGCTAAAGGAAGAGAAGAAACTTCTAGTTGCCGAACGAAAAGTTCTGCGACAGATTCTGGATCCAATAAAAATGATGATGGCAGTTGGCGAAATTAAAAATGTGCCGAAATCGACCATGTGGTGGCCCAACCCAATGTAATAAGAGTGACTAAGGCTCTCCGACTTCGTTGGCTGGACCACATTGAGAGGATGGGGGAGGATTGCGTAGTCGAGAGTCGCGTGTCCTGTGGGGCGCTCCATGATCGAGGATGACTTGCGCAACTTTCAAATCTGCAATTTGCAGGAAGTTGCGCAGGACCATTTCGCTGCGCCATGAAAGTTAGTTTTTTTTTTAGTTTTATAAATTTGTTGCAGATACATTGAAAAATACTAACTTGTCAGGAACAATAAAGGCAAACATGGTTGAAGGAATCAAAGTGCCGGAAATTTCGAGAAGGACCAGCATTTTAGACAAGAAAAACGCGAGCATGTTAAGTGATCTACACATTGAATTCAATCAACCACAGCATTATGATCAGCACATAGTAGATAATAAAATAGATTCTGTTTCGCATGTTGAAGATAAACTGGACTTTGTAAATAAAAACAAATTGCTGACCGTCATTGGAAACTATTCTCAAATATCTAAAGATAAAGATTTGTCTAAGATAGTGGTGAATGAGCTTAAACCAGGAAAGGAAGTCATTGGTGACAAACAAGTTTCTGCGATGTCGAACATTACGTTTACACCAGAAAACGACACCTTAACGGCTATGGCGTTCATCGCAGGTAATTTACTAAATCAATTGTGGAAAATGGAAAAAGATTCAAGCGATCAGTCTATTGAAACAGAAATGTTGAAACACGAGAAAATTGCAGATTTAATTGATTTATTTAAAGAACCGTTTACTATAAGACAGGAGAAATTTATAAAAAATACTTTGGAGAGATTGTCTGAAGCGCTCAAAAGAAATGAAGATACTGATAATTTATCTTTGTGTTCAACAGCACATGAAGCTAAATTAAAACTGACAAATCCGGTCAGCCAAAGTCATATTTTACATGATGAAAAAAGTGAGAAAAATATAAATAAAAAACAAAAAGTTGCGAAACATCAAGAAAGTGAAAATAAAAATCAAAATAATGTCACTGTAAAAGCGATAACAAAAATCAATAACGTATTAACATTGTTGAAGAAGTATGAAAACCTACAAAAAAACTTACATTCTCTTAGGTATGGACCAAATGAAAACGAAAACTTATCTAAAGAAGACCATAAGTCCTTAAATACATTCGGACATCTTTTAGAGAAAATAACTAAATTACTAATACCAAATAAACAAAGAATGAAATTTAATAAGAAAATAAAACATATGAATATATTTGGAAATTCAGAGGAAATAAAAAACGAGTTGAAGAATATATTTAATTTCGATGCGGGTAATTTAACAATATCACCTAAAGATAAATTAATAATTGACTACTTGAATATTTTCAAAACAAGTTCAAATTGTTTGTTCAAAGGAAATCCGCAAGTACAAAAAACAAATTTGGATCAGGCACTTAAAGGCGATCTTTTAGTTAATCTTTCAAAATTAATGAATATTAGGTCACTAGATGACTTATATGCAACATTGATTCCAAATTGTAATAAAACTGTAAAAAATGATTCTATCTCTACCACAGAAATAATTACAACTACTGAAAAAAAGAATATAAGAACTTCTTCTGACACAGAAAGTGAAAAACTTGAAACAGCTAAGGCTAAACTTAAAAATGATTTAAAAACAATTTTAGAAGACCTTCTACAATTCAACAATGAAACCGGTTTGCCTTCAAAAATAAATAAAAGAACTATAGCTGATGTGTTGCCATGTTTTTATAACATTTTAAATTCTGATACAGAAAAAGAAAATAAATATGTAAATCAGTCCGATAGCAAGAGTGAAGTTCCATCGATGGATAAGATAAGGGTGTTATTTCGGGCACTTAAAAATGATTGGACACGAGATTCCCAAACAAGAAGAAGTTATTTAAATTCAGCAGATATTCCCCAATCAGCTGTAGTTTGGAGACGAGTTATACAGAATTTGCAGGGAAAACATACGGGAAGTAAAATGAACACGCGTAGAAGTGCCGTTAATAATATTCCAAAATCTTTTGAAGACTTGAAAGAGATGATGAATCTCATTGATTTCTCAGGAATGTCGTCCAAAAATACTGCCATTAATGTTAAAGTACCGTCTGCTAGTCACCTTATGTTATTAAAAACACTTCTTGCAGACATTAAAAAATATGTCAATATTTTAGAAAAAACTAAATCATTTATTGAGGTAGAAACTAAACTGCCTACAGAGCAAGTTGCTGATATTGAAGAATTTATATATAACACTTCTTTAAGCACAAGTGTTAATGAAAAACTGTTAAAAAATTTAAAAAGATCTAAAAATTACAACTATGATACTGTATACAATAAAAACTTTGCAATTTCTCAGTTTAAAAGCGATAAACAGAAACTTTTAATGCCTGAAGTTACACCACTTGAAAACGCACAAATTTTAAAACTAAAGAGGGAGCAAATAATGGCACAATTAATAAAAAATCGCATTCAGATGTATTTAAGAATGAAAGAAGTAGATGGGTCTGGTTTAAATCGAGATATTAATTATGATGTAGCTAAAAAGATCATGATGCATTTAGAGGCTGGAAGTTACAGCATAGCTAAAGAATTGTTTAAAGTATTTCTTGGCAACAGGGAATCATCAGGAAATAAGGATTCCTTAAAAGAATACCCCACAGGTAATAACTTCTCAACTTATGTTCCTAACATTGTGTTTCCTACAATTATTTGTAGATATTTTTCGGAAGACTTATTATTAATATATTCAGGCGTAAATGTGTGTAATTGGTCATCAAGGCTTACAGCCGCGGGTGGGCCTTAGCCTGGTCCAGTAAATTTTTTCAGTCAGATCTTCGTTTAGCTTTTTCCCTCCAGCCCCTCACACCGATTGTCCTTAAGTCGTCCTCGATTCTATCTAGCCATCTGAGCTGAGGCCTTCCGCGGCTTTTTAGTTTATTTTACATTAACATATATACCTGTATTCTGATGGAAGAACTAAGCTTTATACATCCCAGAGAATTCTAGTGAAGCAACTGCAGACATCTTTTATGTATAATTTCATAATTTCTTTTAATAAAGGTTATTTGTTATAATCGGAACAACATTCTCACTCATAATTTAACTTATTAACATCTAAATTTATTTGTTTGTTAACCTTATGAATAGTGATTTAGATTGATTGTTATAAGGTAGTCTTGCTAGGCGATATTTGGGTTATAAAATAATTTTTCACTACTCGTAAAAATCTATTACAAATGTTACATTATAGTTCTATTTATTTTTAATGTTACAATATAGATATAAGAATGAATTAAAAGTTTCATTATAATTCCAGCGCCTCCCACAATATTCTCAAAAAGGAACGCACACTTCATGGAAAATTTCGGTCGGATGGAACCTTTAAAAGATGTATTTAAATTATGAACTAGCAATACTTTAACTTTTGAGGTTATAAATAGAATACATAGAATATTTAATATTGTTAACTTATTATATTTCATAATTTTGTACGTTCACAATAAAAGATAAAATAAATCGACCTCGTTTAATTTTCAACTGTGAAATCAACGCTTTTTTATATTGTAGTCCATATATATTTCTTGGCAGGTAGCTCGCCTATTTCTGAAGTAATGGATATTTATTCATCACATTTTTAGAAGGCGAATAGATATGTGTGTGTCCGTAATGAATGTCGTCACTGTGGTCCGCGATCTGACCACGTTGGTTCTTGCTGAAAACCAGCGCCAGGTGCTCCAATAGAACGCCTGGCATATGCTGAGCAAGAACCATTTTATGACACTTATAGATTAAAATTATTTTCTTTTTGTTCTGTTTATTTATATATTACAATATTATTAAGGTTTTCTTCAAGTCTGTAACTGGCAGGACAGGGCAAAGTGGCGTAAGATCTGTTCGGAGGCCAAGATCCATTTTGGGTCGCTGCGCCAACAAAGTTAGTTATTATTAAGGTTTTAAAATTTAGATTTTGTAAAAAAATATGTGTCATAAATAAAGTTTTTTCTATTCTATTCTATTCTATTTTGTTTGAAGCATTTATTCAAAACCTAAAAGGTAAAGTACTCATTAATCGCGTTAAAAGGTATTGTTTCCGTAGATAAACACCCTCTCTTGTACAGGAAGGTAAGCACGCTCAGACTTGGAATAAATATTTGTACATACATACATATATTTATACCGTAGTGAATTGATTGAGACTGACATTTTTTTTCTTACACATACATATATATTGACACAGAAATACATATATATTGATTAACAAAGGTTATATTGAATTAAAAAAGGTTTCTTTTTAAATATTATAATTATTAACCAATATACACAAAAAATAATTCTGTACTTGTAATGTTTAAACAACAGAGAATAAATTTATTTTTCATTCCTACTTATAGTCGATTATAAAAGTTACTATGTTTTATAATATCGTAGATTATATAAATACTGAAAACATTGTTTTTTATGGGATAGTTAGGCAAACGAGCAGGCGTGTCACCCGATGATGACATCCGCAGTGCTATAGGCAGTGCGGAAGCGTTGCCGGCCTTAAGGAGGGAGGAAGGTTGGGCCTCCGGAACGCAATCGCTCACCGGACGAAGCGAGGTAGCCAATCTACCACTCAGACGCCGGTTTTCTGCGGGAGTGTGGTACTTCCCCGGGCGAGCCGGCCCATTCATGCTACTGACAAATAATATGCCGTTCTTGACAAAGTATTCGTCTGCAGCGCGGCTCTACCACTTCAAAAAGATGAAAAATATAAAGTTTCTTTCATTTCTTCGCCGCTCAGTATAACATCAATGCAAAACGATCTCGTGGTTCTCAATAAATTGACATTTGGTAAATGAAATATATGTAAATTGACATGAAGAATAAATAAAGAATTCAAATTTGAAATATCTTGATAGGTATAACCTTTCTGTACTGAATTACTGTACTGTATGTGGATTATCTAATTGTTATGTTTTGTTAGAGGTCTTTTCGCGGTTTTAGCAACATTGACTTTACCTCTCAAATAATTTGGTATTATGTTTTTTATACGATGCATCAAATTATTTAATTTACCCGTTGATCTTTTATTTCTGTTGTTCGTATAAATATTAAATCCTTTGTGCCATTTTAACATTGTATCTAGCAAATCATTTTGCATTGACTCTACACTTTTCTTTGTTGTTTGATCGTATTTATTCACTTTTTTCTTAAGAAACCTTCTAAATTGTTTTTTAGAGCGTCTCAATAAATTTTTCACTCGTTGCAAAAATGATTCTTTTTCGTGTTTCACTTTTGAAATCGTCGAATGTGTCAAATTGCCAGTTTGTTCCCTTTCCAAATTTTGAAATTGTATCATCTGTTGAACCCTATTATTGATTTCTTTTATATTTTTCTCAATTCTTGATACTAAATTGTTACCTAAATATTCGTCTGTTATTATAAGATGCCTTCGGTGAGAGAAACTTATTAAATCAATTGCATCTTTAAGTTTACTTATCTCCTGTGATAAAACTAAATGAAATAACTTCATGTTATATAAATTGTTAAATACCGTACTTGAATCTATTTTTGTCGTCAATTCAGCCCACTTATTTCCAACATCTTCTAGTTCTTTCGTTATATTGTATTGATTGTCATAGATTCTAGAGCTAATAGATGCATTTTCGTCCAAATAGTTTTGCTGAATAATTCTTTTCATTATATTTTTAGCTCCATGCGATAATGGACCTAGATCATTAAAGCGAGGCATATCTTTGTCTATAACAAATAGTATCTTTAATATAATATTTTCAATGGCGTTTGTATTCCCTTTATTAGATTCAATATTGAGAGGTGTAAATCTTTTCTGGCTTGTTCCTAAACTATTTAGTTTTTTCTCAACATGTAGTTTTCCTTGGCTGTGGACATAATATGTCATTGCTCGGATTAATATTTTTAATTCCTCTGATAATCCAATTACACGACTCATTTTTTGTATTTCAACAATATCTTTCATTGTTTCATAAACGTCATTTTGAAGTTTAGCTATGTAATTTTCTAAACGATTTGGAGCGTGTGAAATTATTTCATTTTCTCTTTTTGGAAAATTATCAAGTTTATATATTTGTATATAAGTTTTAGTAATACTATCGATTGCACTGTTATTTAAATCCAAATATGTTTGGCTGTAATTAACATTTACGAGTTTTAGCAAATTGTCCTTTATCATTTCAAGTTCTATTAACTCCTTTTGTTTGTTATTTATGACATTTATCAATGGATCGAGAACATCATCTTTTAAATTTAGTGTAGTTGGATTAGTATCATTAAACAATGCATCACTTGTAATATTTAATATTTCCCTTTTCACTATACGCACGGAATTCAGATCATTTAAATAATTACTGTCAGCAAAATTAATAACTTTTGGGTAATCTGGAAAAAAAATTGTGGGTTTATCGTATTATGTGACAAGATTTGTGAAAGTAACAGAAAAAAGAGAAATCAAAGACATTCTATTTACTTTATTATAATCGTATTCTTGGGGTACATTCTAGTAATTTAAGTAGTTGAAACAAAGATTTCGGCATCCTGATGTTTTTGGAGTTTTAAGGTGCTAAATTACTAAAGCCAAGCAGAGTGTGTCACCTCATAAACTGTTATTTGAATCTAAAACCTAATTTGCCTAGTAATTTTACAAGCTAATTCTTATTGATAATTGCTCTAAAGAATTTTTTTACTTACCATCATTGTTTAATCTAGGATAACGAATCAATTTCTTCCTCTGTAAATTTGTATTCTCCACTACTGCTTCAACTTTTGGAATATCTGTTATATAGTTATCGGGCGAATTATATATATTTTTGAGTTGATCTAGATTCCCTTTTACAAAAGTTTTATTCACAACATCCATGTAATCAGTATCAAATTCAGAGCTCGAATGAATTTTAGTTCTAAACTGTTTTGTTATATCTGAATTATCCTTGTTGTACATTGACACAAGTACATCGTCAAATTTCAAATCGGAATTGTTTACTTGCTCAATTTTCTCGCTTGTTTCTGGAATATGAGAGACAGATACTTTTTATCATATAATTTCATCATCAATATTATCAACTGTCTCAAAAGTTGCACTTTTGGACATTAGATTAATTAATCCTACAACCTTCTTGTTAGTAACAATTAACTTAAAACTATGTTAGTGATCCAATTCTTTACACTACACGTAAGAATATCATATGAACACTTTTTGGAAATATAAAGTCTCAAATAGGGATTGCAATCCCGCAAAACGGGATCACGAATTCCCGTGGTATCTCGCGACGTGGTATTAATCTGCTGTGTTGAATACAATCATGAAATCACTGTACACTGATTTATTCTGTTTAAATGTTCACAAAACACGCAAAGAATATTTTAAAGTTTTGACAGTTATGTTGGAGATGTTAACGCGACGGAGACCACGTGAAAGGGAGAGAGAAGGAATAAGACAAAACATAATATATGACATAAGAAGTAATATGACAATACTAAACATGCTGGATCCAGCACCTTCAAAGCGCGGATTTGCGGATCTAGCAAATTAAAAATTTGTCGCTAAAACTTTCGCGTAAATCGCGAGTAGCTTTATCTAAGATAAAGTTGTGGTTTGATTATTAGTCATTATATAAATAAGACTGAATTAAAAATATAAAACTGTTCTTAGGAGTAAGGGTAAAATTAAAAAAAAAACTATTAAACTATGCCAAACATTTAAAGATGAATCTAAGAAAACAGATTACTAATTACTTATACTTAATTAATATAAAAGAAATAATTTCTGTTGCTTAATGCAATAAATGTTTAATAAAAGTTGATTTTTACACAAAAATCTGTACTTTGAATTTGATTTTATAACATTATTTCAAAGGTGCGGGATCCCGTGTGACCCCGCGCTGGATATATCAATTCCGTGGTATTGAATGAGCCACGGGATTGCAATCTCTAGTCTCAAATGTTTTACATTTAAAATTTTAATAGCATTTTTAAGACTGAGACACGACTCAAATCTCTTTTTTATTTTTTATAAGTGAGACCACGGTCTTATACACAGGTCTTATACATCTTATACATCTTCCGGCCGCCAGAGGCGTAACGATAGATGGGTGTGCTGTGCAACGAAGACAGAATAGCATTCTGTCTTTTTTGTGCCTTTTAATATAACCAATTATAATGAAACGAATAAAGCGATAAACCAATTACACCACACATCGACAGCAGCGAGTTCCGGAGGCCCAACACCCTCCCCCTCCCCTCCATCTCCCACTCCCACTCTCATAATGACACTTTTCTTGAGGGTCGGCAACGCTTCCTCACTGCCTATGGCGCTGTGGATATCTATGGGCGACGTTGTTTGCTATCCATCAGATGACACGCCTGTTCCTTTGCCATCCTATCATATAAAAAAAACTTACTAGCGTCAGCAATGATTTCCGTCACAGGGTCTACCAATGTCTTTGTGTCATCTTCATCATCATTGTCATGTGTCAGACCAATCGAAGTATTCCACCACGACGATATTTCTTCAAACGTTAGTTTCTTATCGTTATATTTACTGTTTGCAGTCTGTTTATTTCGATTTGAACGCTTCACTCTGTTGACTTCAATGCAACTGAATAAACAAAAACAAATTTGTATTCAATTTCAAATCCAAGTTTTTACGTTATTTCTTATACACATGAAATTAAATTTCATTTCAGAAATGTTTATCTGTTAAAAGTCAAGCCTCTACCATCGTTTCGTTTTGACGTTCTTCTGAACGGAGAAGAAACGGCGAAAGAAACTGCCTATTATTCAAAGTATTCTCTTCTTTGCATCTTTTATCAAGTTTTAATGCAGTAATTAATACATGTGTGTATGTACATTTTGATGAACAATTTATAGTTGTATATACATTCACTCAAGCAAGAGGGATTTTTAAAGCAATCATGCTGGTGGATGTGCTATAACGCTACGATAGATAGATAGATATATACTTTGTTGTATTTAGAAATGGCGGTCTTATCGCTAATAGCAATTTCTTCCAGACAACGGTTGGACACACGATGGACACAATGTTAAAAAGATAGTTTGATGTAGGTTGGTGATACATTATACTGGGCACGTAATACGGATGGACGAGGCTAGAGTACCCAAACGCCTACTGGACGGCAAACCATATGATCCTAGAAGCCGCAGAAGACCTAAGCTCAAACGGCTAGATGGAGTCGAGGACGACTTAAAGGCAATCGGTGTGAGGGGCTGGAGGGAAAAAAGCTAAACGAAGATCCGACTGGAAAAGTTTAGTGAACCAGGCTAAGGCCCACCCGTGGCTGTAATGCCTTGATGATGATGGTGATACATTATCGTCAGGATTGTGTGTCCTGTGGATATTTATATCCTGTGTCATGCCGACCAGCCATCCAGGTGATAGGAATCCACTTCACCGCGTGGAGATCAAGTTGTCAAAAAGCCGACAAAACGTATTTAAGTGAACCCTTTTATTTCGAGTATATCTATGTCAATCCACGGTCTGCCGTGCCAATGGATGCGTGGCTAAGGACGAGCTTAGTCGCAAGTGTGCCGACCGTCCCGGGATCGGGCTCCCCGGGTACTATGGTGCCTTACCTTAGCGGGGCTCTGCTGGGACTGACCTCCATCCTCCCTTGCGGCTGTGGGATTCACTAAGATGAATTTAATATACCTAATTTGTTGAAATTGACGGCGACGTGGTTCGCCACCCGTCACGTCCTGATTCTCACGAGAGCGAGAAGCGACCAATGAAGAGGAGTTTCGCTGCGATGAATGGTAGTGGATGAAGCTTTGTGGTCTCTGCCAACCTCTGCGGGGGGATAGGCGTGAATATATAAAAAATATATCTATATTATAATTACCTTTGGTAAATTTTTCCATAACCTTTAGTAGGGTACTGTGGTCAACTTTAAACCTGGTATCAGGACGGCACTCTTGTTTCGTGGTACACCTCCAATTGCCGTTTATGTCACAATCGCAGGTGGTGCAACCAAGGCAGATGTTATCTTAAAATAAAAAAAAAACCAATCGAACCAAATTATAATTTCTGTATTCAACCGGACTTATAGGTAAAAGGATCTATCTCACTTAACGGTTTGATTCTCTCGCATTGGAGATATGTAGCATCTCTCAGCATCTTTTATTGCTTGTTACACCACGAGGAGTTCTCCGAGGAATTGTTTAGAAAAATTCCCGCCGCAGAATTCCACTGTCACACAACTCGCCGAAAAAAGTTTCCCAACCATCGTCTGGATTTGGCACAAGCTGAATTTATTATTATTCCCAGATACTTCTTCTTATGGTCCTATACCCCCGAGTCATCCACGTCCCTGTCGTCCACCCCGGGACCTTCTACAGCTGTAGATGCTAAGGATGCAGGGCACAGGGCGAGCGTTCTGCGCCCTTAAACAGAACTTATTCACTAGGGAGGATACCCGAAGAAAACTGAGTCAGCCTGAACTCTGAGGCGGCAGCCCCGCCAACAGACTAGGGCACAGAGGGCTAATCACCTATTTGTCTGAATTAAACCGATTAAAGGAACTCATACAGTGAATTATCCAGATACTTGATGTTCTTCTATTTTACTTGACAATGGTGTAATAGTTATAGGCTAATTACTATCAAAGACGAAGTGTAGATAGATTAGTGAGACAGTGGCGTATTATTTTACAACACTTCTCTTTCTGCAAAATAAAACTATCTTGGATTCGAAGATGTTAATGCTGGTAGCCTATGGGCTTTAACAGCTTTATCGTATTCAGGGGCTTTATAATATATTTTACTTTATAAATTATATTTCACTTGCCCATAAATAAAATACAGTTGGGAATCTGCGCAAATCGCAGACTCCATCGGCCTGACGCCGTGTCGGAGGTACACATATGTGTGTGTGCTGATTTTAAACTCGTCATGATTCTACGTTAAACATGTAGGGGAGGATTGAACTTTAGTAACTATAGTCCCTATTAGTCCCATAGACCCTAAGGTCTAGGGGGTGAGAACCGACCGGGTACGTGAGAGAATCTCGTGTAAGCGGCCGGTGTAGAAGTGTTCCCTACTCTACGTGCTCGGCTAGAGCCGGGGTGCGTGTGAGTGTTGGTGTCGTGAGTGGATCCGAACGACGCTGTTTCGTCGTCCGGATCGTGTAACACGTTACGCTGGCGTCGTCTTTTCGGGCGCGCGTTTAAATCGGGTGAATAATTTACCGATTGTACCACCAGTGGATTCGGATGGGATAAAACTATCTGTTCTCACCTCTATTGCAATCAGTATAACGCGATACCAAAGGCACGCATTCGCTAGCAGCGGCGCTTGCTGAAACAAAATGGAATTTGATTGATGGTGTCAGGCGTTACTTTGCGGAAATCCATTATAAAAAGCAATATAAAATTAAATAAGTGAATGCCTAATTATGTCAACAAAGAAAAAAAATTATTTAAAAAATTTAAATCACACTACAAAGTTTAAAAAAGTATTTAATCTGGAGTGAATGAATCAAAAATTTTATTAATTATTGAAACTTTTGTGAGTGTGACTTTGAACTAATAGCAGGAAATAAAAAAAATGACAGATTTACTTTGCTAAGATCCGCGAACATAAATCAGAAAAATAATATTATGTATTTGCGAAAAAGTTTATAGAGTTGTTGTGATGTTGACTTTTTTGAAACTAACTAAAACTAAATATATATATATATATATATATATATATATATATATATATATATATATATATATATATATATATATATATATATATATATATATATATATATATATATATATATATATATATATATATATATATATATATATATATATATATATATATATATATATATATATATATATATATATATATATATATATATATATATATATATATATATATATATATATATATATATATATATATATATATATATGTGTATAGTGGTTGGTGGGTGGAGAATTGATGGCCGATTTTCGGTAAGTTTTTGGTTTAAGTTCCAAATAAATCCACTTAATCCAGCAGGAAAACACACATTATTAATTTTCTGTTATTGTTTTGCTTGTCGCGGATCTTAGCTAAGTAAAACTTTTGACTGTCCATATACATAAAAATGGTCACAAGGACCATAGTGTAGTGTTGGAGGATTTCTCAGTGAGGTTATAAATTCTATGTACATACATCTCCGCAAACTCACAATATTATTTTTTTTTATTTGTGTTCGCGTATCTTAGCAAAGTAAATTTGTTTGTAATTTTTTTAAATTCCTACTATTTAAATAAAACATTAAAATACCGTCCAAAAAATATTATTAACCAATGAAATGAAAATTAGAAAATTAGGTGATTCAAATAGTGCAATGATAAAATGTTTGCTTTTAATTAAGGATACTGGGTTCGATTTTTGCATTAGAATAAGTATTTTATGAGATACATGTATTTATTCCGAGTCTGAGTGTTTATTCTTGTTCTATTTTTATAATGATAACTTCCACATATCATAGTTTTATTTCCTTCATCTAGATGAATGGCGATCCAGTACGGTGCGTTTTTTCCGATACTTCTTTCCGCGCATCCGTGCATTAGCATGTGGAGCCGGCTAGCTTCAGCGATGTTTCCGACCCGATACGACATTGGAATCTCCAAAAAACAAGCCTCTTCTTATCCCAACGGCCGACAATGTATTTGCAATGTAACATATTTGCAATTAAATATATCTCTGTGCTGTTGTCTATGGAAGGCGTTGATTGCTTTCCATTAGGTTACACGCCTGCTCGTTTGCTTTCATTAACTCAAATTAACTCAATGTGAAACTAAAAGTGTACCTTTCTCAATGAGATCATTTATTAGGGAATCCACCTCAGTCCTAAGAGGAGAATGTTCATCACATATTTCTTGATTTTCTTCACCGATCACGGCATCTACCTCTTTATAGTAGTTGCATCTTGCGTCGTTAAGAGGCAGACAATCGAAGCCGTAACAAATAGTGCAGTCATTTTCATTGAATCGCCGGGAGGAGCTCAAAGTGTTTGCGTACAGGAACACTTGATTGGGATGTAGTGTTGAGGCCGGTAAAAGACCTAAAATGAAAATGAATAATAAGGATTTCCGGTAACAGAAATAGGTTGTAGATCGAATTATTAATATATGCATGCTTACTGATTATTTTCTGCCAATATTGAGAGAACATCTCGCCTACAAGCCACGGACATGATTTCAACAAGATGGCGTCGTGCCTCACACTGCGTCACAGTTCTTTCGTGATTTCTTCTCTAACAAATTAATAAGTCGCTGGTTTATCCCTATGGGCTTTTTTTTGAGGAACCCCACCAGAAAAAAGTCCGCGATGTTAACGGCATCCCGACGTTAGTACTTCAGCTAGTGACGCAGAACATTGTGGCTAGATTCTAACAGTCCCCCGACGTGGCGGGCAACATTCACTTGATGTAAACTAAACCTCCCAGCTGTACAGTTCCACCATCGAGATACGCACCACAAAAATAGGTTTCATCCCCATCCACCACCACCCGATTTAGTC
Source organism: Baronia brevicornis (assembly GCA_031353405.1). Classification (NCBI taxonomy): domain Eukaryota; kingdom Metazoa; phylum Arthropoda; class Insecta; order Lepidoptera; family Papilionidae; genus Baronia; species Baronia brevicornis. The sequence continues at coordinate 60,929 of JASFAT010000543.1, read as the reverse complement.
ACGGTTTTCTACCACGAACTGTCCAAATGTGAAACGATATACCATCTGTGGTGATCCTAAGTAAATACGACATAGGGTCATTCAAGAGACGAGCGTATGTGTTCGCCAAAGGCTGGCAACGTGTCCGAGAGGCCTCCGGCATTGCAAAAGTCAATGAGGGGCGGTGGTTATTTACTATCAGGTGACCCACGTGTTGGTTTGTCTGCTCTGGTATAAAAAAAAACTCCAGAAATTTCTTTCCACGGTACAGGGTTGTGGAACCTATGAAACTAGCTACCTCCAGCGGTGTTTTCGAACCGATACGACATTGGAACCTTCAAAAAACAAGCCTACACTTTTCTTAAAGTCCGGTAACACTTCTGCCTATGGCATTGCGGGTGTCTATGGGCGGCGTTGATTGCTGTCCATCAGGTGTCACGCCTGCTTGTTTAACTTCCAATACCATAAAAAGATCAATATAACTAAGCGAAGATAATTATGATATGTGGTTAATTGTCTATTATGAAATCCCATAAAAAAAACGTTCAAGTTTTTTCAAGAGCAAAGAAACGCAAGTAGACGCTTGCGTTTCGAAATGAAATTGCTCTAAACGGAAATGAAACGGCGAAAGAATATACATATATTCCTTAGTTATCTTTAAAGTCACGTTGAGTTTATAAGCTGACCGATATGCATGGCGTGGGAAAAGTAAATATATAGTCTCACCGGAGGCTTCACATATGACGAACAAGAGAACAGACGATCTGTACATAGCGTGTTGGCCACAGAAACAATGCTAGATCGGATTTCGAAACAACGGCGATTGTTTATTGAAACATTTCTTAGCACAGGGACGGACTCGGCAGCTATTTAGACGACTAAAAATTAAAACTTCTAGATAATGAAGAAGTAATTTTGCAGAAATATATTATTAAGATATATTATGAAGTTAAACAGTCAAAATTTACTTTGCTAAGATCCGCGAAAAACGAAATAAACATATATATATATATATATATATATATATATATATATATATATATATATATATATATATATATATATATATATATATATATATATATATATATATATATATATATATATATATGGACAGTTAATATCTCCAAGTGATACTATCTATAAAGAAATTGACAGAAGAATAGCGAATACTTGGAGAAGATTTTCGTCTCTTACTTTACATCATGTGTATTCTGCCATGTTATACCCTCAGAGTGGTATCCAAGGGATGAGAAAAGGATCAAAGGGTGACGCGAGAAAACGTTGGAAAGATGAGTTCAGAAGAGTTGCAGGCAAAAAATAGATAGGATTAGCAAGAGATAGAGCGGCATGGAAATCTTAGGGGGAGGCTTTTGTCGAAGAACAAGCTGTCAATTCTACAAATTAAATCTAACAAATAATCAATGATAATTAATGATAGACAGTAATAAAGGCCCTATTTATTGACGAAAAAAGTGGAATATTACAAAATTACAGTCTAATTATTGCCAAAATGACTGTTTGCATAATCGATAAATAAATTCTTTAAATCATCATTGTTATTTTTTTTATGGCATAGGAAGGCAAACGAGCAGGCGTGTCACCTGATGGAAAGCAACCAACGCCGCCCATAGACATCCGCAACGCCATAGGCAGTGCGGAAGCGTGGCCGACCTTAAAGGAAAGTGAAATTAGGGAGTGGGAAGGGGAGGGTGTTGGGCCTCCGAAACTCAGACCGCTCACCGTACGAAGCGCGATAACTAAGCTACAACGCAGACGCTGGTTTTTTGCGGGAGTGTGGTACTTCGCCGGGCGCCCATTCATGCTACAGACAAATAATATGCCATTCTTTACAAAGTATTCGACTGCAGCGTGGCTCTACCACTAGTTTATCATTTACACCAACAACAATAGTGTATAGACACACACTACTACTTCTGTACTGTTTCGCCTCAACACGAGACAGCTTTAGATTTAGTCCACGTTTCACTTATATTATTTTGTATTAATTTTATTATTATTCAGCACTCAGTCCGTCCCTGTGGAACTCCTGTAAATTTTTGTTGTGTGTTGTGTTTACAAACAAGGCGTCAGTAGAGAGGTCGGTATTGGTACGCGGTGTATTGTGTGTAATCGGTTTCCAAGTCTGTTGGTGAGCATGCTGGTGTTAATGCTTCTTTTGCATCATGCACTTGCAAGGGGTGAGTTAGTGACGTAACGTATTACAGAAAAAATATAAAAATAACACAAAAAAATAGCCTTTATTTACAATCATAATACTTGTGACTTATTTGCTAATTGTGTTTATAGCTTAGTTGTAAATGTGATGTCTAGACATCCGATTGACTCGCTCACCAGCATAGAGATCACCCAAGTGATCTCAATATAATTCTGTCTCTTGCTTTCTTTATTCAGGTCGCTCATGCTAGTTTCTTAAGGTCATCTTCCCACTTCTTGTACGGTATACTTTTCTTCCTTTTTTTTTATATCTTCCGCACAATTCTTTTGTATCTTTAACCAATTTCTCTGTTGTGTTTTTAATTGCATACATACATACATAACGTCACGCCTGTTTCCCGTAGGGGTAGGCAGAGACTACAGATCTCCATCTGCTACGCGAACAACACCCTTGCTTCCTCCACACTTCATCTTTTCATCCATCCTTCCTTATTCATCGTAGCGAAACGGCTTTCCGTTAGTCGTTTCTCGCCCTCGTGGGAATCAGGACGTAACGGGTGGCGAACCACGTCGCCGTCATTTTTTAACAAATCAGGTATATTAGAATCGTCATAGTGAATCCCACGAGCCGCGAGGGAGGATGGGGGTCAGCCCCAGCAGAGCCCCAGATGCTGAGGTAAGGCATTATACTACCCGGCTTATTAATTAAAGAATTAGATGGCCCTAATTAGAAACCTAGCTACTGACATATAGCTGTATACTATGCGTTTTACTATCAGCATTTTTTTATGGGTTAGTAGAACAAATGAGTGAGCGTGTCGCCCGATGGAAAGCAATAGGTTCAATCCTCATCACCTGGATGGGATTGGTGGCCGTCTACCACCATACGATTTAGTCGCAGTTGTTAGCCACGAACTGTGGAATGTGGAACAATTTACCACCTGAGGTGTTTCCACGTGTATACGACATAGGGGCATTCAAGTTAGCCTTCCTGTCCCATAAAAGAAAAAGTATATAACTTAAAATGAAATTTAAATTTTACAGATGCTTTCAGAGAAAACAACTTTACGATAAAACAAATAGCCTCATGTCCAGATGTGGGTTACTTTTTCAAAAGGGATCTCCTGCCCAACGAGATTGAACCTGGACCGTGCCATCTTTGCTTCTGCAAAGACGACGGTACGGCTGTCTGCTGGCCGCGAGGCAACTCTCGATGCGATGTTGAAACTTATCGTAATATTGGAAAGAGGTAAGAGGTGATTTAGAAATAAAAATCATTTGCAGATTCTACAGCGATAATTTGGTTATATATGAACATATATATATATATATATAATATATGATATATATATATATATATATATATATATATATATATATATATATATATATATATATATATATATATATATATATATATATGGATTTATAAATATTTATTCCGAGTCTGGTAACTCTCCTAATCCGCATTTCCTTTCCGAATTTAATATACCTAATTTGTGGAAAATGACGGCGACGTGGTTTCGCCACCCGTCACGTCCTGATTCTCACGAGGGCGAAAAGCGACTAATGGAGAGCCGTTTCGCTGCGATGAATGGTAGCGGATGGAGCCCTGTGGTCTCTGCCAACCCCTGCGGGGGATAGGCGTGAATAAATAATAATAATATTAAAAAAAATGTTAATAAGCCGTTTTGGCGACATCTTCTGGCCACCCAAATCGCCAGATCTCACCCTATGGACTTCTTTCTATGGGGGCAACTTTTTCAATTTAAAAATTAGTCTCCAAATGTGTTACCCATAAAATCTGCCACCCTAGGCTGAAGCGTAGTTACCCAGTTAATTTCACGTCAGGCTGCACATGGAATTGTGTTCTCAACTCTAGGCCGGGACTCCCCAGTATCGACTTTTTCTACTTGACCGCATACAAAGTCGTTGGATCCGAATCGTCGATGACCACAATTTCACCGATCGGCTTGATTCTCTAGCGCTGCGAAGGGATACTTCATCGCTTAAAAATTTGTATCGCCTTTTGTATGTGGCAATCAATTCAGCGCATTTCTATGCGCCACTACTATGTGGAACAAGCTGCCTTAAGTTGTTTTGTGTTTCCAAACTACATTGGTATTTTTAAAAATCAAGCTTATACATACCTTTTTTTTAACAGTTCATATATGTCCCACTGCTGAGCACGGGCCTCTCCATTTCTGGAGGAACGGACGTTAACCCACCACGCTTGTCCAATGCGGATTGGCGGGGTTACCAGACTCGGAATAAATATTTGTAATCCATACATATATATTTATTCCTATACGGGGATCGAACCCTCGACCATTGACTCTGTGAACGGAGGGCCCCGTCACTGAGCCAATTGCTCGTCACACATACCTAAAAGGACCTCCGTAACACCAATGGTGTCGCAGATGTCTATGGGCTGTATTAAATGCTTTCCATTGCGTGATACGCTTGCTCGTTCGCCCTCTTACGCCTTAAAAAAGCCTACTAATAAATCCGCATTTCTACAGGCAAGTCAGGTTACGACGCAGTGCAAGAACCTTCCCAGATGCCCTGCTCAAAGATGCCTCCAAAAAGTGTAAGGTCCATGTAACTATATGTGAATAAGTTTTTTTTTAATGACAATTAATTATAACTATTATGCCAGTATCAAGTAAAATACAATAATATCAAATCTCTTGAAATTTAACAACTCAAAATATCACGTTACGTCTTGATAAAATCGTGGCCATTCTACCAAAACCTTCTATGGACTTTTTAAGTCAACTTAAAAAGTCGCGATACACGCATTTATTTCATATCATTTCATTTATACACCTTAATCGAACTATATTGCATAATACGCGACCACATTTAATTAAACAATATAAGTGGATTTAATTAAACAATAAACAAGATTACGAAAATAAAATAAAAACACATCATGTAAGTTGGCGGGAAAAGTCGAATAAAAATTTATTCGTTCGAAATTGAATAATAATTTTTTTTTATAAAATAATTAAAATTTTTTTTTAAATGACCAGTATTGATTTTTTAAATAACGTGAATGCTTGATTTCATTTTTTGCCTTGAAGTTTTTTGAAAAACATGGTTTCTGTAAACAAATTTATACGCAAAATTTTTCTTTTAGTTTCTCGTCTTTTACCTGCTTTTTACTATAATACATGCTATTAAATTTTATGTTTTTAATAATATTGTATTCAATTTGACACGTCGCTCTTTGTTTTTCTCTTTTATGTTCTATAAAGTCTCTAAAGTCGATTGGATGATATCCATCCCACTTTGGATAAGTCTTCATCTAGAACTGGAAATAGAAATAGGGAAATCTTTATTTATGACACCTTTTTTTACAACTAAAATTAAAACCTTAATAATATAAACAAAAAGAAAATAATTTTAAACTAATAAGCGTCATAAAATGGTTCTTGCTCAGCGTATGCCGGGCGTTCTATTGGAGCTGGCGCTGGTTTTCAGCAAAAACCAGCGTGGTCAGATCGCGGACCACAGTGACGACATTCATACTGACATACACATACATCCATATATATACTACTAGTGATACTCATATAAAATACAATACAATTTAAAACATACAATACAATTATACAATTCAAATTCGTTTATTATTAATAATAATTCGTTTATAATTTTTTTTTATATTCACGCCTATCCCCCGCAGGGGTTGGCAGAGACCACAGAGCTCCATCCGCTGCCATTCATCGCAGCGAAACGGCTCGTCATTGGTCGCTTTTCGCCCTCGTGAGGATCAGGACGTGACGGGTGGCAAACCACGTCACCGTCATTTTCGACAAATTAGGTATATTAAATTCGTCTTAGTGAATCCCACGAGCCGCAAGGAAGGATGGAGGTCAGCCCCAGCAGAGCCCTGCATGCTGAGGTAAGGCACGATAGTCCCCCGGGGGAGCCCGACCCCGGGACGATCGGCACGCTTACAACTAGGCTCGCCCCTAGCCACGCATCCATAGGCACGGCAGACCGTGGATTGGCGGAGAGGAAGGGAAACGATAGAGAAGAAAGGAAGGGGCAGAAAAGGAAATGCGGATTGGGGGGGTTACCACACTCGGAATAAACATATATAAATCCATATAAATATTTATTCCGATGTGGGAATCGAACCCGCGACCATTGACTCTGCGGGCGGAGGGCCCCGCCACTGAGCCAATCGGTCGTCCGTCGTCGTCGTTTACAATTATTTAAACATTAATGTTGTACAAAAAGAAAATAAGAACAATACATGAATTTTTTTATCTACCTGACATATTATTTTGTTTAAAGCTATTAATAGTTATTTGTGGTAGCGGTAAATAGTAGTCTAGGAATATGAAATCTTCAATTTATATTCGGTTGTGAGTATTGAAATGGAAACAGGAGACATTTGTTTTAGATTTCAGAGTTCAAGAAGCTGTTAAATGCAAGCCGATTGGATCCACCTTCAGCGAAGGCTGTCCACCAGGTTAGTTGGTGTGATTCGAACATCTATCAAGAACTATGTATCCATTCAATATCAATATCAATATCAGCCCGCGGCAGTCCACTGCTGGACATAGGCCTCACCCAAGGCGCGCCATCTAGCCCGATCTTCGGCTACACGCATCCAGTCTCTGCTAGCCGCCTTGCGCGGATCGTCGCTCCATCTAGCAGGAGGGCGTCCCACACTACGTTTGCCGAGTCGCGGTCTCCACTCCAGCACTCGTCTACTCCAACGATTGTCGGTTCTCCGACAAACGTGTCCAGCCCATTGCCACTTCAGTCTGCTAACTTGAAGAGCAATGTCGGTGACTCTGGTTCTCCGGCGAATTTCTTCATTTCGAATTCTGTCCACCAGAGAAACCCCGAGCATAGCTCTCTCCATGTATCCATTGCACTAGGACAAATAAAAACACAGACACACACATACACACATTCTAATTAAAATAGTGTGTACATAGAGAGGATGGATGAAAGAAGAGTGGCAAAAGAAATTTACGTTGCGGATGTGGATGGAAGGGTCGGTAGATGAAGACCACGGAAAACATACCTCGACGAAATTGCCGAAGTTTTTAAGAAAGGCCAGGTAAAAGTTCTCTTAACTGGCTGGCTTGCATGAGAAGAATGATGATTGTGGAGGAAGCAAGGAAAGTATGTCTAGATCGTAGCAGATGGAGAACGGTGGTCTCCCTGCGGGAAACAGGGGTGACGATATGTAGACATAGTATTAAATGAAGACGAAATAATATTTTGATAGTGATAGAGCCACGCTGCAGACGAATACTTTATCAAGAATGGCATAATATTTGTTTGTAGCATGAATGGGCCGGCTTGCCCCGGGGAAGTACCACACTCCCGCAGACCGGCGTCTGAATGGTAGCTTAGCTACCGCGCTTCGTAGAGTGAGCGAACGAGTTCCGAAGGCCCAACACCCTCCTCCTCCACCTCCCCCCTCCCACTCCCATAATGGCTCTTTCCTTAAAGGTCGGCAAGGTTTTCGTACTGCCTATGGCGCTGCGGATGTCTATGGGCGCAGTTGATTGCTTTCCATCAGGTGACACGCCTGCTCGTTTGCCTTCCTATCCTATAAAAGAATATTTATCGATATTATTTATTTATAATTTAAAAAAGACTAGCAAATTTAATATTTTAATACTACTAACATTCTAGAAATACGATTTTGTTATAGCATAGTAGGTAAATTAGTATGCTGATCACCTGGTGGTCAGTGATCACCACCGCCTATAGACATCTGCAGTGCAGAACTCTTGGTCTTTAAGATAAGGTTCCATTTCTTGTTTTAATATAGTTAATGAATTGTCTTCCTAGACGACTGGTGCGTGGGATGCACCGTCTGCGACTGTGACGTCAGCGGGCTTTGGAAATGCAACGTGTTAAGCTACTGTCAAGACCGTAAGTCAAAAACAATTTAGTAATCAAGCGAAAATGATCTTTAACTCCAAAGAAATACGTAATATAGTGAAACAAAGAGCGTTGTACATTATTACCATTGAGGGCGCCACAAGTATCGTGAAGTTGGGTATTCGCAAATCGTCGCATACTTCAGCGCGGTCATATCTCCGTTTTGATTGGTCGAGAGAGCAGACGCCATTTTCTGCATATATACATGAACGAACATAGCAACAAGTTGTAGTTAGTTTTCTTTGTATTCGATAGCAATTAGCTATAACTATTAAGCCAGTGTCAAGTAAAATACAATAACATCGAATATTTTGAAATGTACTATTCATTTACTAGATGGCTTGTCATTGTTCTATGCGCAGCAAAATCAACTTAAAACGGCAAGATCCACGCAATTATTTTATGTCACTACACTTATTCGCTTTAATAGAACTATACTGTACAATGTGCTATCATGATTAATCAATATAACTGATAATAACATAAGATTTTAAAAATGAAGTAAGAATATGGCGTCACTGAAGTAAGTTGGCAGGGAAATTCCAAGTTGTTAAAATTAGAATTGTAGTCTTATTACCTTTAGTATCTTTGCATTGATAAGGGTTTTTACTATTATAATTATTGTATATATATAGATATAGATCTCCCCTAAGTAGCGAGAATTTGAACATAGTTATCGCTTTTGCCTGATGGATTGGAGAATGCAAACTCCGCCATTTTGAGTTGCAGCCCATTATCGCCCTGTTATTACAGGGCGATAATGGGCTGTAGGAATGGACGATTCCTGTAGGAATATGCTATGATAGTCGACGGTCAATATTAAATTATATTGCACTTGTTTTCAACCACGAGTATGCAAATGCAAGTAACTTGGTGTTATAGAGTAGCTAATTTTCTTATATCAAGTTCTTCTTCGTCGCTTCAATGGTATTTTTATTATAGGTTTAAAATAAATAATGTCTTTTTCCCAATTCAAAATCTTAATAATTTATTTTATCTTAACAATAATAGTCTCACCCAATTTTCTAAAAGCTTGTCAAAAATCACTATCTTTATATATATAAACATCTATGTATCTTTTTATGTATTCGTTTATTATTTACGGTTAACCTATATTTGTGTGTGTATATATGCATATGTATGTTTGTATATGTGTGTGTGTATGTATGTATATACTTATACATTTGCTTATGGCTATTATCTTTGTTTAATAATATTTTTTTCTTCCTTCCCTATCATTGTGACGATAATCTATCACCAACGTACATCAAATTATCCTTTTAACATTGTGCCCATCTCACGGTTGTCTGGAAGAAATCGCCATTAGCGATAAGACCGCCATTTGTACATAAATATTACAATCAATAATTGTATAACTTTGTTTTTGTGTACAATAAATAATACATCTATCTAATCTAATTTATTACTCTAGTATACGTCTAGATATTTCTTTTCTTTTCAGAGAAATCAATAAAAAACAATCAATACAGCAGCAATAATTTCAAACACAGAGCTGTAAAAATACACCCGAAACATGGTAACAATACTATTTGGTCGCACACACAAAAGTTTCCTAAGAAATATAACCACAGTGTGTCTATTAATGAGATCAACTCGAGACGGGCAGACAGTATCAAAACTAGCTCACGATTGAAATCACAGAAATCTTTACTACAACATAATGATAAATGGATCATCATTGCCAAGAATCTTGCTGGGAGGAATACTACAGAATCGCGAAGTGCGAGATTCAAAAGGATTTTAAATGAAAATTATCCTCATATAAAACTGACGCAAACAGGTGTCAAAAAAGTAATGGCCGCGGTTCAGAATATGAAGAAACGTGAGAAGACTTTACCAAATACTTTAAACATAACAAATATATTTAAAACTATTCATGCACGTTCCATAACTGCGAAAGATAATGTATATTTCAATGCACATTTTGCTTTAAATGGAACCGGAGTATTAACAAAGAAACCTTGTAAGAAAAAAATTGAAAAGAAGATTGTGCTTAACAAAAATAAAACAGATAATAAAATAAAGAACGGTACAAAAGAAAAACTAAGGAGTAAGAGAGGAATAGCAGGTAAAGTTAATAATAATTTTCATAATTTTTTCACAAATCACACACATTTTTTTACTATAGCATTCACATAAAAATTTTATGGAGACAAATCTGAGATATATATATATTCACGCCTATCCCCCGCAGGGGTTGGCAGAGACCACAGAGCTCTCAGATCCGCTGCCATTCATCGCAGCGAAACGGCTCTTCATTGGTCGCTTTTCGCCCTCATGAGAATCAGGACGTGACGGGTGACGAACCACGTCGCCGTCATTCTTCGACAAATTAGGTATAGCAAATTCGTCTTAGTGAATTCCACGAGCCACAAGGGAGGATGGAGGTCAGCCCCAGCAGAGCCCTGCGTGCTGAGGTAAGGCACCATAGTCCCCGGGGGAGCCCGACCCCGGGACGATCGGCACGCTTGCGACTATTCTCGCCCCTAGCCACGCATCCATTGGCACGGCAGACCGTGGATTGGCGGAGAGGAAGGGAAATCTGAGATATGGATTGTAAAAATATTTTAATTTAAATTTCAATCTCGAATTTAAATTTAACAGGTTCGTTGGCTCTAAAAGGAGTTAACCACTGCCATTTAGATCGTCAATTTCCTATAATTCATATTTTCTTTCTTTTTTTAACGGAACTCGGTTATAACTATTAAGGTAGTGTCAAGTAAAATACAATAATATTAAATCTTTTGAAATGTTACTAGTTAGCTTCACGTTACGTCTATGGATAACTTTCTATGGACTTTTTCAGTCAACTTAAAAAGAAACGATACGCGGATTTGTTTTATATCACTTCACTTATACGCCTCAAACAAACTATATTGAATAATACGCCACCACAATTAAACAATATAACTGATAATAATATTAGATTATAAAAATGAAATAAAAAAATAAGTTAGCGGGAAAAGTACTAATGAATATTTTATTTAGACAGAAATTTTGGACTCATCCCGCCATCTTACATCAGTTATGTTGTGTTTTCATTATATTTTCATAAAATTATATTAGTTAAAACGAATTGCCATCAAAGAAAAAGAAATAGATTTAAGTTAAAACAAATATATTGAAGAGATTTGTTTTACTTTTATTAGGTTTTACCACAGAAATGACTGGATCAGATTCAATATTCAACATGCATACCCTGGAGAATACATTAAGGCCTTTAGTTCCAACACTAAAAGCAATTGAATCAGATAAATATAACTACTACAAGTATAATTTAGTCACAGATAAAAAAGCAGTGAAAAAACCTATTCAAACGGATTTAATTGGAAATGAAACAAATTATTCTAGACCTGTTACTGACGCAGATAATATTCCTGTGAATAATATTAAAAATAAGCTACAAAAAGCAAACAATATTTCGATGCATTATCCCTTAATTCTAGGTCTCAAACCTATAAATATTTATATAGTTAAAAGCAAAAACGGAACTTTGACCAAGTTAAAAATAGATAATGGTTATAATGGTACAAGTAATATCATAACAAAAATAAATAAGATCAATAATTTAAAAAATGCATTTAAATCCGATGATGCAAGAAATTTAAGGCATAATAAAACAACAATTAAAAAAATTGTAACCTTGAAGTCCAATATTAACTCCAGTAATGTCGACCGACAGATAAATGTTGAAATTCGAGCGAAAGAAGCCGAGTTTGTAGATAATAAAAGCGAAAGTATATTAAAAGATTATCATTTTATCACATATCTTAAAAGATTATTCGGTAAAATGTTTTCAATGAACAAAAGTGACGAAACATTAAACATAGAAAACAAGCTGCTAAGTAAGGAAAGTATTCTGGATACGTTTTGCATTCAAAATTTGTCGTGTAGAGTCCACCTAAAAGACGAGACGAAGTTAAGAAATAAGATAATCGAATTAAACAATGAATCGTTAAATGTAATAAAAACAATTAAAATAATAAAACAACTATTACATGATATAACACACGGGAAAAATGAAACGAACAATATAGAAATGAAAATCAACAAGAAATCGTTAAATTTTAAGGATCATATGGAAATACTTCAATCGATTGTCAAAAGTAACTTGGATGATAAAAATGATGATAAAGTAACGAAAATGAAACAAATGCAGGTACGTTTAATTCGAGATAACGTCAATATATTTATAAAATCAGTTGGGAAATTTGCAAACATTCTGCATGCGATAGTTAATATTTTGACGAAGCATAATATTGATAAAAAAATTATTCGTCCTCTACGGTGTCATAAATTTAATAATAAACGAAATATCTCTGTTCCGAATCTAACTATAGAGCAAAATTTTAAAAAACTCAAAACAATGGTGGTAAATTATAATAAACTTCAAAACACGTTTTTGAAAAGACTATATGATGCGTTGAGTAAAATCGAAGCATCCTTGACTAATAGCCCAAAGGAGACAAGTATGTTGGACGTGAAAGAAGACAGAGATATACCTGTAGAGATTTACTGGAGAAATATAATGCAAAACCTTAGAAAACTGAAAAAAATTGCTAAAAGAATGAGCACTGCAAATAGAAATAAGAGAGAAGCAATGAAAGATGATGACGCAATCGATTACTTGTTAACGTTAATGGAATACTTGTTAAAACAAAATTACCCATTGGATGTAGCTCCAGGTAATGATTTTTAAATTGCGCTTTTGAATCATTATCAATATTTATTCGTTAGTAAATTGTTATTTCATTTAGTAAAACTTAATTTTTTAAATCATCATCAACAGTCCACAGCTGAACATAGATCTCCCCCAAGAAGCGCCACCAAGCCCGACCTTCAGCTTCACACATACAGTTTCTGCCAGCCGCCCTGCGCAGATTGTCGCACAGCATTTGGAGGGCGTCCAACACAATGTTTGCCAAGACGAGGTTTCCATGAGGTTTGTAGCCGAAGATAGGGCTAGATGACACGCCTTGTGTGAAGTCTAAGTTCAGCGGTGGGTTGCCGTGGGCTGATAATAATATATTTACTGCACATTCATTCTAGTCCATTCTTACGATTCTATAGTTTATGCTATTTGATTTAATTTAAATTTATTATGTTTCTTATAGTTATTTTAAATTGTAAATTTATGTTAAATCATTAGAATTATCTGTTGATAACATAATATTTAAACAATTTGTTATTTCAGTAAATGATGGCATAGATTTATTAATAGAGGCGATAAAGAATGCACCAGATATAAAACCTATACAAAAGAAAGTCCTGCACAATCTCACTACAAAAGCAATCGCCTCTAGAACTACCGAATACACGACTGCCGTAACATATACTTATGTTGATAATATTTATGGTAAAGAGAGTGCAGAGAAAGAAAATAATAACATATCTTCCACTGATGATATGAAACAAATATTCACTGTGAAAACTGTTGATGATGAGGACAGTGATGAAGTTGGTGAATTACAAAGGATTATACAAGGTGATAAAGAAAATTCTCAAAAAGTAAATTATGGGAATAACAATTTTGATTTGAATACTCCTATTTCTAATGTTGATGTGAAACCCTTAACAACAACAGTTACTTCGAATATTGATAACTTCAAAGAGAATATATTTGAAAGCACAAATCCAGAAAAAGAAGACCCATTAAACGAACTTGCACTAGAAAAAAATGTAGGCGAAGCCAAAGGGTTTCAAAATAGTAGGATAGAAGTATTCAATGATGAAGGGGAAGATGACACAAAGTCTTTAGGTCTGTTTACAACATATTTTGAAACCGACCCAACAGTTACAGTTCCTACTAGAACAATGCGTGTAAGGACTACAATTCCATCAGTCTTTCACATGTATCGACAAAGAATTGGAAAACCTGATATATCAACTACCAAAGAAGGCGAAACAAAAGGAAGTTCCGAATGGGTTGAAGAAAAATATGAGCGAGAGGCAGATATTTTAAAGTCTGGCGTAAAGGAGGGAAAGTCTTTAATAACAAAAGGATACAGCGGTACAAAGAAATCTGTGAAGACAGACAAAAATGATATTAGCAGCATTACAAAGGAATTCACAGAGTATGAGGGAGATAATAGATTTGATGAAATGAATCAAAACACTATGTACAAGAAAGATATGAGTTTGATAAACTACTTGGAATATGGTCCAGTTAAAGGTGATAAAGAGGTTTCAGGTTCAAAGGAGATCGAACAAGACGATCCGTATGCTAGTGATGTGTTTCAAAGTTATTTTACATAGTTAAGTGAAGAAGTTTAGCAGCGTATTTATTTTAGGAATACTAGTTTCTACTTGTTTTGGTTCTGTGATCTGATTTACTCGTGCAGGTTTATCGTTGAAATGAAGATACTGTTGATTCTGATGCGAATGTTGATTTCCATTGTTTATCAATAAAGTTATTTTGAATAAAATAAAATTATTTATTATAAAATAAAATGAATCAAAGTTCAAATCAACATTAAAATGTGGACAGGCAGAAAGCATTTACTTAGCTGAGATCCGCGACAAGCAAACAAAAACAGAAAAATAATAATGTGTGTTTTCTACTGGAAGGAGTGGATTTACGGGGAACTCAAATTAAATCTTCCCGAAAAAACGGTCGTCAGAAATTCTCCCCTTCCAACCACTATCCACAATTTGATTGCGGATCTTAGCTGAGTAAAAGTTCTGACTGTCCACATAGTAATGGATTTCCGCAAAGTAACGCTTGAAGACTCCATTAATCATCAAAATTAAAAGATATATTAGATCTTTTGTATAAAAGATATTTTTTTTATTTAAAGTCCAGTCATTACGTCGGAAAATACGGATTAGAAATGCATGTGAACCGAGAAGGTTAAATTTTGGATATTAAGATGAGGGTCTAAAGCCTTAAGTTGTCGACCCAGATTTATCACAATAACTCGGTTCTTCGTTGAAATACGAAAATTTTGATAAAATAATTTTCTGTTGCTTTTTTTACAATCTATATATATTCACGCGTATGCCCCGCAGGGGTTGGCAGAGACCACAGAGCTCCATCCGCTGCCATTCATCGCAGCGAAACAGCTCGTCATTGGTCGCTTTTTACAATCTATAATTAACATTTTTCACCTATTCGTCCATCGTGAATGAGATAAAGATCGAAAAAGCTAAAAATTTCGTTAGAGAAGAATTCTACTTTTTCTCTTCTTATGACAAATATCGAAAAAATCTTGTAGAGCGTATTCAGAACTACTATTCAGTAGTTTTATTTTTTTATTTATTAACAAAAACTACGACCTCTAACCGTCTCGGTTTCACATGCATTCCCAAATGTATGTAATGACTGGACTGTTAATAAATTGTTCTGATCTCTATCCACTACGATCTCGGCATACTCTCCTTGAATCCTCAACACTCTTCACTCTCCTTATGCAAGCTATGGCTTATGCAACATATGGGCATATTGGTCAGGGTATGTTTTCCTTAGTCTTCCCCTACCGACCCCTCCATCCACATTCTCAACGTGAATTTCTTTTGCTAGTCGTCTTTCATCCATCCTCTCTATCTACCCAAACTATCTAAGCTATCCTTTCTCAACTTTTGTCACGACACCTTATTTTAATCAACATCGCTCTCTTATAACTTTATTTCTTATTATTATGTGTTATTATATCTTCATTTATTATTATTATATTTTATTATATCTTCATTTCTTCAAAAAAAGGTTTTTATGGTATAGAAGGGCAAATGAGCAAATCTGATGGAAAGCAATCAACGCTGCCCACAGATATTTATAACACCATATAGGCATTGCAGAAGCGATGCCTTTGAGTCACGTTTAGGCTTATTTTTCAACCGTTCCTATGCAGCAGCACGAAAATACTGGCGAAGGTAACTTGTTCCACAGACTGGTATTGCGGTAAAATAATAAATATTAGCTCCAATTTCGTTAAAGGTGAATGAATGATGCCAGAGGAATTTTATTCTCAGTAAATGTCTAGAATAAATCTAGATAGCGACCTTCGACGGCATTATCGCGTCCCTTCACAGGGAACGGCGGCCGGTGCAATATTTGACTTGTGGTCTAAGTCATAAGCGGTGCTGATACGGAATAAAAGTGAGATTAGTCGTTCTATGTTCTATTGTTTAATGTGTAAGAGCTGAGAATGCTTCTTAGCAAACATAGTGAGGTCTATGCCCAGCAGTGGATTGACGTGGGGCGATAATAATCACAATGATTTTGCTAGAAAGTAAATATACTACTGTAAATTTGATTTATCGTGTCCTTTGAAGTAATATATGTACATATTATTTTAATGAAAAATATGTTGTGATTTTTCTAAAACTGAGAAGGTCTCAAAGAGGAATTGCAAGAAGCAGAAGACATTAGATCTAAAACAAAGGTCGAAAGATATACAAAGGACCTCAAAGGAGCAGAAGTCATTAGATCCTAAACAAAGTTGGAAGATATACTAAAGAAAATAAGACAGTTGAAATGGCGATGGACAGGATATGTGACAAGGGACAGTAGGATAAAATGGACGAAAATTATATCGTGATGGTGAAAGAAAGAGTGCCTCTCTTTCTTAACAGGTTAAGAGATGGACTGACATTAAGATTATAGGCTTGTTTTTTGTCGTTATTTTATTATAAGTATTCTTTCTCTAATTTATTATAAGTATTTTTTCTCTAATTTATTATAAGTATTCTTTCTCTAATTTATTGTAAGTATTCTATATTTATTATAAGTATTCTACTCGCTTTCGCTTATGAATTGCGCCAGCCCGCAGACTAATTACAGCACACGGGCTGTGTCGCAACCGAGCCGACTCGTTCCGCTCCGCCGCTGACTCTGCAGCTTTCCGCTTGTTGCAGTCCACACCACGCGCTAAGGTCCAGCGATTATGTCTACCCCGTGTTTCTTATTTAAAATAATATATTTTGTCTGCAGTATATTGGCATATTATTGCATAATAATGGCATATTATTTGTCTGCAGCATGAATGGGCCGGCTCGCCCGGGGAAGTGCCACACTCCCGCAGAAAACCGTCCGAGTGGTAGCTTACCTACCGCGCTTAGTACTGTGAGCGGCCGATTTCCGGAGGCCTAACACCCTCCCCCTCCTTCTACCCCTCCCCCTCCCATTCCCATAATGACACTTTCCTTAAAGGTCGGCAACACTGTCTATTACACTGCGGAGGTTTAGGGCGGCGTTGATTGCTTTCCATCAGGTGACGTGCCTGCTCGTCTGCGTTCCTATCCCATAAAAAAATAAATAATAGCTCTGTCGACATGACTCGGACTTCTTTTCAGTATTGATGTTGACCATTTTCCTGGTACAAGCATTATAAGCTTTAATGGAATGGTTAAGTAGACTTCCTAGCAAGTCTTTTCTTATAAAAAATGTCACTCGAAATCAGTAAATAACCTCAAAAAGATCTCTTATAAAACTTATAAGAGATCGCTTTGAAGGTAACGTTCCTTATAATTTGTCAAGGTAGCATTTGCTACGTGACTTGTAAGCCCGTAACGAATTCGGTCACTTTTAAAATTATTACAAAATTATAATAAATGGCGTGTTAGATCGACAATGTAGGTGAAAATCTTTTACTTTTATCCGTGCATTATTTTACAAAAAGAAATAGAAAAAACTTTATTCATGACACCTTTTTTTTTGGCATCAGCTAAAATTGTTAAAATTTTTTTTTATATATTCACGCCTATTCCCCGCAGGGGTTGGCAGATACCACAGAGCTCCATCCGCTACCATTCATCGCAGCGGAATGGCTCGTCATTTGTCACTTTTCGCCCTCGTGAGAATAAGGATGTGACGGGTGGCGAACCACGTCGCCGTTATTTTCGACAAATTAGGTATATTAAATTCGTCTTAGTGAATCCCACGAGCCGCAAGGGAGGATGGAGGTCAGCCCCAGCAGAGCCCTGCATGCTGAGGTAAGGCACCATAGTACCCGGGGAGCCCGATCCCGGGACGATCGGCACGCTTGCGACTAAGCTCGCCCCTAGCCACGCATCCATTGACACGGCATACCGGAGAGGAAGGGAAAGGATAGAGAAGAAAGGAAGGGGCAGAAAAGGAAATGCGGATTGGGGGATTACCAGACTCGGAATAAACATTTATAAATCCGTATAAATATTTATTCCGATGCGGGAATCGAACCCACGACCATTGGTTCCGTGGCGGAGGGCCCTGCCACAGAGCCAATCGGTCGTCCGTTAAAAAAAGGTATTATTTGTCGTATTTTTTATCTTTGTTAGATGTATTATGCCAGGCATAAACAAGACATCTTTTTTTTATCTAGATTAACAAAATTTACACTCATTAAATATCTTATAATGTTACACTGAACATTTGTGTTATGTTTACATTTAAATTTAAGCCTATTATTTTTACATATTAATAATAGACTTAAATTTAAATGTAAACCCGTAATTACCATGTACTTTTGCAGTTCAAAATTAATATTATAATATAAAAATAAACAAAACAAAAAGACTAGACTACATTTAACTAATAGAATAGAATATAAAATACTTTGTTTATGACACTTTTTTTAATGAGATAGGAGGGCAAACGAGCAAGCGTGTCGCCCGATGGAAAGCAATCAACGCAGCCCATGGACAACCGCGACACCGCACGAGTCACGGAAGCGTTGCCGGCCTTTTAGGTGTGTATAGGCTTGTTTTTTGAAGGTTCCAATGTCGAAACGGTTCGGAAAGACCGCCGAGGGTAGCTGGTTCCATAGAGTGGTGGGGCGTGGAAAGAAGTTTCGAGAGAAACGCAACGTATTGGATCGCCACTTATCCAGATGGTGGGGATGAAATTGTTTTTACAATAGCTAAAATTAAAACTTTAATAATATTACAACATACAAATAAACAAAACAAAAGGAAAATCATTTTAATCTAAAAAGTGTCATAAAATGGTTCTTGCTCAGCATATGCCGGGCGTTCTGTTGGAGCACCTGGCGCTGGGTTTCAACAAGAACCAACGCGGTCAAATAGCGGGCTACAGTAACGACATTGTATTCGATGTGACCAAAGTAATGAGATTTGAAATAAATTTTAGCAAAGACCGTATGTGTATTTGCATTGGGATTTTTTCACAGCTGATATATATCTCACTATTGGGCACGAGTCTTGATGCTGGTGAATGAAGAGTAATATGCTTAGTGTGGACGCTACTTCGCTTTTCCACGGCAGATTTGCGGGACACGCTGACTTGGAATAAATAATAACAAAAAGATTGTGTTTTTTTTTAATGGGATACGAAGGCAAACGAGCAGGCGTGTCACCTGATGGAAAGCAACCATTTGTTATGATAATAATGCGGTTACGGAAGTGGGTGGAAGGGTTGCTAGGGGTACACCAAAGAGAACATACATTACCATGACTAAACTGCCGAAATTCTTAAGTAAGGCCGGGTCAAAAGTATAGTCAACCGGCGAGCTTGTATGAAGAGAATGATGAGTATAAAAAATGTGGAGGACCACAGATCTCCATTGTAGGAGATGGAGATCTGTGGTCTCTGTCTACCTCTTCAGGAAACAGGCGTGACATGCATGAAGCGTACAGCAGAGGTAAAATGGGATTCTTTACTATTACGCCGCATACGAATACTTTGTCAAGAATGACATATTATTTGTCTGTACCATGAATGGGCCGGTTCGCCAGAGGATGTATCACACTCCCGCAGAAAACCGGCGTCTGAGTGGTAGCTTAGCTGCCGCGCTTCGTACGGTGAGCGGCCTGAGTTCCCAACACCCTCCTCCCTACTTCACTCCCATCCCCCTACCCCCTCCCCTACCCCCCTCCCACTTTCCTGCCCCCTCCTACTCCCACTCCCATAATCTCACTTACCTTAAAGGTCGGTAACGCTTCCGCACTGCCTATGGCGCTGCGGTTGTCTATGGGCGGCGTTGATTGTTTTCCATCAAGTGACACGCCTGCTCGTTTGCCTTAGTATCCCATAAAAAAAAAGTTTTGTAGCGTAATTTTATATTCAAACAATTTGTAGTAATTTTTTTACACAGTTCGAAACCATTCGTGGTAAATAGTATTGTAATTACAACAACATAAGGCCTTGATCTGGTTGTAGGTGCGTTCGGCTCGTGGCGATGGCACGGCGCCTTTAAGGCCGCACGCTAGAGCAGCGCGTAGCGATACGCTAGTTCGCAATTGGAGCGTCAAATCATTGCCAAATAGTTTATGAAGATGAAATGATTACTTATCGAAGAAACTGTCGAAAACTTTCGAAAATGGTAGAGCCACGCTGCAGACGAATACTTTGTCAAGAATGGCATATTATTTGTCCGTCAACATCAATGGGCTGGCTCGCCCGAGGATGTATCATACTCTCGTAAAAAATCGGCGTCTGAGTGGTAGCTCAGCTACCGCGCTTCGTACGGTGAGTAGTTGAGTTCGGGAAGCCCAATGGGCGCGTTGATTGCTTTCCATACGGCGACATGCCTGCTCGTTTGCTTTCCTATCAAATAAAAAGATACAACATACAGAAATGTAATTAAATTTTTGAACTTTTCCCGCCAACTTACATCAGTGACGTTGTGTTTTTATTTCATTTTCATAATCTTATGCTATTATCAGTTATATTGATTAATTGTGGTGGCGTATTATACAATATAGTTCGATTAAGGCGTATAATATCAACTTTTTAATTTGACTGAAAATTTCTATAGAAGTTTTGTTAGAATAGCCACCATTTTATAACGACGTAACGTGATAAACTAACTAGTTACATTTCAAGATATTGGATATCTTTGTACTTTACTTGTCACTGGCATAATAGTTGAAACTAATTGCCATAAAAGGAAAAAGAAAATTATTTTTTTTTACCAAATAACGGCAGTTACTAAAATTGACACCTATCTCAATAGTGTAACTACCGTTAACAAATTGAAACACACACAATACAATTTTTCAAATGTATGTCTATGATAGATGTTATGCCTCTTTTTTTTTAATAGTATAGTGGGCAAACGAGTATACGGGTCAGCTGGTGGTGAGTGATAAACGACGCCGAAAAACATTGCTACTTAGGTACGGTGCCGGCCTTTTTTGCAGTCATAAAATAAATATAATAAAATAAAAAAGCTTTTTATTTCACACATATTACAATTATCTACAAAAAATTAAATATAACACTAATGTTTTATTTTGGTTGCACACACCCCTTTTAGGTAAAGGCCTCCTCGAGGGATTTCCATTTTTCTCAATTTTTTTTTCTATTTCCAGCCAGTTTGTTCCTGCGATCTTTTTTATATCGTCCCTACACCTTTTGTCATATTTACTTATAATAGACTCTAAAAAAAATTGCCAGAATATCCTCATTGCTTGTATTTTATGTTGCGTGGTTCAATTTCCGCTATTCGCTACTCAACAAAAGCGCAGCCTTACATTTGTGCTATACTTAAATTCGCGTGTAAACAAAAAAATTCAATTTACTTAATTATAAATAATGTTTTGTTAAAACGAACAAAACTTAATATGATTTTTATAAAAGAAGACTAACAATGTTTTTAATACTACTAGAATTCTGGTTGATCATTCCAACTTATAATCCGTATTGAAATCGCTCGCAGCTCTTTCAACAAGATGCAATGAGTACCTACTTTGTAATCGCAACTTCAAATTTTCCTTGCGCATTAAAATGCTCCACTGTTACATCTGGGCCAGATGTTCTTCTATTTTTTTTCTATGGGATAGGAGGGCAAACGAGCAAGCGTGCCGCCTGATGGAAATCAATCAACGAAGCCCGTAGACAACCGCGATACCGCGGGAGTCACGGAAGCGTTGCTGGCCTTATAGGTATGTGTAGGCTTATTTTTTAAAGGTGCCAATGTCGTATCAGTTCGGAGAGACCGTCGAAGGTAGCTGGTTCCACAGGGTGGTGGTGCGTGGAAAGAAGTTTCGAGAGAAGCGCACCGTAGTAGATCGCCACTTATCCAGATGGTGGCGATGAAACATTTTTTTACGGTGAGTAATGCGGTTGTGGAATTTGGCGGCGGCGACGTAATAGCAGAGTGTGGACCGGGATAGCGAGTCCTCCAGAACTGCTGCACCTCAAGAAGGAGGAGGAGAGTTGTGCTACATTGGCTGCTAACCTTCGCAAGTCGGAGAGACACACTTAGAAGATACAAAGAATGTAACAAAAAAGGCTTTTACCGCCATTATTAATAATTCACTTTGTGTTTTTATTTCATTTTCATAAGCTTATGTTATTATCGGTTATATTGTTTAAATGTAAAAATTCAGATTTGACTGGACTCAACCCGAAACGTTCGGGTTCGATGTTACGTATTAAAACCACTGGGCCAGGAGGTGGTTTGTTTAATAATATCTTTATAAAATGTCATTTTATACACGTAAGACCCACTTCAACATTACAACATTTTCTTAAGTAAGAACTTTGTTTTATCGTGTTGTATGCACAGCAAAAAAAGTTTCCTAATAAAAGTTTGTGACACGCACGTCTATGAAATATGTAGTCATTGACATTTTAATAAAAAAAAAAACTGCAAATTTCTCATTGCTAACGATGTCATATTGTGGTGTGACAACATTGAAATATTAATTGACGGTGACAAGTTTAAAAAGGTTTTATTTTTTTTTTTCTTCGACGCTAACGTGTTATAACTATTATGCCAAATTTTTTTAAATGTACTAGCCAGCTTTTTACTTTACATCTTAATAAAATGGTCACAACACAATTTATTCAACTAAATTGTACAATACGCCACGAAATTTAAACAATATAACTGATAATAACATAATATTATGAATATGAAATGAAAACACAAAGTGAATAATTAAAAATGGCGGTAAAAGTCTTTTTTGTTATATTGTTTGCATCTCTGCTTTTTTTAACAAAACCATTAATAGTTTTTAAAAGAGGTTAAAAAATATTTGAAATGAAAATTCGTATTTTGTTTTATTCGACGATATGCTATGCTAGTAGTAGTATTTTGAAATATATAGTAGTTGTGTTGAGAAATTTTGTTATGAACCTTTCGAAGTAACTTGAATGATGTGCCCGTAGTCACCTAACAGGGCAAGTGGGTTGGCGACGCGGAGCCAGACATTTCGCACCGGTAACTAAAAATTCGCCGCAGAACCAGAGTCACCGACATAGCTCTTCAAATTCGCAGACCGAAGTGGCAATGGGCTGGATACCTTTGTCGGAGAACCGAGAATCGTTAGAGTAGACCAGTGCTGGAGTGGAGACCGCGACTCGGTAAACGTAGTTTGGGACTGCTAGATGGTGAGACGATCTGCGCAAGGCGGCTGGCAGAAACTGGATGCATGTAGCCGAAGATCAGGCAAGGTGGCGTGCCTTGAATGAGACCTATATCCAGCATAGACTCCTGCGGGCTGATATTATTGATGCACAAAATAGAAAACCTTAAGAATTATTGGTACGGACTATAAACAGCTTTTAATTTATTATAATAATTAAAAAACAAAATTTTGTGCATTTCCTTCCGGAAAGTTCGGTTCTATATTTAACAAAAAAAATATACGCTCTAATAGTTGTTTTCGTGCGGCCTTCACTGCGCGAATACCACAATGAACAACAAACAAATAAATGCATATACCAGTGGAGTTCGCCGATCTCGATTTATGTTTTGTTCTAGATCATTCTATATACTACTTACTATAGCAGTCGACTGTGTTTTTTTTTGCTTTTTTATACTACTTAGAGGCTATTAGCTATTATTAATAGATAAGAGTATAATTTTTAATTAAGAATAGATTTGTAATATATCACATAACAAATATATACATACATATCGTCACGCTTGTCTCCTATAGGGGTAGACAGAGACCACAGATCTTCATTTTCTATGATCTCGGCAAACTTAACTTGCTTCCTCCACACTCATTACTCTCCTCATGCAAGCCCGCTGGTTAAGGATACTCTTGACCTGACCTTTCTTAAAAACTTCAGCAATTTGGTCAAGGTATGTTTTCCGTGGTCATCCCCTACCGACCCTTTCATCCACATTCGCAACGTAAATTTCTTTTGCCAGTCGTCTTTCATCCATCCTCTCTATATGCCCAAACCATCTAAGCATCCCTTTCTCAACTTTTGTCACGACACCTTATTTTACTCGTACATCTTCGTTTCTTATTCTATCATTCAAAGTTATACCACACATATTTCTTAATACATTTAATAAAAAGAAATAAGTAAATCTACATCTAAAACACGAGAAAAGAAGGTCTAGGAACCTAAACGCACATACAGAGAGAAATATGCGGAAACATACTAAAACACAAACATTAAAATAGTCTATATATTATATAATCTGTGCTATGCTTTTTTGGCTAAAATGTTATGATTATACTTATTTGTGAACTTTAAGTCAATAAGAAGGCTGTTGGTTGCCGAATAAATAAATATTATTATGAGACTCCCATTAGTGTTACCGGGCCAGAAATAGACGTTAATCCACCACACTTATCCAAGGCGGATTGGCGGGGCATCCAAAAATATACGTATACTATATATTTATCTCGATATAATATATTTATCCGTATGTGGAAATTAAACGGGCGAGCATTGATTAAAAGAGTGTGAACTTCACTATTGATCTAATTAGGTCGTCATTTTTAATCTGTATTTTAAAAAAAATTAGATAAAAAACGCTGTTTCTATGGCAGATTAATTTTTTTCAAATTTAGTTGTAGCAAAATTGAATGTGAAAAGATACCATAATATGATAAAAAACTTTAACTGTGTATTGTACGACACATACTGTGCTATTATAAAATAAGTTAATACTTAACTATGCGTACAAACTTACAAACTGAGTCATTTTAAATTATATTACGCCGGCTAGTACGCCCCGCCATAGAACGCTCTCGGCACGAATTCCCGCTCAAATTTGACATTTCACTGCGTTTTCGCGCCTTAGCTGCCAGTGACGCGTTTTGATATTTTAATGCAGTGTTAAAAATTAATACGTAAATCAGTAATTGTGTTTATTTTTATGTTGTGATAGAGATTTATGAAAGTGAAATACTGTTTATTGAAAATTGTTTAAGTGTTTTAATCAGTTTTAGGTTTGTATACCGATTATTTATTATCTGTATTCTATTCTTTATTTATTTATATTTCCTGCACAGATTCTGGTACAAAGCTAAACCTAGGACTTATCCCGCCGACTTACATCAGTGACGTTGTGTCTATTTTATTTTCATAATATTTTATTAGTATCAACTATATTATTTAATTGTGGTGGCGTATTATACAATATAGTTCGATTACGGTGTATAAGTGAAGTGATATGAAATAAATGCGTGTATCGTGACTTTTAAAGTTGACTGAAAAGGTCCACAGCAGGTTTTGGTGGAATAGCCAACATTTTATAAAAACGTGACGTGATAAGCTGACTAGTTACATTTAAATATAATTGATGTTATCATATTTTACTACATTTTTTTTTAAAAATCTTAGACCAAAAATCAAAACACTTAAGATTTCTAAAAAAATTGTATCTGTTCACTAAAAAATAATCAGTTTGGCTTTTCCCGCCAACTTACATCAGTGACGTTGTGTTTTTATTTCATATTCATAATCTTATATTATTGTCAGTTATATTGTTTATATGTAGTGGTGTATAATACAATATAGTTCAATTTGAATCCACCGTATGAATTTATTGATTTTTGAAATTTATATTGGATTCATATTATTTTAAATTAAACATTGTAAAATTATTATTAATAACTTATTTTGTGAACAAAAACTGTTTTTAAAAATAGAAGTTTCAATACATTGATATTAAATCATAAATAACTTGAGTTAATTAAAAACTGCTTATGTATCCATAACTATAAGATATATTTTACGTGTTAACGTTACGTATTTTGCTTAGTGACAAAGTATAGTACAGAGCTTTCCAATTTGTTCCTGTGAGTGAAATATGATATATTTATTTAAGAAAATCCGTCTGCCAACTGTGAGGATTAAGAAAATATCATTCATTTGTAAGCGATTGATGATTTAATAAGAAATAAACTAGATTAGTAATTGTCTTAAATAATGATATCTTAGATTCAGTATCAAGTATATTATATGCACTCTGACAAAAAAAAATGCGATATATTTACTTAAGAAATAAAAACCTCAAGAAAACGTTTTGAAATTGTACAATATACTCGACGCATTTCATAAGAAAACAATGAATTAGGTACCACAGACTATCGGATACGCAATGCAACCCTGATGGTCTAAACATTGCCCAGAATGTCAGGGTCAGTTTGAGAGAACCAGCACATTGCTCCGACGTTATGAAATGTTCACGAGATCTCTTTGATGTCGACACTATACAAATAATCGATAATAAGCATGCGTGGTGTTGTCGGCAAACAAAAAAAAAGTATTCAATTTACGCGCCAACAGATATGCTGTCAAGGTTTTTAAGGCACAGATAATAAAATTAAAAGTATAAAACTGGCCTGCTGCATTCACTTGATTTAATTAGTTGTTTACCATTAAAACGCAAGTATTTAAAATATTCATATGTAGGCTTGCTTTTTTGAAGGTTCCAATGACGTTTCGGTCCGAAATCACCGCTATATATATATATATATATATATATATATATATATATATATATATATATATATATATATATATATATATATATATACTCTTGCCCTAGCCTTCTTTAAAAACTTCAGCACCTTGTTCAAGGTATGTTTTTCGTGGTCTTCCCCTACCGACCCATCCTTCCACATTCATCCTCTCTATGTGCCCAAACGAACTATTCCTTTCTCAACTTTTGTCACGACACTTTCTTTTACTTCTTGGTCTCTGCCTACCCCTACGGGAGACAGGCGTGACGATATATTTCAGATATATCATCACGCCAGATACAATTCAGATGGAATGTCTTCAAGGCAAAGATGTACGCAAATAGCAGTCAAAGATCTGAAATATTATATAATCTTTATGATCAAAAATTTGAATTTCGACCGGAATTATGTTCGGACCGGAATTATTTTATTATAAATACTATGTTTCAATTTTTTCTCTCTACATTTTTGATAATTGTGTACTGACATTGAATTAATAACTAACGGGAAAAACCTAGTTTTCCACAACACAGAGAGTCCTAGTGTAAAATAAAGGTTATTATTAATTTGATTGCAAAAGATGGCTTAAAAGTCAAATTCTCTAGACATATCTATAATAATATATATCTTTATGAAAGTAGACATAAAATGTTTACATATATTACACGACACTAGATCCCACATTAGGATTCCCGGTGTTGTAGGAAACTAGGTTTTCCATTCGTAAATAATACATAAGTGTTATAACATAAATATCAAAACGGTAGACAAAGAAAAAAAATTAGATTAAACACTATTGATAATAAAATATGGAGTAACATAATAATTTATTAAAACTGTGATCTGTATGTGTGTGTCAGTATTCTATGGTATGTTTTAATTTATCGTATAGAAAAGCAGCCTCTCCGTTATATATGAATCAAATATTTGTCTATTATATAAATAAATATGTGATAGAATGTTTATAATAATACTTGTATGGTTGAATATGTCACCAGATCGTGTGAAAAAGAATGTATGTCACATTGCATAAAGTCACATGTTACCCATCCATCTACCTATGAATCTCCGTCCATATTTGCGTCAGTCTATTAAATATGCCGCCGTGACACATGCTGCCCTATCATAGAGGTTTAGGTCGAGGGAAGCAAGTTTTTTTAAACGATTTTCCAGTTAGTTATTGTATTATTAAGATGATTCATTCAGATGAAGTCAGGCTTTACTTTGTGGACATCCAATGTGAGTACCCTCAAACGGCGGGCTTGCATGAGGAGAATAATGAGTGTGGAGGAAGCAAAGGAAGTATGCCGAGATCGTAGCAGATGGAGATCTGTGGTCTCTGCCTACCCCTACGGGAGACAAGCGTGACGATATGTATGTATGTATGTATGTAAATCCATTACTATGTGGACAGTCAGAACTTTTATTTACCTAAGATTTGCGACAAGCAAACAACAACTGAAAAAATCACTTAATGGTTGTCTTCCTTAGAGTCTACCATGCCTCGTGTTGAAGCGAAACATTTGTCGTGTGCAAGGTGGAAAAGTGGTGCTGTATGTTTGGTGTTGTTCATAGTGGTTGGGAGGTGGAGAGTTGTTGACGGTCGTATTTTTGGATAAGATTTAGCTTGAGTTCCCCGTAAATCCACTTCTTCCAGTAGAAAACACACATTATTATTTTTCTGTCGTTGTTTGCTTGTCACGGAACTCAGCTAAGTAAAAGTTTTGACAGTCCACATATTGTTTTTTTGTTTACACTTCTATAGTTTAGTGCCATTTTTAATGGAAAAGTAGACAAACGAGTAGGAGTGTCACCTGATGGAAAGCGATCAACGCCGCCCATAGACAATCGCAGTGGCATAGACAATCACTAGCCGGCCTTTGAGAAAAGTGTAGGCCATACATGAGTAGAGATAACCAATCTATAAATACTGTCATAAAATATATGGACAGTCAAAAGTTTTACTTAGCTAAGATCCGCGACAAGCAAAACAATAACAGAAAATTAATAATGTGTGTTTTTCCGTTGGGTTTAGTGGATTTATTTGGAACTTAAACCTTAAAACTTACCGAAAATCGGCCATCAACTCTCCACTCACCAACCACTATACACAACACCAAACACACATTATCACTTTTCCATCTTGTAAACGACACGTGTTTCGCCCCAACACGAGGCATCTTCAGGTATAGTAGACTCTACGGAAGACAACCGAAAAGTCTAGCTAAGCTAAGTAAAACTTTTGACTGTCCATATAGTGATGGATTTCCGCAAAGTAACGCCTGACTCCATTAATAAACTGTCATAAAAGCTGGTAATTCACTTCTCACAAATTGAGGGGTGTCGCCCCTTGTCCCCATGCTTGGCTAGTAATCGAGGATCATAGTCACATGATGTGATCATGTCAACTTATAAACTAAACACTTCACTTTCGCTTTAAAAGATATTATTTAACCGCAAACTGGTGATAAAAGACCGTTTTATCAGAAGACCACAATAAA
The DNA here is from genome assembly GCA_031353405.1 of Baronia brevicornis. Lineage (NCBI taxonomy): Eukaryota > Metazoa > Arthropoda > Insecta > Lepidoptera > Papilionidae > Baronia > Baronia brevicornis. The sequence goes on along the minus strand of JASFAT010000543.1, from coordinate 31,731 downwards.
TAAATAATGACAGTAAAAGACACTTATTGTTAGAGCATTTTTCTTACCGTTAGACAATCTGTGTACAAGAAAAAGTGAACCAGTCAGAAATTACAACAATACATTGAGAACATACGCGGCGAAATTGCGTTTAGAATAGAATAGAATAAACTTTATTTATGACACTTTTTTAAACAAAACGCGATAAATAAAACGCTAAATAAACAAAACGCGATAAACGAAAGGAAAACGAAACGAAAAGAAAATAATTTTAATCTAACAAGTGTCAAAAAATGTTTCTTGCTTAGTATATGCCAGGCGTTTTATTGGAGCTGGAGGATATATTTACTGTATTTATTCCATTTTCTAAGCAAAGAAGTGAGTGCTTTTCTTACTAGTGTGTCCTACCTACTATACTCTCTTGCGGCACGGTAACATGCCAGTTTTGCCAGTCTTCTTCCATCCATCCTCAATATGTGCCCAAACCATCTAAGCATCCACGACTTCTCTTTCTCAACTTTTGTCACGACACCTTCTTTTACTCCACATCGCTCTCTTATATAAATAAATATAAGTAAATAAATATTATTTATAATAAATGAATAAAGAAATAATATAAAAAGATTTTTACCCTAATAACTCCTCGTTTGCTTATCCATTAAGAGCAATTGAAAATTTATTTTGATCGAATCTCCTTTTAAGATTGCCTCTCCGACTTCCGAAGGTTGGCAACCAATTCAGCACAACTCTCCTCCTCCTTCGCGAAGTGCAGCTGTTCCGGAGCACTCGCTATCCCGGTGCACTCCCTAATATTACATAGCCAAGACTTTCTTTTGTGATCGATTGATGAGTACCAAATACCGAACCGTATGTTCTGTTGCTTGATCAAACGGAACGTCTTTATGCAATCATTCTGGTGGTCGCAGGCCGTCGGATTAATTGTTTCATTGTGGTATTAACCGCAGAAGTAAACGAGATCTGTGCGGTTCCCAGGATAGAACAGGGCTAGAACATTTATTTACGTGTTCCATTTATAGTTTTGACTGAGATTTCAAAATCCAACATAAAAGTACATGTATATATGTATGGTATCTTTATTTATGTATACTTATATATCAACGCAAAAAAGCGAATACATAATAAACTTGAAAATAAAAACCAAAAAAAAAATATTTTAAGATTTTTGAATAAAATTATATTCACATCATTAAACAAATTGTAGATTCAAAATGCAAAAATATAAATAGAAAATTCGGGAATAATGGTCACACCTTTTAAATGTGGTAGAGCCACGTTGCAGACGAATACTTTGTCAAGAATGGCATATTATATGTGTGTAGCATGAATGGGTCTGCTCGCCTGGGGAAGTACCACACTCCCGCAAAAAAAACCGGCTTCTGAGTGGTAGCTTACCTGTCTACTTATTACCTACTTATTATTATAACCATAATGTCTAATTATGGTGACAAATTCTACAATACAGTTCGATTAAGGTGTATACGTGAAGTGACATGAAATAAATGCGTTGTGTGACTTTTTAAGTTGACTTAAGAGTCCACATAAGTTTTTTGGTAGAATGGCCACCATTTTATCAAGACGTAACGCGACAAGCTGACCTGTTACATTTCAAGAGATTTGATATTATTATATTTTACTTGACACTGGCGTAATAGTTATAACTAATTGCCATCAAAGATAAAAAAAGTTCACGCCTCGATTCATAATCACCATTTAGTGGATAATCAAGATTTATTTAAAACAATTTCAACACGGAAGTAGCTACAAATTGTTCAATCAGTGATCTAAACCGGAAGTTCTTGATCCGCCATTTTCTAAAATTATACCGGATGACGATTAATAACTGCAGACTGCGTCAATTGATTATTGGACGACGTTTTGTTGACCGCAAATCTATTTGAATTTTATGTAATTCGTTTCAAAAGGAAATGTATTCTCGTATTTAATTAAAAAGAACTGCGTGTAATTATTTTTCTTCGTCCCTCACTTATATTAGTATGTCAACAATACTCTAGGAATTATTAAAAAAAACAGTTTACACATATATACATACATACATATTGTCACGCCTGTCTTCCGTAGGGGTAGGCAGAGACCACAGATCTCCATCTGCTACGATCTCGGCATACTTACCTTGCTTCCTTCACATTCATTATTCTCCTCATGCAAGCTCGCCGGTTAAGGGTATTCTTGACCTGGCCTTCCTTAAAAACTTCAGCAATTTGGTCAAGGTATGTTTTCCGTGGTCTTCCCTTCCATCCACATTTGCAACGTAAATTTCTTTTGCCAGTCGTCTTTCATCCAAAAAATAGATTCAGTCTTAAATCAAAAAATAAATCATATGTTAAAGAAGCAGTAGCAAACAGATTGACAGGTCTCAGTTATCTCAAAACTGAGACTCAGCTACGACCAGAAATGACCAGAACTGTAAATTGTTACTTTTTAAAATATATATTAAATAACAATTGAATGCACATTAAGAAAATATACATTTATACCGTGTACAAGGTAGCTTGATCTTTTTGACAGATGTATTTTTTTCTGATCGACATAATTTTACAATGAAGAACATATTATTCTCTTAAGACTTTTTATTGCTTCAAAGTAAAATTTAAATAGGAACACTGAAAATAATAGACGCTTGTACAATGTTACATCGGTCGGACGGATGGGACACGAATAACAGGCAGTATACAGTATAGACCGATGTAACATTGTACAAGCGTCTATTATTTTCAGTGTTCCTATTTCAATTTTACTTTGAAGGAATAAAAAGTCTTAAAATATAACGCTATAACGCGATAACGCTTGAATCTTTAGGGACTTTTGTGTTATATGTATTTTTTAATATTTTTACAATTTTTAAAATCATTAAATTAAGAAAATAATATGTTCGTCATTACAAAGTTATGTCGATCAAAAAAATTTACATCTGTCAAAAAGATCAAGCTAACTTGTACAGGATAAAAACATACACACATACATACATGATATTTTACATGGATAGGTGCAATGACAGTTGAATCGACGTGCCACATGGCGAAAATCTCATGCACGAGGTCTCGTATTTTATTTGTATATTTTTTCCCGCTTTAATTAGATATAATAATAATTATATTTATTATTATTAATTAGATGTTAATAAAACAACCAGATCAACTGCCAGTTGAAGTGTTTCTACACACCATTTTGTCCACGGAACACCAACATATTTTTATTATATGCTTTGACATTTAACTTCAAAGCTTCTCATGGCGTATTGTTACAAAATCTACAATTAGTAAAGTCAGAAGGCATTGTTTTAACGTTTCATCTAATTTATTATCTAGTTAAAACTGGGGCGCACACAATTATGGTGTTACACACAATCGTAACATAATTATTAATTTGATAATCTTCAAGTTTCTCATCATATTGTGTATTTAATTGTCTTGGGAACGGAGGCCATAATATGACCCAGAGACAATAATATGATTCAAAGGAGTTTTGTTACAATGCGGTTGTGATCTCCTAACACCAAGTGGCTCGCATGTTCCTCATTCAAAAGTTCCATTTTCTCCTTCCAATATTCACATTTTAATCAAAGGCAATGCATTTGAAATAAAATAGAAATAGAATTAGAAAAAACTTTATTCATAACATCATATTTTTTACAATAGCTAAAATTAAAACCCTAATAATATTATAATATCTCTATGGTTTTACATACTTATCTTAATTTTTGTTTCTTCTTGTAGTGTTTGTCTACCTAATTATATATATGAATGAAATTATAAATCCCTCATATTGTTATCGATAAATATTAATTGTAATTGTTGTGTATAGTTGTAACTGGACTTCAGATTTACCTTAAATTCTTTTGCATGTTTGTTATCTTTTATTTTATTTAATCTGTAGTAGAGTAGTAACTGTACCTTTTGTAATAAAATAAAATAAAAATAAAAATAATATACAAATAAACAATACGTAAAGAAAATAATTTTAATCTAACAAGTGTCATAAAATGGTTCTTGCTCAGCATATGCCGGGCGTTCTATTGGAGCACCTGGCGCTGGTTTTCAGCAAAAACCAACGTGGTCAGATCGCGGACTACAGTCACGATATTGATACGGACACACAAATACATACATATATGTATGCGCGTGTGTGAACGTATAGATATATATATCTCATACTTATACATATACGTCAAGCCGAAACGGGGTGACAGAATTAATTGTAACCATCATGAGAAAAATCAGAAAAAAAATCTATCCCATGCAGTTTGAAAATTATGGGCATTTGAGAAAAACCTAGAAATTTGGTCAAACTGTAAAAATTTTTTGATTATTGTGGTTAGTTTTTATTATTTTTGTTCATTTAAACTTTGGAACCGTAACCCTAAATAACATTTCTAGAATCACAGTAAAAAATAATGACACAATTGCCCCAAGTTTCTTAGAATTAAAACTATTTGTTAAACTATGAGTTTAAAATTTTCAAAATAGGTCGAGGCCTTCCTTTAGAAAAAGTACTAGAGTGCCTTGGCAAGTGCCATTAAAAGTTGGCGCATTTAATCAGGATTGTATAATGGTATAATACTTGTTAGTTTTATATTTCACTAAACGAGTAAGAAATAAAAACCTCAAGTAATCCAATTTTTGCTAACCTATTTTACTTTGTATATAATTTTATTATTTAATTATTTGTATATAAACCAAAATTTTTATTACATCGTCTGCCGACAGATGGCGCCACAAGTAACATAAAATTAAGTTTTGTCTATTGCATAATTAAATAGTGATTTTATAATCATTCGTACTTTTTTCTTTACTTTGTAATTCGCTTACAATATACTACTTACAATGTATTAAATGTAGAATATTTTATCTATTACTAATATTAGTTTTAATGGTCGAAGTTTGTTGAATGTTCTAGTCACTTTAATAGAGCGTGAGAAACAAAGAGCATTGTGTACATCAGTGTTGAGAATTTTCTCAAAGAATATATAATATATGGACGCGTACGTATTCAAAGTACGCGGAAAATTAAATATAATTTTGTAAGAGGAAAACAAATGGACATTTTTGATGGCATAGACAAATAATCAACATCATAGACAAATAATCAAAATCATAGACAAATAATCAACATCATAGACCAATAATCAACATCATAGACAAATAATCAACATCATAGACCAATAATCAACATCATAGACCAATAATCAACATCATAGACAAATAATCAACATCATAGACATGTGCATTACCATAGACATTATAAAAGCTTCGCCAGGCTTTGAGAATTTTTTTTAATACTTATTTAACTTTACTTATTTAATACTTTATTCTACACATAAAACACGTCATACAAGAATTAAAAGGAAAGAAGATGTACAAAGGCGAGCTTAACTCAAAATTGAGTTTTCTTCCAGCAAACCTAGGAGTGAAAGAGACATAAGATTAGCTGTGAGGATAGAAAGAGAAATGTATAGGTTTGTTGAAATATGAAGTTATACCGGGAATTTCGCTACAGATGAGAATAATATATGATGTTAAAAATTATCCTTTTTAAAATTCAATGATTACCACTATTCTAATTAATATATGTTTTACATGCTCGTGGGCTGGTCACGTTTGTCGGAGATGCGACAAATGTGATCGGGGAAGTACCACACTTCCGCAGAAAACCGGCGTCTTAGTGGTAGCTTACCTACCACGCTTCGTACGGTGAGCGGCCGAGTTCCGGAGGCCCAATTCCCCCTTCCTTATACCCCTCCCCTTTCCATTCCCACTCCTATAATGACGCTTTCCTTAAGGTCGGTAACGCTACCACACTGCCTTTGGCGCTGGGGAAGTCTATGGGCGGCGTTGATTGCTTTCCATGAGATAACACACCTGCTCGTTTGCCTTCCTCTCCCATGAAAAAAACGTAGTGTAGGACGCCCTCCAGCTAGATGGCGCGACGATCTGCGTAGGGCGGCTGGCAGAAACTGTATGCATGAAGCCTAGATCGGACTAGGCGGCGCTTGTTGGGGGAGGTCCAGCTATGGACAGTCAGGCTGTTGATTGATTGATGCTCATGTACGAGTGTGAGAATTATTCGACATATAACCTAATATATATAGTGTAAGTGTATACATAGTGTAACAGTGTAAGTTTTTGAAAATTTTACATTGATAGACATATATATATTAAATTGTAATAAAACGTGTTCATTTAAATATAAATAAAAGACCGTACAAAATTATTTCAATGATAATTAAAATCAATTTTGTACATTTCAACAGACAATTGAAGGTTCTTTGGTATATGAAGATTAAAGACTGACCCCGATATTGAGAAATATTTATGAGATCGAAGTAATCATCTCTTTGTGTGGAAAACCAGAAGGTCATATGTTACCGCGTGGTACAATTGTATCGAGCTAATACATAGGATTCACAATCAAATCCACTCTTGTGCTATTCCAAACATTCATTTATTTATACTTATTTTTCCTATTATGTCTGTTGAAACAATGTAATGTAACACGATACAAAGAATTATAAAATACATTGTAGCTATATCTATTGACACATTAGTGAACTAAAACAACGATAAATGTCAAAGTAAAAATACAAATACAGATAATTAAACGGACTTTTCCCGCCACGTGTCTATTTCATTTTCATAATGTTATATTATTATCAGTTATATTGTTTAATTGTGGTAGCGTATTATACAATAATAGTTTGATTAAGGCGCACAAGTGAAGTGATATAAAATAAATGCGACTATTAACTCGACTGAAAAAGTCCATAAAAGGTTTTGGTAGAATAGCCAACATTTTATCAACACGTAACGTGACCTAGATAGTTCAAGTGACTTGATATTGTTGTATTTTACTTGACACTGGCATAATAGTTATAATTAATTGTCATCAAAGGAAACGAAAGGAAAGATAATTAAACATAACAACAACAATATTTATTGTTATTTAAGGAATGTGATTACTCTCTCGACAATATAAATGGAAGTGACTGTAACTTAAACTTAAAAATGGAGTCAGACGTTACTTTGCCGAAACTCATTAATAGACGGACAGACAAAATGTTGAGTTAACTCAGATCCACGTCAAGCAAACAAAAATAGAAAAATAATAATGTGTGCTTTTAATGGAAGAAATGAATTTACTGGGAACTTAAACTAAATCTAACCAAAAAACGTATATATACCGATTAATATATAAATACAAAACATACACCACAATGTACTAAATTTTACCGAAAAAACGGCCGTCAGCAACTCTCTGCTTATCAATCACTATCAACAACACCAAACGGTGTATGTTTGGTGTTGTTGATGACCACTCTTCCACAATGTACACGACACGTGTCGCCACAACTCGAGGCGTCATCAGGTGTAGTAGTAGACTTTACGCAAGACGACCGTTAAGATACTTAATAATAATTCTGACCGTCCACATATTTCAATTATATACCTAATTGAACATCTGATTTAAGCCCTTCGTATAATCTTTGCAAATGAATGCGGCGCAAGTGAGAGGTATTGCATCATCGATACAGATCGTAATTATATCTGCTCGCTAGAAAGATATCGAATATTTCATTTAGCCACGCTGCAGACGAATACTTTGTCAAGAATAGCATATTATTTGTCCGTAGCATGAATGGGCCGGCTCGCCCGGAGAAGTACCACACTCTAGCCGAAAACCGGCGTCTGAATGGTAGCTTAGCTACCGCGCCTCGTACAGTGAGCGGCTTGAGTTCCGGAGGGCTGTAGTGATACATTTATCAATGTATCACTACAGTACCCTTAACCGGCAAGTATATTTATATATGTATGTATAACCGAAGATGAAAAATGAACAAATCGGTATGTTTCAACAGGGTCAACCTCATAAAAAACAAAAGAATAAAGTCACCTTATATAATAAGTTACTTCATAAAAAAAAGAAGAAAAAATTTCGAACACAGACACAAATCTTTCAGCCGACACAAGTTATCATAGACACAAATAACAAACAAGTTGTCGATTGTTGCTCCATTCCAAGCCTTCGCGGTGAAGCCGTTTGGTTGACAAGAATGTATATTTATACAATACTCAGTCTCGTATGCTTTTGGTAACGAAATGTTTTTTTTATGGGATAGGAGGGCAAACGAGCAAGCGTGTCGCCTGATGGAAAGCAATCAACCATAGACAACCGCGACACCGTAGGAGTCGCGGAAGCGTTGCCGGCCTTTTAGTTATGTATAGGCTTGTTTTTTGAAGGTTCCAATGTCGTAGCGGTTCGGAAAATCTGCCGAGGGTAGCTGATTCCACAAACTGGTGGTGCGTGGAAAGAAGTTACGAGAGAAACGCACCGTAGTCGATCGCCACTCATCCAGATGGTGGGGATAAAATTTTTCTTTACGGCGAGTTGTGCGGTTGTGGAATTCGGCGGCGGGAATTATTCCAAACAATTCCTCGGAGCACTCCTCATGATAGAAGCGTTAAAAAATGCTGAGAGATGAGACATCTCTCCGCAGCGCTAGAGAATCAAGCCGATCTGCGAGCGGTGAGATCTTGGTCAACAACGAAATGTACTGGAGATGACCTATTGTGATATATTGCGATCCAAACTCATTAGTTAAGTTACTACTTTCGTAGTCATTAATCGCGGTTTTTTCCTCGCAACGGGATAAATATGCCTATAGTATTTACAGGGTGTCCGGTGACAATAGGAAGGCAAACGAGCAGGAGTGTTTTTTGACAATATTTATGTTTGACAACCTTAGCTCAGTGGCGGGGCCCTCCACCCCAGGAGTCAATGGTCGCGGGTTCGATTCCCGCATCGGAATAAATATATGTATGGATTTATAAATATTTATTCCGAGTCTGGTAACACTCCTAAACCGCATTTCCTTTCCTGCCCTTTCCTTTCTTCTCTATCCTTTCCCTTCCCCGTCCCGGGATCGGGAATCCCGGGTACTATGGTGCTTTACCTCAGCAAGCGGGGCTCTGCTGGGGCTGACCCCCATCCTCCCTTGCGGGTCGTGGGATTCACTAAGACGAATTTTAATATACCTAATTTGTTGAAAAATGACGGCAACGTGGTTCGCCACCCGTCACGACCTGATACCCACGAGGGCGAGAAACGACTAACGGAGAGCCGTTTCGCTGCGATGAATGTGAGAGGAAGAATGCATGAGTGTGGAGGAGGCGGGGAGGGTATGCCGGGATCGTAGCTTTGTGGTTCCTCCCAACCCCTGCGGGGGATAGGCGTGAGTATATAAAAACCTAATTTTGCTATCCGACACCTATATAACCACAGGTATTTATACTGCGTCTGGGTGTTTGCCCGTCTGTGTATTTATTGGCACCGACTTATATTATATAGGGAGTTCCAGTGTGGAGCTAATGGTGAAAGTGTTTCATTTATTTGTCAGTTTTCAACAATTCCTATGTGGACAGTCAAAAGTTTTACTTAGCTAAGGTCCGCGACAAACAAAACAATAACAGAAAATTAACAATGTGTGTTTTTCCGTTGGGTTAAGTGGCTTTATTTGGAACGTAAACCAAAAACTTACCGAAAATCGGCCATCAATTCTCCACCCACCAATCACTATACACAACACCAAACACACATTATCACTTTTCCATCTTGTAAACGACACGTGTTTCGCCCCAACACGAGGCATCTTCAGGTATAGTAGACTCTACGGAAGACAACCGAAAAGTTTTCTTTTCGGTTGTCTTCCGTAGAGTCTAGAGAGTCAGAGGATTTCCGCAAAGTAACGCCTGACTCCATTAATAATCTTCAACAATTCCATTTTTGTTTCAGATGGACAAATTCAAATGTTCCCCTCAGTGAGGCAAAACATGAGGAACATTCTGATAAGTGCCATACTAATGTTAAGTTTGACCTCACCGCATTCAGCGCTACCCAGAGCATTCGATATACCACAAAGACTTATAAACAGCAATCTAGATGACACTTTCGATAACAATATAATAGATTTTGATGATGAATATACGGTGAAATATAATAAGAAATATGACGTTCTTCCATGGCACACTAGGGATGCTCTTAGAAAAAATTCATACAGGTATACACTTGTTAATAACAAAGTTAATGATTCAACCAAAAACAAATATGAAAATGAAACAAAAACGGAAAAAAATAATATACAACATTCTATAACAACAATAAAAATTATCGATATAACTACAGACACTTCTGAATTTAGCGTAATACCATTAGAATTAGTGAGCACAACAGAAAATACTGCCATAAGTGTGATTGAAAGTACCACAGAAACAGATTTGACCGTCATACCTTTATCGACAACGAGCAGATCCGTTCCCAATATCGTAATTAAACAAACTGTCACTTTGCCACCATCGACTCCAGCGTCAGAAGATGTAACTCCTACCACAGAGAATGATGAGATCACGACTAAACTGAATGCTAATACGGTCATGACTACACACAATTCTCATATAGAAATAACAACGAAAAATAACATTAACAACATTGCAATATCTGATGTTATGTTCGCGGAATCTGCTCGTAGCTTGAATAATACAAAACCTGAATTCAATGATTCAGTTAAAAATGAAACGTATTTTAAAAATTTTACAACAGAAGAAAGTGATTTAAGCATATTAACAAATGAAGATTTTATCATTACAACGACTGAGGTTTCACAAACTATAAATGATACTATAAATGATACTGACCGATTTGCTGAGAGTACAGAGTCAAGTGAGGAAGAAATACCAGTGTTTACAGAATTGGACACCGATGAAAAAGAGGATGTACCTGAAGACTATTACGATTCTAAGGATATTGTGCCCACGTCTGCGCCAAAAACAGACGCTTTATCAGTTATTTTTGGTTTTGCTGGTAGTGTTGTTGAAAGTGTGGTAGAGAGTGTAGCTGAAAGAGTGGTACCGAATTGGATTTATGACATATATAAGCGAATGCAAAAACAGAGTGAGGCTTTAGAAGCAGAGCGGTTAAGAAGTAGAGAAGAAAATGGCGGATTAGGTAGGTAAATACAAATATAATATAAGATATATTATATATAAATAAAATAATAATAAACGAAGATAATAGCCATAAGCAAATACATAAGTATATACATACATATATACACACACACACACACACACACACACACACACAAACACAAATACATATATACATATACACACATAAATATAGGTTAACCATAAATAATAAACGAATGTGATTTTTGACAAGGTTTTTGAAAATTGTGTGAGACTTTGCTTGTCTCAGTTCTAGTGGCAACAAATTCCATAACCGAAGCCTGTACTTTGAAAGATTAGTCAAAGAATTTGATACGATGAGCAGGCATTTTTAATATTAATTTTTCAGATGTTCTCAAATACCTCGAATGTGAGTTACTGAGAAATACAAAGCGGGTCTTCAGAGGGGTAAGAAGGGTCAAATAAAATAGAGTTAAGAAGAGAGAGAATGTGAGCATTCATATAATAATTTATTCTTTCTTTAATGGTAGAGCCAAGCTGCAGACAAATACTTTGTCAAAAATGGCATATTATTTGTCTGTAGCAAGAATGGGCCAGCTCGCCCGGGGAAGTACCCACACTCCAGCAGAAAACCGGCATCTGAGTGGTAACTTAGCTACCGCGCTTCGTACGGTAAGCGGTCTGAGTTCCGGAGGCCCAACACCTTCCCTTTCCCACTACCCCTCCGATTCCCACTCCCACTCCCACTCCCATCCCCATAATTTCACTTCCCTTTAAGGTCGGGAACGCTTCCGCTCTCCCTATGGTGTTGCGGATGTCTATTGGTGGCGTTTGTTGCTTTCCATCAGGTGACACGCCTGCTCGTTTGCCTTCCTATGCCAAAAATATAAAATAAAATAATATATAAATTAAAATAAAAAACATAACTAAAAAACTATTCAAAGAAGAAGAAAGTTCAGGATAAGGAGCTTACTAATAGTCTTGATCAAAACCAAAATAATATTGCAAATATGGGATTTATCATACTTCTACCCTTTATCTTGCTACCCTTTTATTTCTTCCGCAGGTCAGTTTGGTCGTGGTATTCTGAAGTCACTATCGACGGGGATCGGCAAACCCCTCAGCCAGCTAATGGCTGGAGTCAGAGACATCGGATCCTTGGACAGTGACCGGGGATTTATCAACAGCCTGGCATCAGGTGTCACCAGTGTTGCCGACGTCGCAAACTCTGTGTTGGACGCCTTCAAGGATAGAGTGCAAGCTATTTATCCAGGTGATTTAAGTGATGACGATGATGATCTTCATTATTGACAAGAATAACACCCTTAGGCAGTCCACTGCTGAATAAGGCGCCCAAGAAGCACCAACTAATACAATTTTCACCTTCACCCATCCAGTCTCTGCCAGCCGTCTGCGCAGATCTTCGCACCATCAAGTCAAGGGCTTCTCAAACAAACGTAGTACAAAGACGAGTGCTAGAGTGGAGACCGCGTCTCGGACGCGGTCTCCACTCTAGCACTCGTCTACTCCTACGGTTGTCGGATCCCAGACAAACGTGATCAGCCCATTGCCACTTCAGTTTGCTAATTCGAAAGACTAGCGGATGGAGATATGTTGTCTCTGCCTAACCTTACAGGGAGACAGATGTGACTCATATAGTCACGTATGTAAATAAGTGATTATTTATTTTTTATTTAAAAAAAAAACAATAATTATCCCACAGGCACGGTGTGGTGTGGGGACGGACACTCGACAACAGCTCGCTCCGGGGACTTGGGTTTGTTTTTCTTCACGGATACCTGTTGCAGACGGCACGATGCATGCAAGATCTTCATCAAGGCGGGGGAGACGAAGTACGGGCTCACTAACACAGGATTGTTTACCAGGCAGGTTTTATTTATTACTAGCTCACCCGGCAAACTTCGTTCCGCCTCAGAATCAATAAATAAAAAAGCTGAACGCAAATAATTGCAGAATATTTCAACTTTAGTAAAAAATGTGGTCAAAACTTATAACAGGAACAAAAAGAAATCGTAATCAATAAAATAATTTAAAAAAAAAACTTCACTTTTTAATTTAATTGATTTCTGAACGACGGGACGAACATCAAATATTTGACAGGTAGGGATAGTTTCTGAGAGTAAACGAAATTGTTGTTTTTACTATATCCCTAATATTTTCATCTTATTATATACTTTTTAAACCTTCTCTGGACTTCCAAAACTAATTCAAAACCAAAATTAGCCAAATCTGTCCAGCCGTTTTCGAGTTTTAGCGAGACTAGAGAACAGCAATAGATTTATATATATATATATATATAGATTTTTATTTATTTATTTAAATTTTAGCATAAAGTACACAACAGGTGGAATTAATGTCATTGGGCACTCTACCAATCCTCCTGCGGGGAAACTGAAAAAAATGGCTTGAAGGTGATGCAGTTATGCTAAAATAAAACTTAAAAACCAATTGTATAGATTTAAATACATTCAGCCAGACCTTTCAATATTTTTTTCACCTTTCTCCCCCTCTCATTACTTTTTTGCATTTTCGATATTCTCTTAACTAAAGTATGCATCCACATGCGGCTTTGAATACAGATAATCAGATGACCCACTTTTGCCTACCAAATCCATAAAAAATACATAAATTTAATTTAAAATTCAATTGTTATTAATTTCTAAATTAGTTAAAAGAAACGTTTACAGAAAGCGTGGTAAATAGTTCAATTATATTCTTACCAATCTATCGTCTAAAGAAAGATTTTTTTAAATACCGGGAATCGGAGTAAAAGAAACAATTTGGTCATAATTTTTTTTTATCGATTCTTTTGATGGACAATAAAATTGAAAGCCTATGGAACTGTTGACAACTTATTTAAAAAGTTAGCAATTTATCGTTGGTTGCGTCCACAGATTACGTAAACAATGTGCCAAAAAAAAAAACAAACTGTCATTTGTCACGATTTAAGATGTCCGAAACATGTTTAATCATTGTCTGTTTTTTGTTAAATACTAGACTAGACGAGATATTAATAGTTTTGGTTATTTTTTTCAAGGAAAACTAGTGATGTCATTTTTATCATAGTGATAACTAGTGATTGTCATCATAGTTTGGATTTTTTAAGATATTCACACATTTTAATGCTAAGTTATTATTATAGTTAGAGAATTATCGCTTTTAAATGCTAAAAGAATATAGTCTAACGTATTTACCGATAGATCACCACTAACTAACACGCGATAAGGTTTGCATATGAACTTATACCTATATATTTTCAGAAATAAATCTATTTTATTCGATTTACATACATATATATCGTCAGGCCTGTTTCCTGTAGGGGTAGGCAGAGACTACAGATCGTCGTCCGCTATGATCCCGGCACACCTTCCTCGCTTCCTCCACACTCATCCATCTTTCCTCTCATATTTATCGTAGCGAAACGTCTCTCCGTTAGTCGCTACTCGCCTTCGTGGGAATCAGGACGTGACGGGTGGCGGACCACGTTGTCGTCATTTTTTAACAAATTAGGTTTATTAAAATACGTCGTATTATAGTGAATCTCACGAGCCGCAAGGGAGGATAAAGGTTAGACCCGGGGGAGTCCGATCCCGGGACGGTCGGCACGCTTGCGACTTAGCTCGCTTCTAACCACGCATCCATTGGTACGGCAGACCGTGGATTGGCGGAGAGGAAGGGAAAATGATAGAGAAGAAAGGAAAGGGCAGGGCTTGTCTTCTGTTGCGATAGTATCATATCCCTATCATTCTGTCCAAAATCCATCTTTCCCCAATTTACATCGCTTCACTATATCGCTGTTTTATTTATATTACCGTTTCGACTTTGTGCTTAGCAAAGAATCCTACTACTTCACTTTTCGTCATTTTCTTTAACATTAAATAGACAAACTCCTAAAGTTTTATCTTTTATTAAAGAAAATTCGGCAGGGGCTGCTTGGTTATGTAAGATTTCGATCCTAGATCACCTCCTAGGGCTATCATCATCTTCTACAGCCGCGGGTGGGTCGTGGCCTACTTAAGTAAATTTATTCCAGTCGGATCTTAGTTTGCCTTTTTCTCTTTAGCTTCTCCGATTGCGTTTACGTAGTCCTCGACTCCATCTAGCCATCTGAGCTTGGGCCTTCCGCGGCTTTTACCACCATGTGGTTTGCCGCCTAGTAGGCTTTTGGGTACTCTAGCCAAATATGATTCGAAATGAAAAACATTAAGTGCATGCAGTAGTGGCTATTGGTTGGAAACGTTTGTTGGAGAACCTTCAACTGTTGGAGAAGACGAGTTCTAGGGTACAAGCTTCATCATAGTAAATGCATTTGGCGATGTCTTTCACTAAGATAGGGCGAAGATTTGCGCAGAACTGCTCGCTCCTTAGCTTATCATTGCTATAAAAAGAATTTAAGGTAAATTTTATGGTATACGAAGGCAAACGAGCAAGCATGTCATCTGATGGGGAGCAATCACCGCCGCCCATAGACATCCTCTGTGCCATAGGCATTGCGGAAGCGTTGCCGGCCTTAAAGGAATGTGTAGGCTTGTTTTTTGAGGTTTTCAATGTCGTATTAGTTACGTATTCTATATATCGACGTGAAAAAGCGAAAACGTTGTAAACGACAAAAATACTATCAGAGCTAAAGAAACTGTTAAAATTTCTGAAAACATTGTATCACTCAAAAACACTCAGTTTCAGCGCTGTAGAAAATTTTCTATTGGTCTTAGCGCGGAGAGACTCAGACCATTCGATGCAGTACTTTTTTATGATCGCAATATGCAATAAATAAATTATGATATCTGTCATTTACTGCGTTTTCGCTTCTTTTGCCGCGATATGTAAATTAGTATTGTAACAGGGCAACTCCAAGAGTCCCAAGTTAGGCAAAGTGTAGACGTTGACCAACCTGCGCGCATTGACCAATCACGCGCGCTTAATATTATCGCGCATATTTTAGTAACAGTGTGTTGTTTTATAAGAATAAATAGTATATCGTGATTTCGATGTATTAATTCGACGTGAAGAGGCCGAAACCCAGACCAGTCGGCCACAGTATTATATTTGTATAATAATTTCGGAATCGAACATCGACCTTTAAAGCGCTGTACTATTTATTCGATGTCTTTAATGCAATTATTTTTAAACACAAAAAAATTGTATCTGTCTCCGGTGACAAGTTTCTAAATTATTCGAAAATAAAAGTCGTTTGCAATCAACGATGACGCCATCTTTGTTCCGTGACAGTTGCCGCCATTGTGAACGCGTTGTATTTGGCGGGAAAAAAAAATCATATTGTCTCTGAGAAGACTGTCATAACCTTTGATATCATAATTTTTTGTTTCAACTCTTTTTTTATTAGCTAAGAGATTTACGTAACAATTTTTTTCTTAAATTTTAAAGTATAAGAATGTTCTAGATTTTTTTATAACCTTCCATTTTAACAACGAAAGCGTGACGGGTTGATGCCCAACCTTCAAAAATGGGGAGGTCCCTGCCCATTATTAATCAAAAATATTATGTTACGATTTTATATACGTGTGTATATGTTGTTTTTTTCAATATACACATGCATTAAGAATGCCCGGTTGCAGTGGTTGGTTCCAGGTACAACTCGCATTCAATAATTACCGTGTGCGTATGAATGAACCTCTCATGCAAGTTTTATTATTAGATAATCAACGTGTACCTACCTTATTACGTAAACTACCAAGAGTGTCGCTTGGCGGTTTGTGCCACAGTGAAAGTGAAGCGTGCTGTCTCGTTACGGCGAATTTTTTCATTGGCTTATAATCACAATTAAAATTTGTTGTCTTTTTTTAATTTATTTATGAACAGGAGTTGAAATTACATATTTTTTCTAATTAATTCATACAACGAACGATATGAGTAGGCAATAAGCAATGTTGAGAAAGAAAAATAAAATGTTAAGGCTTTTCCCGCCAACTTACATTTATGACGTTGTGTTTTTATTTAATTTTCATAATCTTATGTTATTATCAGTTATATTGTTTAATTGTGGTGGCGTATACAATACAGTTTGATTAATACGTATGAGTGAAGCGATATGAAATAAATGCGTTTATCATGATTTTTATAAGTTGACTGAAAAAGTCCATAGAAGGTTTTGGTAGAATAGCCACCATTTTACCAAAACGTATCGTGACAAGCTGTCTAGACATTTGAAGAGATTTGATATTATTGTATTTTACGTGTCAAT
This sequence comes from Baronia brevicornis, assembly GCA_031353405.1. Taxonomy (NCBI): domain Eukaryota; kingdom Metazoa; phylum Arthropoda; class Insecta; order Lepidoptera; family Papilionidae; genus Baronia; species Baronia brevicornis. The sequence goes on along the minus strand of JASFAT010000543.1, from coordinate 14,532 downwards.
GGCAGAATGATTATAAATAATTGCCATCAAAGAAAAAAAAAGAAAAAATTGGAATGGTTAACTAGTAGTCTAGTATTATTAAAAATATTACTCATCTTTTTTTTAAAAATAAAAATGTTATAAATTCGCCTTAGCAAGTCTTACGTTGCAAGTAAAGAAATACCTTGCAGGCATACTTGATATTTACATTAAAATAATTTATCTTTTATTCGGGTCATTTATTACGTATCAAGACTCGTTTAGTCGAGTTGCATGACTAGTTTAAACTAGTACCTACAAAGTTTAAATAAACATTTTGTTTTAGATTAATGTGTAAATACAAAAATTAATATATTTTCTGCCATGTATTTCTAAACCATACATTTGATTGCAGTACCTCTATTAGTGAGATGTTCTTCACAAAGATTTTAATAAAACATAATGGGGGTTCCTTACTATATAGCTTAAGACAGAGGTTCTAAAACTTTTTCATTCCGCGGCGCACTTACAGGTTTAGAATTTTGTTTCGACGCCATAACTAGTCGAAATGTATTTACCTAGTATCAGTGTACCCTACACTGATACTAGGTAAATAGGCACAAACAATTAAAACATCCACAATAAGATGCTGCGTGTTATATCTATTTAGGATGTGGAATTGAACGCGGAAAAGTGTAAATGAGATAGTTTATTAGTATAGAAGGGGTGTGTGAAAGGGATAATATGTTATTTGAAATAAAACGTGCTGATTTGTTTAGAAAATAAAAGGGAGCATGGCGTATGACGAGTTACGATGTATACGCGTGTGATGTAGAATAAAATATTTTTATTATTATATATTATATTATTATACTATAATATATTATTTCCACACTTTCTTTTTTGTTAGGTATTTAGTAATAAAAAGAAAATCTAGTGATTTTCTTTTCCTTTTTGCGCAAAAGCCTCCTCCATCTTTAACCATTTTTCTCTGTCTAGACCTTGCTCATCCATTTTTTCCTGCTGTTTCTTCAATGTCGTCTACCCATCTTCCTACACTCCTTTTTCCCGTTGGACGCCGACTTTTTGTTATCGTAGAATAAAATATACGTACATACAGACATACATATAGTCACACCTGTCTCCGTGTAGGGTTAAGAATAGACTACTGATCTCATCCACTACGACACATTTTCCTTGCTTTCTTCACACTCATCCATCTATTCATCCATCCTTCCTCTTACATTCATCTTAGCGAAACGAGTCTCCGTTCGTCGCATCTCGCCCTCGTGGGAATTAGGACGTGACAGGTGGCAAACCACGTCGCCGTCATTTTTAACGAATAAGATTCGTCATCTTCATTCGTCCCTTACGGCTCGTGGGATTCACTATCCCACGAGGATGGACGTCAGCCTTAGCAGAGCCCCGCATGCGAATAAAAAATAGAAGTGTTTAAAAGAAGAAAGCCTTTGAAATCCGTAGACGCCCCAATCCCACATTTATATATAAACGATGATAACAACGTGCTACTACGTACTGAGGCTTGTGTGAACACGTTTTTTTGTTTTTGTAACTTCCTATTATATAAAAATATGGCACATTAAAAATAGCAAGCCGAAATCCAACCAGGTATCACCCCTCACGGCGCCCCTGTTGGCTGCCTACTGCGCACACTTTGGGAATCACTGGTTTAAGAGATATGATTTTTAGTGTTTTTTTTTATGCTATGGATACATATAATTTTTACCCTTGAAATAGCATTATAACACAACCTAGATAACAACTTGTGACTTATAAATGTTATTTAATTTTCTTATGCATAAACCTGTTTTTAGAGAAACGACGAAATAAAAGTGGTTCGCAGTTCTTCGGGCAAGGTTAAGTGTATTATTTAATATACGAAATAAATTTGTTACGGGGCCGTTTCTTTATATTAAATATATTATAATATTAATATTTAATAGAGTTTAATATACAGATGGATACACCTATTTTTAGGGAATCGAGCAAGTGGGTTATCTCGTGGTACTGGTAGAGCCACGCTGCAGAAGAATATTTAGTCAAGAATGGCATATTATTTGTCTGTTGCACGAATGAGCCGGCTCGCCCGGGGAAGTACCACACTCCCGCAGAAAACCGGCGTCTGAGTGGTAGCTTAGCTACCGCGCTTCGTTCGGTGAGCGGTTGAGTTCCGGAGGCCTAACCCTCCTCCTCCCCTCCCATAATGACTCTTTCCTTAAAGGTCGGCAACCCTTCTGCACTGCCTATGACACTTCGTATGTCTATGGACGGCTTTGATTGCTTTCCATCAGGTGACACGCCTGCTCGTTTGCCTTCCTATCCCAAAAAAAAAATTATTATTATACAAGAACATTCGCAACACATATGGGTGACAATTTTAATATTATGGGTGAGAGGAAGAAGGTGTAATTGGGATTAGTAGAAGGTAACAGATGTGGAATGGACAATGGTCACTGGATCTCTGTACTCATATAGGAAACGCAGTTACACAAGAAGGTACTTCTGCCTTTATTGCTGTATGGGCCTCCGAAACTCAACCGAAGCGGGAGTCTGGTTCTTCCGCGGGCGAGCCGGCCCATTCACGCTACAGACAAATAATATGCCATTCTTGATAAAGTATTCGTCGGCAGCGTGGCTCTACCACATGTATATCTACACTATATGTAAAATATTTGACATGCTTAAAGACTCTGCAGATGAAGCAAAAATAGGGTCTATCCAGTGCGAATTTTCTGCTGTTAGCCCAATGCAGCGTTTGATGTATATCTATTGACGCAAACTTTACAGAGTATAAGACAGTGTAACGACTCTGGTCTTATCGATCATCACACATGTTTCTTACCTGTAGAATTAAGTGCGTACATTGATGATTAAGGAAGCCTTTTTTTGTCGCAAAGGTGAAGAGATTGATCATATTAGATTGATGCATAGTACATTGTCGCATTCGGGTAATACATGTACCTACTGGTAGCTGGTACGTTAGTTTTTTTAGGATTTAAGTTTTTATTGTTGTGTGTCACGAAAATATGTTTTTCTGCTTCTATTCTAGTTCTATTTTTGTTTAATAATTTCTTTATTATCCTTGATTTTTGCCTGATAAATCAATATATTTACATATCAGGACGAATTTAAAATACCTAATTTGTTGAAAATGACGGCGACGTGTTTCGCCACCCGTCACGTCGTGATTCTCACGAGGGTGAAAAGCGAATAATGGAGAGCCGTTTCGCTGCGATGAATGGTAACGGATGGAGCTCTGTGGTCTCTGCCAACCCCTGCGGGGGATAGGCGTGAATATATAAAATATATATAAAAAAATCCATATATATGTATGTATACGTGCTTGATAGAATCGTTGGAGTAGATAGTGCTGGAGTGGATACCGCGACTCGGCAAACGTAGTGTGGGACGCCCCCCTGCTAGATGGAGCGACGATCTGCACAAGGCGGCTGGCAGAGACTGGATGCGTGTAGCCGAAGATCGGGCTAGGTGGCGCACCTTGGGTGAGGCCTATGTCCAGCAATGGACTACCGCGGGCTGATATTGATATTGATACATGCTTGAGCGAGTTTAAATTCACAATTGTGGCCCCTCTGCTTCTTCATTTTGTTGCCTTGCGGCGCCTGGCTGTGAAGGGTTGCCGACCGCTGTTTTATGCCATATTTATTCTTAACTCCAGGTCTCACTGCAGCTGCGACGAACAGTTCCGCGAGTGCCTGCACAAGACCAACTCCTTGGTGTCCGCCCAGATTGGTCTTACGTATTTCAACGTGCTAGGTCCCCAGTGCTTCCGGCGGGCGCATCCCATTGTACGGTGCATGAGGCGGACCAGGTCAGTGATCTAGGTGGAATATTTAAAGACATAGACCGGCGGTCGCCAAACTTTTTGACCTCGCGGACGCGAGTGAATTCATAATTTAATTACCGCGGACCACTTATAACATTTTAGTAAGTTTTAAATATATTAATAATATAAAAAAATATGTGATCTAGGAACACATAAAATGTACCTAGTTAGGTTTTTTTATGGGAAGGAAGGCAAACGAGCAGGCGTGTTATCCGATTAAAAGCAATCAACGCCGCCCATAGACATCCGCAGTGCCATAGGAGGTACAGAGACGTTGCTGGCCTTTAAGGTAAGTGTTAGTATAGGAGGGTGGGTGGGGGGCTTAGGGTTGGGCCTCCGGCACTCAGCTGTTCACCGGACGAAGCGCGGTAACTAAGCTACCACTCAGGCGTCGATTTTCAGATTAATCGGTGCGTTATACGTATTGTTTAAACTTTGTATCCCGTTCCAGGATAACCGGTCAGAAGTGCGAGGAGTATGAACTGGACTACACCAAACCCAAAATATGGCAGTGGTTCGACACAGAGACGTTTTGATAGCATCATCCCAGTAGCTTAGATAGATAGATAACCTGTTTATTCAAGGCACAATATAAACAACATCAAAAGTAACAAATAAAAACTAACCTAAAAATTAAAGTTTTACATTTATTAAAGTTATACATATTACACAAATTTTCGGAATAACTTAAAATTAACATTAATGTGCCAAAGAATAGGCCTTGGCTCAGCTTTAATGATGTAGTTGGTTTACAACAACGCTGGTCGTTCTGCCAACACTTGTTAGTGTGCGTTCCACAAAAAGAAATCTAGATATTTCTAATGAAATGACGTAAATTTTTATTAGTTGTGTAAAGGTACTAGTTGTTGCACCTCGCGAAGGAGAAGGAAGGTTGCGCTGAATTGATTGCCAACCTTCGTAAGTCGGAGAGGCACTCTTAGAAGAAGAAAGAATACGAGGAATTTTTTTAATGTAGTGCCACAGATATAATGTATAATATTTAACAAATAGCATACAATCAATCAATCGGGGACGTCCACACCCCGTGCAGAGGTGTGGGATCGAACCTCGGGGATGAACCCCACTGCTCGTGCAGCAACTCAATGGGGCAACCGCCCCCCGGTCCTAGGTGCCGCTATTCCTAGCGGCTTTTGGGAGTCCTTTAACGACTTCGCTTCGTCGAGATATGGCTGAACCTATTCCTACGTTGGGTCTGTCGCTGGCCCTTGTCCCTCGCGGGAGCCAGGAGGCGACAGGAGGATTTCGCGTGGCATAGCATAGCATACACAATGCTCGTTGCGCAAAGGTGACATCAACGCCATCTATTCCTCCGCATATAAGGACTGATTGTCGATTTAGAGATACAAAGCGAAGACAATAGATGGCGCTGTTACACATAGTAACAAATTATTACACACTACTGGTTAGAATTCGTATGTTATTATATATTTCAAGTTATTTATATAACAATATAATTTAAATTCTCCCGGTAAATCACATCAGTGACGTTGTGTTTTTATTTAATTTTCATAATCTTACATTAAATCTTACATTATTATCAGTTAGATCTTCTAATTGTGGCGGTGTATTATACAAAAATATAGTTCGATTAAGGCGCATAAGTGAAGTGATATGAAATAAATTCGTGTATCATGACTGTTTAAGTTGACTGAAAAAGTCTATAGAAGTTTTGATAGAATAGCCACCATTTTATCAAGACGTAACGTGACAAGCTGACTAGTTACATTTCAAGAGATTTGATATTGTAGTATTTTACTTGACACTGACATAATAGTTATAACAAATTGCCATCAAAGAAAAGAAAAAAATTCAACGTTAATTGGTGGCGCCATCTAGTATTAAGAGTTTGTTCTGTAATTGGTTTGAAGTTTGTGCATTGTTATGTATTATTCTTTATATTTAATTAATACTTTATATTTCCGTCCATTAATCTAAAATTATTATACATGTTCAAGGAATCTATAATAATTATATTTTTATATATAAGGATTTGTAAATATATGAAAATAAAGATTTTTTTAAGAAACTAAGTTACCGAGTGTTACAAAGAAGTAATTAGTAATTTAATATATTAAGATAGTAATGTATATTTTATTTATTACATTTATTGGTATTATTAAGTTTACAACTATATACTATAAGAATAAATAGTGTCAATTGATGAAATCGAATTTATTTTTTTTTTATTTACAACATTCACTTAGATTAGAATGGCCATCACAAAAATCTACGACATCAGAGTTCCTTACTGGTTTTCCTCTATTAGAATTGGTAGTATTTTTTTTTGTTTGGTTGCAATCTTACGACAGCTTTTTCTACTACTTCTACTATTTCTACCAAACCCTTTGCAATTTATCCCACAAATTGAGTTTCCGTGACAATATAATATTACAGTAATATTGTGAATTATTTATACAGTATTATAAGTGTACAATTAATTCGAATTCTTATGCGCTCTCCGTTATTATTTTAATGTTTTATTAAGATATTATTATAAATATGTATATTATATTGTAATTCTTCATTATGATAAAAATAATGTCTATGGTTTATAATCTGTTTCAAAGAGTATTCTTTTTCGTCTTTTACCACCTTAAGTTTTGTAAATACAATGTTTGTATCGTTTTATGTTGTAATTATAGTGATATTAAATGTATTTTTTTAATTTCATTTCTCTCTTTAATTAAAAATATGTGCCCCAAATATACAGTAATTCATAATAAAATCGACGATTAATGGCTTTATCGATTTCGACATTTTAAAAAACAACTTTTAATGTATTTCTTTATATAAACATGGAAATAAAATAATTAGTACACGAAAAAAATTAAGTATATACTGGAAGCTTATACAATCTTCCAAACAATGGAGTTTATTCAAGTTGATTAATGGAGTCAGGCGTTACTTTGCGGACATCCATTACTATGTGGACAGTCAGGATTTTTACTTACCTAAGGTCCGCAACAAGCAAACAAAAACAGAAAAATAAGAACGTGTGTTTACCAGAAGAAGAGGATTTACGGGGAACTTAAACTAAATCTGAGTTAGTCACTTAACGGTTGTCTTCCGTAGAGTCTACTATACCTGATGATGCCTCGTGTTGGGGCGAAACACGTGTCGTGTGCAAGGTGGAAAAGTGGTGGTGTGTTGACAGTGGTTGGAAAGTGGAGAGTTGCTGACGGCCGTTTTTTCGGTAACATTTAGTTTAAATTCCCCGTATATCCACTTCTTCCAGTGGAAAACACACATTATTATTATTCTGTTTTTGTTTGCTTGTCGCGGATCTTAACTAAGTAATAGTTCTGACTGTCCACGGAGTTTATTATTTAAACAATTAAATTAAAAAGGATGATAAAAGAAAATAATCATACGTTTCACATTTATGGCTCACAATAAGATGACCTGTGTCAAAGGTGCCATTATAAAAGATACAGCTAATAAGCGCAGACACCCAGATATAAAATTTGTAGGTCAACAAATTTAAAAAGCAAATATATACAACGTCCATTTGGGTCCTCAAATTACAAATATTTATTAACCTCTTTAGTTTATAGGTCCCCAGTCCCCAGTTTGGTATCATTAAATATCAACGTTAATTATTATCCTAGAGTGATAAATCGTCGTTAACAAAAGTCTCAGTCTGTCTGTTACGCTTTTACTGCTAAATCAGTTTTGATGAAATTTGTCATAGAAATAGTTGCAGATGATAGTTTTCGCTCAATAAACTAAATTCCATGCGGGCGAACCCGCGGGTAGAAACTAGTGGGCCGGCCTTATATACGCCAGTTAGCTAATTAACGATGAAAATAAACACAACTTTTTAATGTTCTTTATTTTGAACAATTGCAACAATACAATCAGTTTTCACAATAACTTTAATTATTTTTATTTTAACAAATTATGTAAATAAAATTAAATCACCAGCTTCATTAAAGCAGTATCTATGACAGTAATTATTTTTAAATTATATGCAACATATTTTTTAGTTATATAGCTCGTGACTAACGTGCTAGTTCTAAATTTTCGCGCTTTCGCCAAAACGGGACTTTTTGGTGTCCCGGAGTTTTTTGGGGACAACGTGACAGCTGGCCGAAAAATGGACAGTCACGTTCAATACGAAGTTTATGGTCAACTTATTCATTCTTCAAATATAATTGCACAGATATTTCATTTGTTAGAATGATGAAACAAACTTAATGTTTAAGTCATTAATTACGTGCAAGAGGAATGCGGAAATGAAAATATTTTATACAAGAAATTTGTTTTAGGATTTTGTTGTCTAAGGAAAGAATTACATATCAAACAGTCATTAGAGATCTTAAATTTCGAATAAATATCTAATTTCTTACTAAAGAATTGATGATTGAAATTTGGATAAGAGCCATCTAGCGGACAATGGAAAGCGACTTTAGAATGGCCACAATCTAGTATCTTGATGATAATTATCGAGAAAAAACAGTTACAAAAGCGAGTTTAATTACTATTATATACTTATCCTTAATAGTTCACTGCTGGACATTGGCCTCCCTTAAAGGTTTTTGCCGCAATCCCCACACTTTGTTGGCGGATTATGGATTGAAGATTGGTTTTCATTATTTGGGTATAAGGTGCTAACTATATACTGGTATTTACTTACATAGTTGCTTCGTATGAGACTCATGAGGGAAAAGGTGGTGGTTCTATTTTAATTTAACAAATTTTATTATCAATCAATCAATCGGGGACGTCTACACCCCGCGCAAAGGTGTGGGATCGAGCCTCGGGGATGAACCCCACTGCTCGTGCGGCAACTCAATGGGGCAACCGCCCCCCGGTCCTAGGTGCCGCTATTCCTAGCGGCTTTTGGGCGTCCTTTAACGACTTCGCGTCGTCGAGATATGGCTGAACCTATTCCTACGTTGGGTCCGTCGCTAGTCCTCTTCCCTCGCGGGAGCCAGGCGGCGACAGGAGGATTTCGCGTGGGAGTGGACGTCCCTCAGGTGGGCGAGCGTGAAGGGGAGCAAAATTATTAAGGTGTGGGTGTGGTCCATTGTCGGCTCGGTCGAACATCTTCCGAGCCAACCGGACCACAAACTCATGGATGCTCTCCACCCTGAGGTCCCTCGCTATAACGTCGTTACGCACATAGCGAGCCGCCTCCACGATGGCGCGCAGAGACAGATTCTGCTGGATCTGAACGCGTTTGCGCTGGGTTGCTGATATCAAAGACCACCAGGCCGGCGCAGCATAGATCAGTCGGGAGCGAACGTACGCCTTATAGACCAACAACTTGATGTTAATATAGGTCGAAGGACCGCACGCGCGGCTTTCGCGCTATTCACCACGTGTGTTACCTGTGTGGTGAGCCGCAGGTCGATGCGGACTCCGAGGTACGTTACTGTGGTCTCTCAACGTACATTCTGCCCCCGAAGTCTAAGTGGTCTTGGTAGTTTACCGTGGCCGGTCACAATGGCGCATGTCTTCCGAACGTTGACAGACATTCGCCATGTGTCTAGCCACTCGGGTAGCAGATCCAGCAGCATCTGCAGCTTCTGTGCTGCCATATGGACCGAACAAGACGACGCGAAGAACGCGCTGTCGTCGGCGTACAATGCCAACATGACGTCGGTTTCCCATCATCGCAGGCGACCTTCCAGGGTGGGGATATCATTAGTGTACGTGGCATACAGGAAAGGTGATAAGCAGCTGCCCTGGGGGACCCCCGCTTCAACGGGGCGTTTGGTGGAATCGGTACCCTCTACACTGACGAAGAATTCCCGCTCCCGCAAAAAAGACGCCACCAGCCGCCGTTCCTCTCCGCGATGCGATACAAGAACTTGGCTTGTGGCTGCCTCCGCGGCTTCTTGAATGGCGGCCATTAGGCTAGCCGCGGCGGCCTCGGCCTCCTCTGGTGTTCGTATCGGGCCTCCGAGAGAAATAGTCGCAAGAGTCCTCGAGAACAAACGCCAATTAGTTTTACGGACGAAGGCTCTGGGCGCAGTAACACTCGTGTCTAATTTGAGTTTGGAAAACGAGCACTGGGAGGTGCTGTGTGTCCATGTCATACAACACCTCCAGGTACATTGGACAGTTGAGTTCCTGGCGGAGCACGATGTCGTGGGGATTGGACGGCACGTGAGTGGGCGCGTCTGGTCCCATCACGTCGAAGTCCCCCACCAAATTTTACTAGTATATAAAACAGTATTTATTTATTATTAATAGCGCCATCTATTGGTTTATATGAAATCTAAATCATTGTTATTAAAAATATATATATATGCCTTCGGGGGCAGAATGTACGCTGGGAAACCACAGTTACGTACCTTGGAGTCCGCATCGACCGCACGCTGCGGCTCACCACACAGGTAACACACGTGGTGAATAGCGCGAAAGCCTCGCGTGCGGTCCTTCGACCTATATTAACATCAACCCGCATACCCGTGCGTACGAAGCTGTTGGTCATCACTGTATCAGTCACTGTAGTTTAATTTGGTTTAAAATATTTGACAATTGTCACTTGACAATTTGTTAGAAGTTTTTGTTAAACTAGAAAAATTATTTCATCCGGCAAATCGTGTAACCGTACAACTGATATCCGGATAATCGAGTCTTCACACTATGATAATAATATAACTGATATAAAATTATGTTGTGTAGTGTATTAGTGTGTGTATGTAGTATTGCCTCATAAATATAGTTTGAGTGGACAAGTTTTTTTAAACGTACCTATACATGTTATTGACCTAGATTAAAAATATCCATACGAATATACTAAGAATAACATTATTAAATATTACTACTATATTTAAACATTTTTAATCACACCAATTATTTCGTCATCCCATCTTTTGTATTGTCTTCCGCGAGTCAAAATAATTGGAATGGTAATCCAATTAAAAAATAAATTTATTTATAAAGTTAAATTTTACAAAGTTACAATATTAATTTACACTAAAATAACGTCTTCTAGTGTCGTCACTGGTAAAGTCAAGAATAAAGTCTTCGAGAACGTCCTGCACGGGCCTTATATATCCCTCCGACGTGTGAGGTGCGGGAGGCGCTATGTATCTAGAACCTTCTCTTGCTGTGTGGTCCAGGGCGATACGTAGAAATGGGCCATTGTGCACCGTTCCATGTTGATACCGTTTCCTGATTCTTCATGACTTGCTTTCCTTATGTTCATTACTTCGGGGTTTCCATTAACCACCTTCGAAGAATCTTTAATGTTTCTATTGTTTAAAGAATCTTTTATATTTCTTATATTTTTAGTAAAGTGCTTGAGGGGTATGCTTTGACTCGCGTCTCGTTTTCAGGTTCCTCGGATATTGTCCTACTCCATTTTCTTTCTCCTTGAAGAGTATGTTCTGTCCAACGCCATTTATATTTCCTTATAGTATCTGTAATATTTATAAGTTTGGTCTTGTTTCTTATGACTGAATTCCTTATCGTAACCGATCTCTTTATGTTCAGCATGTTTCTTTCCATCGACCTTTGGCAGACTTCTAGCTTTTTGATGTTTTTGCTCGTAGGAGCTCACGTCTGGCAGCGATATTTGAAGGAACCTAAAAAGGAGACGCGGAAGACAATAAAGATGGGACGAAGAAATAAAAGAAATAGCAGGAAAATTGTGGATAGGAGAACCAGAGATATATAACATTATTTTAGTGAATTATGTATTTATTTGAATAAATGCTTGTATTATATTATAATCATACCAATTAAATTTGTGATCAAAAATATGTTTCATGTTAATAACTCAATACATACCGTAGCCAAGAATTTACTTCGTTGAGTTCTGAACCAGAGACAATGAATAACAACTTTATTTTAAAATAAGCGTATATTTATTTAATTTTACACTAATGTATAATAACAATTAAATTTCAATTAAAATTATTAATAAGAATATTTCGTAATAGTCGAAAATATTTTAGCTGCTATCAAATGGTGGGTTAGAAAGGGAATTGCAAGGGGGGAGGGCTTGAATATCTAACCTCAACGCTTTCGTTCAGTGGTAAATAGAATTAATCCTTTGACTTTTAGAAGCAAGTCCAATCACTAACCAATCTGACTTATTGTCGCTTAAGAATGACAAACCAGTTCGGAGTTTATATTTTAAAAGAAACAAACTATATTTTTTTAATATAATACGACAAAGGCTTTACTTTGTAAATATTTCAAGTATGTGTCATTGGAAGAAGGTATACAGTTTAGGTTTTCGTAATCTTTCACTATTGAATGTTAAAAAAAAACAATCGATTTATTTCTCTTTGAATTTAGAAAAGAAACTTATAACTATTATGCCAGTGTTAAATAAAATATAGTAATATCAAATATCTCGGAATGTACTAGTTTGCTTGTCACGTTACGTCTTGATAAAATGGTGGCTATTTTACCAAAACTTTCTATGGACTTAGGCAGTCAACTTAAAAAATCACGATACACGTATTTATCATATATCACTTCACTTATACACCTTAATCGAACTATATTGCATAATATGCCACCACAATTAAACAATATAACTGTTAATAATATAAGATTATAGAAATGAAATGAAAACACAACGTCACTCGTGTAAGTTGGCGGGAAAACCTCATATATCTTAATTACTTTTTTAAACGTGAGCCTAATCGAATTTACTTTTTCTTTTTAGGGCTATGCCTCTTCTTCTAGCTGGGTATAACTTTTGTAATTTTTTTTTATTTCATACGATTGAAGCAACAGAATGAACAGTGTAATTTAAAATGCTGTATTTTGACGTCGTAAATATAATTATAAAACTACTTAAGATTAATACATATATGAAGTGTACAGTGAGCCGAACGACTTCAAAACCATCAAGATTGGACGCCTTCGTTGGGCGAGGCTAGAGTACCCAAACGCCTACTCGACGTCATACCAGATGGTTGTAGAAGCCGCGGAAGGCCTAAGCTCAGATGGCTAGATGGAGTCGAGGACGACTTAAAGACAATCGGTGTGAGGGGCTGGAAGGAAAAAGCTAAACGAAGATCCGACTGGAAAAGTTTACTGAACCAGGCTAAGGCCAACCCGCGGCTGTAATGCTATGATGATTAAACCCTTGAAGGACAATTTATTTTCAGTCCACTGGTCTGGCAGACGATTCATACAAATTACATTCTAACAGTAACTAGAATCATGCACACAAGTATATCAAAGCAATAGACTCGATATGACTTACAGATTCTGCTCTCATAAAAATCATCAAACCTCAATAATTTCTGGCGAGTCAAGCTGGTCATTGACAGTGTGTCCAGGTAAATTTATGACGAGCTGGACTCATTATTTCCGTTCAAGGGATTAAGATTACTACTTACTAATAAATACTTTTGTAGTAAAAAAGCTATATCTTTCATAATATGCACATTTAAAAAATAAACACACCCACAGTCAAATAGATCCATATTTACCACAAAACATTAATAGAACAATTGTTCGCACCAAACATTAATTTTATAACAACTAGCTTCTAAAGTTGAAGTATCACGTATGTTTACAATATTTGTATCTACTACATTAATCGGTTGGAACACATTTTCCGGCTACTTTGATCGATTTTGTTGGGCATTTTTGTGCATCGAAAGATATTCTGTCCTCTAAATCGTCTATTAGTGTTGTTTCTGTCATTTCATGAATAGTTGTAGTTTTAATAATAGGACGTTTTGAAGTGATCTCAATAAAGTCAATTTTATCTCCCGAATCGTAGCGAGTGAATTCTTTTCCTTTATTCCTGTTTATTTCTTGAAGTGTGTAAGCGGGCTTTGGTGTGGTACCTTTTTGTTTGATAGCCGACACTGCTGTATGTTGTTTGCTTGATGTTGGTTTGTTAGTAAATTCCTTTTGTCCGCCATGTGTCCTGTTGTTGTTGTTACGAATGCTGGTTGTCGTTAATTGTTGTTGTTCATAATCGATGAATGTATTTTGTCGATGAATGTTTTCCGTGATTCCCTCGTGACTATTATTGGTTAGAAATATTGAGTCGCTTTTGACAGATTTGCGTCCATTCGTGGGGATTTTTTGCGTGTTCTCACTCACTGCTGCAAATAACCTTTGGATCGCATGCTCTAAAGTTTCTGGACGATCGTTGTGATACTTAAAACTTTCACGCGATCTTTTGTCCGCATCACTTTCCGCGTTATATAAACCTGTATGATCTTCAGGATATCGTTTTGCGGACTCCAAGTCGATATGCCTGGCCGAAACAAATATTGACCCGAATAAAATTAAAAGCTTTATATACATTTTTAAAAGCGATCCGTGTCTATAATGTGATTGCCAGCGTCCAACTGTTTACTATAAATATAACAGCATATATAACTGGTAAGGACTTTACGGCAAAGAATAAGGTATTACAGATGTGCACAATGCTGTTTCCGGTATTTTATGTCGTAATGCCAATGTGTTTATAATCATGGCATTAAGAGTTTGCCAATAAATTAATAAATAAAACTTAGAAAAGCAGAGTTCAATTGTTGAAAAGATATCATAGTTTCGAAACTAGCTCCTGGTATTTTTTACTACAGTACGTATAAATTTTTATTATTTTTTATTTATTATCTAATGAGGAGTGGTCGATAAATTACGTCACATGTTAGGGGGAGTCAACAAAGTGGGACATCATGTGACCAGGAACTATAAGTTTCGTACCATATATATACATATTGTAAAAGAAATTGAATTTTATT